>OY735239.1:33591594-33656594 GCA_963457665.1 Thysanoteuthis rhombus
TTTTTTGACTTTTTGAAAGCGGTTTTAACAGGGGAAGCGACCCTGTCTACACAATCAACATAGTTATCTTTTCTTGTAGAATCATTTCCAGCGTGGAATTATTTCCTGAACCAATTTTGTTCTTGTCTCCTTTTTACCCCAGCCAACGAAATTAGGAGAGCTATATGTATTTACGTGCGTCTGTCTGTCCATACAACATTTTAATAAAGCAACTGATGAATTTCAAAGCAATTTTTTTTAAAAACTGGACTATGGGTTACGAAAGAAGTGATAAAATTCTGGGGTGGGTTCAGGTATTTGATTCCAATTAAAAGATATTTTTCTCATTATTCTGCCTAAAAATAGGTAAAACGAATTGCAAATGAAGCAAAGTTATATTTGAATTTCAACGGAAGTTACTCAATATTTGCACATTAAAAGTCCCTTTTTTCATTCAGTTTCTAGTTAATGTACACACTGTGAGCTTTCTGTTTTGTTTTGTTTTTTAAAGTGGACATTTTGCACCTTTGTCTGAAATACGATGTCTTGGATGTATCCAATCGTTTTGAATATCTTGAGAACGAATCACTTTGATATAACACAATTCAATCACTTCTGTAGCCCATTTCTCACCATTCAAAAAAGAATTATTGATTTTCATTGAGAATTTCGTGGATATCATGTGGACAGATATGGAAAGACACGAGGTAATACTTAACACATCCTCAACTTCGTTGGTCAAGGTAAAAAAATCACAGTAAGTAAAATGCGTAACTGCTACCCTCTCTATCCATCACGTCACGATAGCACATCACATTTTTTAAAAAAAGAGAAATGGACTTGACTGCTGGAAGGAATATATGTTGAAGAGAGGCAGACAGACAGAGAAAGCGTGGAAAAATAAAGCAGACATTTGAAGAGAAGTTTCATGTTGTTTTTTTTTTCTTTTCTTTATTTTCGACCCATCTATTGTATGTATGTAACTCATAAATAAAGCATTAAAATGACATATTGATCTTTATTCACTGGTGGTCGCTTCTAATTAAACCTTGGAATTTCTATGGGTTCAGCTAGTATATATATTCAAAGAAATACTCAAAACGCAGTAGTAGTAATTTTCCGAGTGTCGCCGAAAATTGCCGATTACCGAACACCTCAGCCTATATCTGAACACAACCTTGACCCTATTGCTTTTCACAAGTCGCCTCGACGTTTCTCTCCCTGGTAATTTCTTTCTCGTCCAATCAATAAAATAAGCAAGAAGCACATAGGAAAAATTTTGAATTCATCTGGTAACTGGATGGTATCCGGCAGCAGGCAACTTTTCTCGGATCTTTTTCGTTAGTCCTAGCCACACGGAGTAATTATAGCTAATACAGCTCATCGTAGTTTGTTACCTAAATACGTAAATGCATATGAAAAAAAATTGAGGATATTCTGGCGACTCAGCTGTTATTATCTTATCGAGATAACCTATGATTAGGCTAAGGGTTTGGAGTTAGGGTTAGTCGTTAGTTTCGTGGGTGGGCTTTTGACCTTTATTTACATTTATTTGGGAGACAAAAATACGGTCAGCTGTAATGGCTATAATTAGTGCAGAGGGAACTAACGAAAAAAGGCCCTTTTCTCGAGTAAGAAAATAGATGAATAGCCGTGTGTATTGGGGGGGGGGTAGTTATCTGCTTGCAGGCAATTTTTTCCGGTAGCAGTAGTGGTTGAAAATTGAAGTGAATAAATTATTTTGGCAATTACAGAATCTGAATATCCGCTCGTAGAACAGAGAAAAACGTTTTTTTTTTTTTTTTTTAAAGGTAATATTGTTTTTAGGTAAATACAGGCATTACCTTGATTCGTGCGATTAATTCCTTCCAAAATTTTCTTTACTGTTCAAAATCGCACAGTTCAAGGTTTCATTATTTGATATGTTAGTTTTTTTTTTCTTTCATCTTACTTAGTTGCTATGATTTGAGGCTCAAACTCTCACTATTCAAAATCATTGTTGTAAATATTGTTTTCAGGTATTTTTTTCACTCCTTTTTGGGTCAGTCTTCCCTTAAATCGATATGGCAACTCCGGATGGAAATAAATTTGCAATAACATTAGGAGAAAGGATCAATAAGTTCAAAGCCGACAAAGTGGGCGTGCAGGCTGAATAAGGGAAGAAAATCAACGTTGTTTCCAAATATGGTTTGCTAGTTATAGCTGAAAACTGTCATTAAAAATGGATTTTATATATTTTATGTACTAATTTAAAGCCTATTTACCAAATAAAACAATTACATACTAAGGCTTCAGAACAAATAATTAATGAAAATAATGAACATTAACTTATATTAAATTTACTAGATTTAAACGGTTATTTGAATTTTGGTCAGCTAAAGTAGAAAAATATCAGCCAATTCTAGCGGAAAAGTGGCTTTTTTGTCACCACTGGATGGAATTTGCTAACAGAAAGAGCATGGGGGTGCAGCACCCCCCCCCATTCGGTAGGCCCCTGACTACTGAATCGAGTGCATTTAAGAGATAATAGATACGCATTTTGTGTGCGATATTTTTTTAAGTAGAGTTTAAGGTTTAATCAAAGATTTATGTGATTTTAAACACAAGATCAAATTGAAAATATTATTTCTGTGTACGTTGAGGTTACCCTTATTTATTTTGTCTGAAAGATGGAAATCTAATTTGAATTCAAAGGTAAAGTGTATTAAGTGCAAGCCCATCAATTGGGTTTAAAGTGGGGGTTCAATTTAAAATGTACGCATAAATCTAAACTGGGCCCTCAATTTGTGTCATTCTTTGATGGAAGTATAAATATACCTTGATTTGTGCGGTTAATTCGTCAATTTTTTTTGCTGTTCAAAACTGCACTATTTAAGGTCTTAGAATATAATTTGTTTTTGTTTTCAGCTAATAATTAGTTGCTAACGAAAGCAATAATACCTTAATCGTGCTATATCGAAACAAACACTAATGAAAACCGCACTATTCAAGGCATTGCTGTATCACTATCGACAATCGCTTGGCAAGACTTGCTTGTTGTAGTTACCAATGCTAACCATTGCTAAATAACAAGCATCCTTCTTCTATGTATGTAAATGTATGAATAGATCGAAGTCGTCTTTCTTTTTGGTCTGTCCGAAAAAAAACGTCCTGTGGGTCGGGTGAAGTGTTCCCTTCGGCTCTGATCAACAATCAAGTAAGTAAACATATGTAAATAGTTAAATAAATAAAAAAAGGATTCCGCCTACAGCCAATGACGTCATATCCGTGGGAAATTCCCCGCCTGCCTCCCTCCAATTCTATAAACTTTCACCCACCCAGTCAGCTTTATCTTCCTCTCTAATAATCTTCACGGCTCCCCTGTCTGATCTATATTTCTCTCTACTCCTTTCATAATATCAAATTCCCCCCCTGTATATATTTTCATGCATCAACTCACACACTTGCGCTGCACTGCTTGTCATCGGATCTTTTCTCACACTCTACTCTCACCCTCTCTCTGTTTTTATATATTGCCTCACTCACTCACACTGCTCCTCTATTTTGCAGCGGGTCGTTCTCTCACACTCTACTCTCATCCTCTCTCTACATTTCGTTCCTCTCTGTCTACTTCTCCCTCCAATTTTAACGGACGTCTTTCTTCTCACTCACACTCTTTGTAATCGGTTCATCTCTCACACTATACTCTCACCCTGTCTATATTTGTCTTCCTCTCTATTTACTTCTCTCTTGTGTGAGGAGAACTTCTCTCGTCTCACCCATACTGTACCTCTCCTCGCTATTGGGTCATCTCTCACACTTTACTCTCACCCTCTCTATCTTTCCTCTACTCTTCAACTGTTCACTTCTCCGCGGAAATGTATCATCTCTCGCTCTCTCCCTTGTTTATGACTTCTACTCCTCTCTCATACTATCTTGCACCCCTTGCTCTCCGAGTTTCTCCCTACAAGGTTTTTATTCTATCTCTTCAACTTACTCTTTCTTCTTATCTGTTTTTTCTTCCTCTCTATTTTCAATTAGAACTATATCTTCCCCCTTCTCTGTTAATCCTTTCTCTCTTTCTTTCTCTCACAATTTTTTCGCAAATAGCTACACACCTTCTTCCTTTATTTTTCTCTTTTTCAAAATTCTCACCCACTCCTTACACTCTCTCTCTCTATTTCTCCCTCTCTGTATTTTCAGCATTACTTCTCTAATACCTCTTTTCAAGTTCACTATTTTACACTCTCTTGATTCTTTTACCCCGTTTCCGTGATGTAAATTTCTTCCTCATAATATAATCTCCCCCTTTGTTCGTTCTTTCTCTACCCTGATGTATTTTCCTTCTTCCTATTTTTCTTCCCATTCTCTCTCCTTGTTTATGGTTTCTTTCCTTCTCTAACGCTATTTCACTCCCACCTTGTGTTCCCAGCACACTCACCTCTCCCTTGATTCTTCAGTATATGCTCTCACACACTGCACTCCTATTGATTGATGTCTCTATTCCTTTCTATTTTCCTCTCCTTTTTTTTTTCTATCCTCTTCACCTCCCCGCTTATTTGTAGACCTATTTTCTCACACACTTCACTCCAAACGCTAGATGATTCTATTCCTTTCTGTTTTTTTCCCTCTGTGTTTTTTCAATCCTCTTTACCTCTTCGTCTACCCCCTTATCCTTTGGGTAATTCTCTCACACACTGCACCCCCATCACTGAATCATTCTATTCCTCTCTGTTTTGTCCCTCGTTATAACTTCCCTCTTTACCACTTTGGTCGCCCACTCATGTGTTTTCCACTGATTCTCTCACATGCTGCACTCCTATTACTTTCTATTCTGTTCCTCTCTTTTTTTATCCCTCCGTACTTATTTCCTTCGTCTTTCCCTCTTTACCCACTCATTCCTAATCTCTATACGAGCGTCTGGGTGTCCAGACATCCCTCCGTCTTTCATCTGTACCTCTCAATATGTCCCCCTCTCGTTTTTCTCCTACTTCACCACTCTTATGGTTCTTCTATATATTTCTCTATCTATTCTCCTTGATTCTCTCTTACCTTCTCCCTAATCCTATGTCTTAGTTCCCTCATACTTCTTCCCCTTCACAAACATCAGATTCACCCTCCCTCTAATTTTCTGTTTATATATTTGACTCTTTTTCTACGCTCTACTTATTTCACGCTACTCTCTGTAATATCATGCAACGCTCTCTCCCCCTCAGTATAGTCTTCATATTACTTGTTTTCACTCTCCCTCCTTCTCTGTCTATGCTCTTAGTTTTTCTCCGGATTGACTCTCCAACTTCCGGTGACCCAATCTCCGTTCAGTGATTTTCTTATTTAACTACCCTAATTATTTCCCCACACAATTCATTTCCCCCTCCGTATTTTCCTTCACTTTTTCTCCAGCCCCTCCTCATATCCACTGTTTCTCTCTACAATCGTATTCAACTACTCCCTCACTTCTCTCTACATGTCTTCCTCGTTAACCCTCCCTCGCGTCCTTTATTAACTGCTCCATCACTTCAAACTCCATATCTCTCTCTTCAACTCCCTCCTTCTTTCTTTCATTTATTTCTCACTCTGTATTAACCACTCCGTCACTCAACATGCTATATTTACCTCTGTAGCCTCTCTTTATATCTTATATCCATCTCTTACTTTTTATAATTTCACTCCCTATACTGCATATATTACTCTTTGGCCTCTCCTTGTAACTTCCTCTTTCCTCTATGATTGTTTTTTACCCCTCCGTAGCTTTACACTATATATCTTTTTCCTTGTTTTTCTTTCCGTCTCTGTGTCTCTCTCACATTTCATTTTGATCTCTCACGGTTTTTCCATTCTCTCTAACAATTTCCCCCCCTCTCTCGATGTTATGTTCCTGTCGTTCTCTTGGTCTCTCTCTTCTATTCTTTTTCTTTTCACTCCTCTTTTTTTATCACTTCTTCTCTTTCTTTTTGTCCTATTTTTTCTTGTTTATTCGGCGTGATTATTTTTTCCTTCTCTTGCTATGTCGCTCAACTAACTCACTCTTCTTGTTTCTGTATCTCTCACACTTGAATCTCTCCCCTCTCTTTCTGTTCGTACGTTACTCACACTCACATGGCGCCTTCCTTGTAATCAGATTACCTCTCAGTCCCTGCTCTCACCCTCTTTGTATATTTTCTTCCTCTCCAATTAGTTGCTTCTCTGTCTTTTTTTTTCAATTTTTCGACTCTCTCTTTCTTGTCTGCTTTTTTCCTTTTCTTTGTTCATTTCCTTCTTTCTTTCTTGAAAGTGTCTGCAGTATTTTTTCTCTTTTTTTTTTACATAATTTATCTAATGTTATTATTTATTCAATGTTTATTTACTTATTCCGATCTTTTTATATACTAAATTTACTACATCACTCTGCTGAAGGGAACTGAAATTGAATAAGAAGATTGTGTTGCGCCAAATACTAAGCATGGATCTGCCTGTTTTTGAAAATTAAACTATAGACCTCCTAAATAATTTTGACCCTTTAAACCTAGAATTGCATACGAATAACTGATGCCAGTTGGAAATATGCGACTAACCTCCGAAGCCTAGCTTAGTCTGACACATGGCCACGAGTCTCGGGCACTTGGCCATAATGCAATTGCACTTTAAGGACTGTGAAACTAGTTTGTTAACCATTACCCCATGGCAATGCGCTCAACTATTCACTAATCTCAGTACTAAGTCACTATTGTAGGGTACCCAGTGGGGATCAAGCTCACTGTAGTAGTAAATGGTTTGATAAGCTATCTTCTTGCTCTTTCTCTCATTCACTTTCTTTTCATTTTCTTTCTTTTTCTCCCGTTCTTTCTTTTATTTCGCTTTCTTCGCCTCCACCCTCTCCTTTCTTATTTATTTTCTTCTTCTATTTCATTTTCTCTTTTTTCTTTCTCCTATTTCGTTTTCTCTTTTTTCTTCATCTTTATCTTCAACTCTCTCTCCTCGTTTTTCTTCTTCTACCCCTTCATCTATTCTTTCCCCTTCGTTGTTTTTTTTCTTCTGCTCCTTATTCTCTTTCTCCTTCTTCTTCAACAGCCCTTTCCAATTCTCTTCCTCTTGTTATTCTCAATTTAAGTACTCTTTCATCTTCTCCCTTCTTGCACTCTTTTCTCTTTTAATTTTCTTTCTTTCATTTTTCTCTTTCTTCTTCTTCTATTATTTCTATTCTTCCCTAATTTCATCTTTTTTTTCTTGCACTGATTTTCTTTATTTGATTCTTATTGTCTACCTCCTTGTCTTATCTCACTTTCCTCTATTTTTCCTTCGTCTTCTTCTCTTTCTTTTTCTTCTTCTCCTCGAATATATTAGCCTCCCGCTTAAACTGATAAAATCGTTAAAATTCTGTTCAGTTACTGAAGCTTCCTCCTACCCTTCCTTATTACATTTCTCATCACTCCTTCACTCCGTTCACTGCCTTTCTTTCCATCGCACCCCCCAAGTCCTTCTCTCTGTCTCTTTACTTTATTCTCATTCTCTATTATTTCCAACTCTGTTTCTTTTCCCTTCCTTTGTCTACATTCTCTATTAATTTTTTTTTCTCTCTTTCTCAATTTCTCCTCCACCCTGTCCCAGATTTATTTATTTCTGGTCTCCTTCTTTCTTCACATTTTCTCCATAGTCTTTCTACTTCTCTCCTTTTTCTCTGACACTTTGCTCACCAGCCCTTTCCTCCTTTTTAAATATATCTCTTTTTTTTTCCTTCTCGCTCTTACTCTCCCGATCTTTCGTTGTTCCCTATTTATCTCTCTTATATTTCTCTCTTTAATTCACTTATCCTCTTCTTCTCCGATAACCAACTCTCTCTAATTCTCTATCCCTCTTTCTCCCTTCTTCACAATTTTGCTATTGCCTCTCTCTGTTTGTACACTATTCTTTCTGTTCTCTTTCTCTTTTGATTTCTACCTTCACTGAGACTCTTTCTTTTTACTTCTCTCCCTACTTGACTTATATTTATATTTCTTTTTGTTCCATTATTTTTCCTTCCCCTTTCTTCTTTTAGTTTCTTTATTTTTACTTTCTCTCCATCTCTGATTTTCTTTCTTTTCTCTTTTTCTTTCGCCTTTTTCTTTTCATATATCTCCGTTGTTTACTGTTCACCATTTATTTATGTTGGTTTACCTTGATTAATGCGGTAAATTCGTTCCAAATGTTTCCGTATTGTTCGAAACAAACACTGTTCAATGTTTTAAAATTCAATGTACTCTTTTAATTTTTGTATTTTTCAACTTATACTTAGTTACAGTAATTTGTATAGTAATCACATCTTAACCATACTAATCAAAACCGTACTATTCCAAGATATTCTCGTAATTCACTCTATTTATGTCATACGCTCTATTTATTCCCTCTCTCTCTCTTACTCTTTCCTTCTTTTCTCTTTGTTGTTTTTGTCTTCTTCCTTCTGTCTTTTTCATTCATTTTCGCTTTGTTAGTTTTTCACTCTCTCATCAACTCCCTCTTACATTCATTCTCCGTACTTACTCTCATCTTTCCTCTTTTTCTTTAGTGCTTCTGTTTACTTTTTCATTCATTCTCTCTCTTTTCATTACTCTCTTCATGTTCACTACCCTCTCTCTTTTTTTAAAAGCCTCCCCTGTTTTTCAATACACCCTCTCTGTTTTGGTATACACCCTCTCTATTATCCGGTAACCCTCTCTCTTTCCCGACTCTCTCCCTCTCTTTTTTGTTTAACATTACACTCTCTTCTTTCTTCGTCTTTCTGTCCTCAATTGTTTACTCACACTCTCTATATTTGATTCTATCTTTCCTTTCTTTCTGTTTCTTTGTATCTCTCTCTTTCTCTCATTTATTCATTTTTACTTTCTTTTCAAGTCTTAGGTTCTTGCCTACAATTTACATACATTATCCCCATTCCCTTCTTCATTATTCATTTATTCCTTTCTTTCTCAACTATTTATTTTGAAAACTCATTTATTTATTTATTTATTTATCCAGTATTTTATTTATTCATTTAGTTTATTTAATTTTATCAATTTCATTCATTTATCTAATTTTATTCTATTTTATTTTTATGGTTTTATTTATCTATTCAATTTATCCCATCGTATTTAATTCATTTTATTTTATTTAATTACTTATTTCATTTATAAATTTCTCTTTCTTTCTTCGTCTTTCTTCTAACCTCAGCATTGCTAAGATCTTAAAATAACTTTTTGCGACATTCGGGTAATTCCGGCCGAAGTCGACGAACTCTAACAAAGAACTCGGGGTTTATTTATGCGCAGATATACTTACCTCGTTTCTTTTTACTTTTTCTATTGTTTTAACTTTCTCCACGATGGCGAAAATTTATGTACATATCAATTAATAAATTTTAAATATAAAATCGGTCTTCTTGTTTGTTTATATTTATGAATTAAAAGAAAAAAAAGGGGTTGAAAATGGAGAGCGTCGGGAAAAAAGAGAGGGTGTAATGAAAAAGAAAGAGGATGTATTAAAAAAGAGATGATGTAATAGAAATAAAGAGGGTGGATTGAAAAAAGACAGGGTATGTCGAAAGATAGAGAGGGTGTGCTGAAAGATAGAGAGGCTATATTTAAAGAGACCGAGACTGTGATGGAAAAGAGAGAGAAAGAGAGAGTGTGCGTGCGTACTGGAAAACAGGGAACATGTGCCGAAAAAGTGAGTTAATGTACTGGAAAATAGGGAGAGACACGGAGAAAGATAGAGAGGGTATATCTTGAATACAGAGGGTGTAGAGGAAGAGACAGAGAAGGTGTGCCGAGAAATAGGAATGGTGTTGAAAAAGAAAGAGAGAAGGTATCCAAAGTGACAGAGGGGTCAGTCAGTAGCAAAAAGAGAGAGAGGAAAATAAACATTAAAAAAAAGATTGCGTTTCACCCAGGCTGCAACGATGATGTCATCTGGTCATGTGATCCCGAAAACGACGTTTCTGATTGGTCGACGATTCGTTGTTTTGATGATGATCGGCAAAGACGATGTGTTGATGTTAGCGAAAGGACGTGCTTTTGTGAGGAGCTAAAAAGGAGACCAAAAAGGAATGTTCGCGAGTTAGAAACAACAGAAAAAAGAATCATCGCGAAAGAAAAAGGCAATAATTATACAAAAAAAGAGCTCCCCAAGGACTTTTTTTTCCTCATTGAAAAGATACGTCAACAGAAAAGAGTAAATATATGCACGGAACAGTTTTTTTCGCTTTCGATTAAGAAAACGAAAAAAAAGGCTGATCGCCATTTTGTGAGAAATTTGTTATTTTTATGTGTCTGAAAAAAAGAGATTTTTTTCCCTTCTCTCTTCTTTATTTTACAGTTTAATTTGTTAATTATTAACTATTTTTTCTCAAGATCATTTAGGTTCTTTTAAAACCCTCATTTGTGGGTATATTTGTTTATTTTGTTTAGTTAAGAAAGAGATCTCTGAAATCCTTTTCTTCCAATAGTGTTATTGTTTTTGTTTTTTATGATAATTTTTCTCAACCTTTGTCTGTTTTCTCAACTGTAATTTCTTAAAATAAGATATTCTTTTCAATTTCTTTGCATAAAATTATCCTAATCTACTAAAGATTATAATTTCTTTTCTTTGCTATATTTTTAAAAAGTAACAGCTGTCTCTCTAGATCCCAATTTTTGTTAAAATATATAAGATTGATATTTTTGTCTCTTAAAAGCTGAAGGAAATTATTAATAGTTTTAGAAATTAGAATCTACGAAATACAGAAAAATAAGTGTTTATATAAATAAATAAACATATGCATATATACTCATATTAATAGGTGTATTATTATAAGTGATCTTCAAGATTTAACTCTGAAAAATTATTTAAACAAGTGAAATCCTGTCTCTCTCCTTATTTTCACATCAAAACGGGCAAAAAGAAAGATTTTTGTGAAAAAAAAACTCAGAAAAATTTATTAAGGCAGCAGTTTACAGCTATATTGGTGACTTGCTATAATACTGGCTATTGCTACATAAAAAGTCTTGACTAGCTAAAAATTAAATAAATCCAAATATTCTTATCCTGGAAATTATTGCAAGCTCTAATTTTTTTCATTAAAGAAAATCAACTTGCAAATTTGAACAAAAGATAAGAAAACGAACAAGATAGGCTTTGGAAAAGAAATAGCCTTCAAAATTGAAATATCAAAGCTAGTCAAAATTCAGGGCAAAAAGAATTTGAAAAATTTACAAAAAAAAAATAATCCAACGTTTTATTGTTGTGATTCAAAATTTCCTCCACGGGGCTGGCAAATTTCAGAGTATTCAAAACGTTACTCCACCTGACCTATGACCTTCCCCAAAATGAAGAACGTGGGTATGAACTCTCCCGGACAGTTGAGGTTACAGCGCGATCAATATGCCCGTATGATGACGGCGGCCAAAAAGAATCACCCCAATCCTTATCAACATTACATCCCTAACAGTACCCATAACAACAAGGGGTCCAGCAATAACAACAGAACCTCCCCACACAGCCAGAACACTACCAAACAACAACAAATCCAACATCAATTCTTTCAAAAGCTGATCTCAGCAGCCAACAACCACCCCAATAGCAACAATGGTGTCAATAATGGTCACGTCGCCGTTGGTCCACAAATGTATTATTCGGCGGCCTTCCAACAACAACAAAAACTACAGCAACAACCCAACAATAACAACAACAACAACAACAACCATGCACGCCGTCATCATGCGACCAGCCACCATCAGGTTCAGCGCGGCCTCATCCCCAACGTAGGAGATATTCCGTCCTTGGCTGCTGCTGCAAGTACTCAACTTCAAAACAACACCACCACCACCACCTCTATTGCTAATACCACCACCACCACTACCAAGAGCAGTCGGGTACTGCTTACACCACCTCCCCCTAAGTCGGACGCAGCCAACACTCATGCAGTCCATCCGGGTACAACAGCCTATGCGGCGGCCAAGTTTAATGACCCCCCATCACCAAAAGTGCTTCCAAAGCCACCTGTGCATTGGACAAGCACCAACAGCTCAAAAATGGTGATTCCTCTGCCTGATAGCCGCCTCCTCTTGAGCAATAGTACCTCTAGCGGCATCGTTGTTTCTTCATCTTCATCTTCTCCTAATGATGCAGCAGCAGCAATAGCTTCCTCCTCTTCCACCACCACCACCTCCATCTCAAGCAGCAACTTAGGCATGTGTGGTGCTAGCGACTCTTCTTCTTCATCATTATCATCATCTTCATTGATGCCATCGACTTCAGTATCCTCCTCTTCACCTTCTACTTCGACATCATCTCCCGCTAACCCTTTGGCTGCTTCCAAGACGATGTTCATGTCCAGCCCATACTGCTCGAGTGCTGCGGACAACATGACCAGCCACCTTCGGATGATGCTAAAACTCACGGTCCAGGCTTGAAAAGTTGGCAAGTCGAAAAGAACAAACAAATGAACCTGCATTCTTGAATTACCCCGATTTGATCTGACCTGACCTCAAACCTAGTTTGACCAACTTCGTCATCTCCTGCAGAGAAGAAGTTGGCATATTCTGCTTCTAGGGAAGAAATAACCCTCCCAATCCCTGTTTATTTGTTTTTTTTTTTTAATTTAATTTTCTTTTATGAAATATATATTGAGAGACAGTGGAAACTTTTTTTTTTTTAATTAAGAGCCAAATGAAAAGGAGACGAAGGAGAAAGAATAATATAGAATGCGTCGTTTTTTCTTTTTTAAATTGAAGAAGTTTTAAGATAAAGGAAGAATTTGAAGAAGTGTAAGATAAAGGAAGAATTGCCCTTCAAGAACCATTCGAAACAAAAAGGAACATTTGTTTTTTTTTTTTTATAAATTTTTTTGTTTTTAGGATAAATCTTGAAAGGACAGGGTTCGTAACCCTGGGTTATATAAACTCATTAATGAATGGACATTGTATCTTTTATCTGTGTTAAAAGAAAAAATACAACTTGATCAGCGAACATTCCAACTATTTTTATAAAAATGACATTGGATCAGTATTAAACAAATCCACCTTTCTGATGAAGGTGCATTTTTTCTACTGAAATAGATTATATATGTATATATATATATACACACATAAACACAACACAGATCAGTTATATATGTATATATACATACATAAATATATATATATGAAATGTATATATGTACATGCCACGAATTCTGCCATATCAACATTTCTCTGGTCCCTCTTTTTTTTTTTAATCTGCTCCTCATGTCCCTTTGCCACCTGTCCCCCCTAGCCTCAACCCCTTGCCACAATCCCAAAACGAAACCCTGTTTTATTTTATGAATTTATTTTGAAATTTTTTTTTATTCAGAAATACAAATGTCCATTCTGGTTTTGCAACCATTTTCATCACACCTATTGCCAAATGAATATGTTGAAACCATTTTTTTTGTCTCAAAGATGTTAACCTTTTCTTTTTTTTTTCTTTTCATCCAAAAAATAATTCACTCAAAAAATTCATTCATGGCTCCAGAGACTAATTTAATAAGTAATATTGAAAAAAGTAAGAAAAATCTCTATTCATATTTATATGTACTAAATAAAAATATATATATAAATAAATAAATACATATATATTTTTTCTTTAAATAATTATGAATTAATTTTTTTTCTAATTTGGAATTTAACTTTTTTAATAAAAGAAAAAAAATTAAAAATATTGGTATGCATTTTTTTTTTTATTAGTTGCAGTTAAAACAAAACTTTACAAAAATATTGTTTTGCTATATTGCAGGAAAAATATCAAGCAACTTTTAAAAAGTTTTTGCTACAGAACTCCCTCCCTCCACCAAACTCCCCCCCACTTTTTAATTGGAATTACTGGGAAAATTTTTTTTTAAGTTTGTTTTCTCTATAAAATACACAAAATTAATAGAAAAAAAAATTTTTTTTTAATCAGCTCCTGAACTTGTCGTTGTTGAAATTATTTCGTGAACATTTCGATTTCGTTCAGTCCACGAATAGCGTAAACACGCTTTTTTTCTTTTTCATAATATATATCAGTAATTTATCTTCCTACCTTTTTTTTTTTCTTTGTTTTTTTTTTCTCCCCCTATTTTCCCACCAATTATTCCTTTTCAATTCTTCAAAAGGTCCCTCTTTTGGGGTTAATACTATCTGGTGGGGTGAATCAGATCACCTGTTGGAATTTGGTCACATACTACAGTGATTTTAATAGCTTAAATTGGAACCTTTTTTGTGTGGGTTTTCTTTCTTTATGAAAAGCATTGGTATTGCATATAAATTATGTTAAATCAATAATATACATTTTATTTGAACCATCTAAAATCATATTACTCAAACACAAGGAAGATATAACTGATTCACAAAATTTTTACAGCCTTTGACTAGATTCAAAAACCTGAGATAAGGTAGTTGAGACTGGTGTTCCTAAGGGAGTTACCAACAATTTTGAATTTTTCATTTTTAGTATCTATTTAAAAAATTGATTTCTGGAAGCTAGAATTCTATAAGCGATAACATTATTACTGATAAGAAAACCAATAGGGTTACCATTGTACCTTGTATGTTCTGAACCAGACATTCTCAACTTTTTTTTTCTAGCCATGCCCCCCTTAAGAGCTCTTCTCAGGTTCCAGGGCCCCCTGTTAAACAGGGATATAGTATGAACAGATGAAAATTCATTTATTATTATTTCAGTCTATGGCCCCTTTCAAATGTGCCAGGGCCCTGAAGGGAGCCATATGCCCCCACCCCTCCCGGTTGAGAATGGTTGATTTAGGCATTCTGGATTTTTTTTTTTTTTTCCTTTTTCTAAATTGTCATTTTAACTATGAGCTAAATTTGTGCAGGAGAGAATATTCTGCATCATAGGTGTGGAAAATAATTATATGGACATGACTTGTTTAATCAGGTCTGATTTTGCCTACCTGACAGTATTGATTGAAGAACTACTGCCACCCCAACCCTGACCCCTCAGTCCAGAATCTTAGGAACTAGCTGTGCAGTTGACTGGCAGAAAGCTCCGAATGTTGATCGGAAACTTTCAATAGCCTGCAAGTTCACACTGCTGTAAATATTATCTTCTTTTTTAAAAAAAATCAAAGGTGTTTTTATTTTGAAAACAATCTTTCTTTAGAAAGAATAATTCCATTCCTTATCCCAGTTAAAGGCCGATGTCTTTGACATCTTAGAAAAAAACACCCTGCAACTCTTTAATTTGAGTCTAGCATACCCGATTTGTTCAGTAGCAAAAATGAAAACTTAGCTTGTTTGGTTTTCTTTCCTCTTCTTTCTCTTAAGAAAAATGCTAAACTTTTAAAATCAAAAGACAAGTTTTTGTCTGTAACTTTTATAAGAGACATTAACATTCTAACTTTTGCTCAGAACTTCAAATATCTTCTTTGTATCCTTGATGTCAACATGATTCTCCAGCCAGTCCATTTTTCAGCCCTGGTTGGCTGGAGAATGGATTGGCTGGAACATTGTGTTGTCAACATTCGAGATTATGAAGAAGGGATTTGATTGTCCGAACATGTGTTGGAATAGACAAGTTCGTTTTCACTTGTCAGACTATATAAGTACTCTTGGGCAGTTTTTGATTTTTATTTGAAATTTGAACCATAAATTCTATCTGTTTTGGGTGGGAGGGAAATAGATTATTTTTTTTTTTCTTTTTATCAAAATTCTATTGGAAGCAAATTCTATTTGAACTAAGATTTTAAAACTGCTGAGGAGGAGTAGAAGCAAAAAAAATTCTGTCTTTCGATTTGAGAAAAAAACTTTTTTGCTTTTAAAGATCTATGAGGATCTTGAAACGGATATAAAAATTAAAAAAAAAAAAAAGGAATATTCTTTCCTTTTTTTTCTCTTGTCAATGTGGAGCCCTGAATGTGATAACTCAATCATTAGTAGCATAGTCTACTGTCTGTTGATGTTTTTTTTTTGTTTTTTGTTTTTTCAATCCCTTTTCTCTCTTATTGGGGCTGTAATACCCAAATCATGTCACTCGCAAACTTCACCTGTGTCCAGTAGTTTCAAGACACAAAGCCCCTAAATACAGGTAGGAAACTGCAGGGTCAGTTTCTTCGCTCTCCTTTTTTTAGGGAATTTAGGTATGGTCTCTCTCTGTGAGAGTTGAAGAGTGTGTTGAAAAGGGATCATGGTAATTATCATGGCCTCGTTTTGAGAACAAGGATTATGGGGTCACGTTGATATCAACTAAAACTTGCCTCTTGTCTTCAGAATTTTCTTCCTTTAGTAAGGAGCAAACGTACCAAAGATTTCTGGAACCAAGTCGATAGATACAAGTTGGGTATTTGACGACATCCTAAGAGCGAAAACTTTGGCCTGTTTCAAATCATCACCGAAAGCCGATATTGATCATATGAGCCAAGAAAAAAAAATCTGGAGAAATGTCTGGCACAATTTGTTTGGAAAGGATAGGAATGAGTCTACAGCTTCCAGGAGGAATAGATACGATTTTGATCTCAATTCTTCTTCTTTTCCAGCTGAGTGGATGATCTGCTCTCTCTGACCGACCCCTTTCTCATAAAGATACACACTCACCCAACCTAAAAAGATAATCCTTTAAACACGGATTTAAAGTTGACGATGGAATAAAAACTGACCCCTGCCTTAATCCTTGCTGAAATTTGGTCTGTTCCCTGTTTTGGAGAGGCCAGGGGTCGATAGTCTATGAATGATTTCAGTTAAGTGTATATATTTTTTTTTTTTTTTTTTTTTTTTTTTTCAAAAATTTTTGTTCCTGTGATTTGCCTCATAATTTTTTTTTTGTCTTGTAAACCTTTTCTTTTCTAAGAGGTTCTCTTATTCCAAAATTCATTTTGTTGTTTTTTGGGGTTTTTTGTTCGTTTTTTTTTTTTCTCACCCAACCAATTCACAAGACGAGTTATTTCTCCAAAACTTCAATCCCCAGAATGTTTTTATGCATGAACTGTGAAAAAATGTCTAGTACTTAATAATAATGTGGAATTGACCTGAAATATTTCTAATATGAGAATTCTGATTGGATGATATCAGATTTTTGGCAGGTCACCAGGTCACTTTAACTGTCACAGTGGATAGCCTGAAATATCTGCTCTCAATCTGTCAAATCTCATTGACCTCTCCCCATCACCCACAAACATTTTATTTTATTTTTTTTTTTAAATCTCCCTCCCTTGTCCCCCATCATTTTTCAAAAAATATATCTATCTACATATATATCTATATCTATCTATATATTTATATCATGGCATTGCTTCTGTACGTTCGTGAAGTTCACCTACATCAAATTGTAACAATTATATGACTGGCCACATTTTATAAAAAAACATAAAAATCAACAAAAAAACAAAGCAAATTTTTTTAAAAACTTTTCTTTTTTTTTTTTCAAATTTTTTTAACTGATGGTAATTTCTATCACTTTTTGGGATGATTTGGGGAAAGCGTAAACTCGTTAATTTTTGTGCCTAATTTCACTGTAAATGCGATTCCGCGAACTCTTCCTTTTACGTTCTCTCCTTGATGCTTGTTTGCTTCAGTACTGTATACACATATATATCTATATATCTACTTATAAACTCTGGGATTATACTACATTCATTTTGAGTGTCTGTCTATGAATGCGTGTGCGTGTCTTAAATTTTTCTTACCAATGATATTAATGTACTTGTTTCTCAAAATACGAAGTGATGTGGCTCTATAGGGAAAAAGCATTTTTTCATTCCTTATTTAGCCACTTACACTCTAGTGAAATAGTGAAACTCAGAAATATCCTGAGACAAGTCTTTCATACTCTGTGCCCACCATAGTCAATCCATTCATGTACTTGAAAAATCTGTGAAAAAATACTCTTTGAGTATAAAATGGGTAGATCTACATTTGTCTTTTTTTTTTATATATATATAAATTTGAGGGTGGTGTTTATATCTGCTGAGTGCTTTTAACTTTTCCTTAATTTTTTTTTTTTTTTTCTCTCTTTTGAAGATTGTCCAAGTTATCTGTTGTAAATACAGTGGACTGAATTTACTAAAAGGGGGCAGTTGGTATTATCTCAAAGAGTTGTGAGAATGTATGCATTGCCGCTACTGCTGCTACTACTGGGGCAGGGAAAGACGATTCACTTCAGGTCCCACTCAACCTTTACTTACATTGAGAATGCAAGCCAATTTCATTTTACCACCAATTGAGTGTCAGTCACTTATTGTGTATATACAATACTTATATATATATATATATATACATATATATATTTACCAGTCTTATATGCATGGGAGAATACTAGTAAATGTGACACGTTCGAAAAAGTGAATTGATGCATGTGTGGTTGTTCAAGGGGCCACAAATACGTACAATGAAAAACTGAAGATAAACATAGACAACAGAAACGAATAATGTTTCAGTTGATTTTTTTTTTTCTTTGCATTATATATATATACATATATATATATATATATATATAGGGTGTCCATGAAGTCTCTATCTATTTTGATATAGAAATTTGAACAAGAATAGACGTGTACTTTATGGACACCCCCGTAACTTTATATATACATGCATAAAAGTGTGTGCATGTTAGAATGGAATTTTTATTATAGTCAAGGCAGCTTATTGTACAGATCTCTTTTGCCATTTTTTACGAGCTGGTCTAAGATTATTTATAGACCACAAGAAAAATGACTAGTCACAATATTGACATGACACAGATATGAATATTGGAGGTTTATTTAGGGTTGTTGTTGTTGGTGGGATGGCTTGTTGATCTTTTTTTTTCTTTTTTTTTCCTCTCTACAAATTGCACAAAAAACGAAAAATGCTTCTCTTTGAATTCGATCTCTCCCTCTTCTTAAAACAAAACCGAACATTTTTTCTTTTTGGAGCATTTTTTGTATATATCCAACTATAGATACCTTTCCTAAACCCAACCCTTTTTAACACTTGGGAACCGGTGATTGGTTTTTGCCTATGTGGTAACTAAAGGGGGTGGGCTACTTTTGTTTTTACTCTGGTGCTCGACACCTTCAAGGTACAAATTCAGAAACCCTGTGGCATATTAATGGTATTATTATTGTCTACCATTTTGAGAAGAGTGATTAACATTCAATAACTTTTTTGGACAACTGAACTCCTTCTTTTTGTTATTCCTGCAACATTTCTGCTGACCCATTCTACTGTCTTCTTCAGGTGTACTATCTGTAAGTAAAGAGAGAATCTTTTCTTTTCTGTTGGTACCGTCTACAAATCTGGAACAAACAAATTTTTTGTTTGCTTCCATTTGCTTGACACTAGCAGAAAAAGTCTTTCTCCTTCTGTACAGATGGTACATCTGAAGAAAGCTGTAGAATGTATTGGCTGGAACATGTGAACCACAAACAAAAACAATGAATTCAATTGTGTGAAAAAATTTTATCATCTTCATTATTATTATTATTATTCTGATACTAATTTTTTGTTAATAGTTTTGTTTTAAGCTCTCCACTTTTGACCAAACAGTTTTTCTCTACTTTTCTTACCCAAAACTCTGCTGCTCAAATCGGTCAGTCGATGTTGTCTTCCTATTACCCCAGTAGTTCCTAGGATTGTTTGGCGGCTGTGATCCGAACTCAGGTAACCCTCCTCCAAAGGGAAACGCCCTTTTTTATCTACTAACGGGTCAGTTCTATGGATTTTTTGGATGTTGTTCTTTCTCCAATATTTTTTTTATTTTATCTTTACAGTCTGCTCAGATAGTGTAATGGTTAGCACGTCTGCCCCACATGCAGAAGGTTCTGGGTTAGATGCCCGGTATGAGCAAAGAGTGTGGAAAACTCTTCACTAGGACGAATTTCCCTGTACACTCAGCAGCAAATTGAGTACACTCTAAGCTGTGTGATTAGAGTGGCAGTATCCCTTCGGTGGACTTGCATCCCGCCAAGGGGGTGGTCATAAAAAAAACTTTATTCTTAAAGTCCCGGTCTTGAACAGACTTGGAACTTGCAAGGATCACTAAGCTGATGCATGCAATGGAAACCGGGACTTTGTCACTGGTCGTATACTCAAGTGGGAGTTGTCTCTTGAGAGACGGATGCTTTACTTGAAAAATCAAATCACACGTGACTAGATTACAGATTTTCTATGTTTACATTGGCGTACATATATAGATATAGATGTGAATGAATGAGTTTTGAAATCTATATTCTTTCTATGTGTTTGTGAGCTTGGGGGGTGATTGCCGGGGGGGTGGGGACTATCAATCCCAGAGTGCTGGTTCAGGTTCCTATTGTAAGTTAAGAGTTTCGGACACTGATTTCCTTAATGTCATTACTGATATCTGCGTTTTATTTGGCCGATTCTCTACTCAACACCAGGTACATGCTGTGGCAGATTCGGTCTTTCGTTGAAACCGGCAGAACCATATTATCTGATGATGGTTGGAGAATCGGCTGATTGAAATGTTGCAAAAACTAAAAACACAGATAGAGATCTTAGTGCAAAGGCAGAAACACCTTAACTTGAAGATGTTTAAAAGATACCTCGTCTCACAGATACCGAACCGTCTCTATTATTGTCATTTGTGAATGGTTGTCACCAGTTTTTGTTTTTGTCTCATAAGACTTCATTATTGATGCATGCATACATTTTTATATATATATATATCTATGTATATCTACTTGTTTATTTTTGAAATTTTTTTTTGTTTTTACTGTCCCCAAATCATCCCCCACCTACCACTTTTACTGGGCTACTCTTCAAGTGAATAAGGACTCTTATTCTTGTTGCCACGGTAGGGGTGGGTCTGACGACGAGAAATATTTCTTCTCAACAAGTACCTCAATTGATGGAAGACAAGGGTGGCAAATACTGTGTTTTGATATGCGTACCCCACATAATCATTTCCATTCAGAATTTTTGTTAAAATCAACTACGATAGAGCTCTTATCTTCCCAAACTTCTGTCAATATCTTCTAATATCGTCATGGGTATGTTGATTATATACCTAGGTACATAATGTAACGTTTGATACTAATTGCATTTTGTATTTTTGATTTGTACCATCTTGAATCTTATGAGTGATTGAATTTTCCGATATCGCGTTTTATTCTGGCTATGTGTCATAAAAGTAGTAATCCTTGATCCTGTCATTTCTTAACCCCACACGCTGATCATCTTCAGCAAGTGCAAAAGAAGTAACAAAGAAAAAAAATTGTCATTTTTTAAAATTTATTCTTTTGCCTAACTTTGAGCGTAAGACATAATTAGATTCAATTATTGAAAAAACATTTAGGAATCATTATCTTTATTCATTTTCCATCAAATGAAGTATTGTCGACGATTTTAATTTTTCAACTAGTATTTTCTTCCATCTTCAAAAATCTATAAGTCATGTATTAAACAATTTTACGTTAAGGGGTAAACACACCAAAACACGGTTGAAAAAGTACGGTGACCGATGTTAGGCTTATTGATGTCTCTTGGAAGTGCTTCCATTATTTTTCCTCTTGTGAACTTGGAAACGCATCTTCGTCATTTTGATTTTTAATGTTTTCAAAATCGAGCCATGTTAGAAACCTTGAAAATGAAAGTATTTTCATGATGGCCTTCGTACATCCATAGAATATATGTAAAATAGTTTATAGCAGAACTTGAACCGACAATCAGGTTAGCCTTCCTAAAAGAATCCTTGAAGGATGAGCTGGGCTTAGAAGGCTGAGCAGACTGTGGACACAACGTTAGCTTCGGTTTTTGTTTACATTTTCCATTGAAGTGCCAACCTTCCCTTGCTTTTCGGTTAGAACTTCATGAAAAGTTCTATTCCAAAAACGAGTTTGTGTTGGTAGACTGCATTTGTTCGTCCTAAAATCATCCAAAGTAGTTGAAATATGAACACATTTCATTATGTAAATAAAACTAGGAGATATCTATTAAGGTCTATCTGAATTTCAAATTGATAATTAACTTCGTGCTGCTTTTTTGTTTCCAAACTCACTATAATCAAATTGAGCTGAACGTGTCTGTTACTCCATAGACATTTTTTTCATTGACAATAGAAATGAATCTTTTTTTTTTTTTATCTTTCCTCTGACATAGAGCACTTCCTTGAGTAAAGGTAGCCAGCATCTGCCACCCTTTTTGTTTTCCATCACTCTAAAGTTTGGTGAACGAAAGCCAATTTTACAAAGATAGTCTTCAGCATAAATTGATTGATATTAATAATAATAAAATGATATTGATGATTATAATGGTGCACACTATTTGTAACTTTTTTCCCCCCTCGGCCTTCAAATTTTGATACCAAAATTGCTGACCCTGTAAAAACTTTGTAGTAGTTTTTTCCACTGACGGTAGAAACTGGTTTTCTTATTCTGTCTGTTCGGAAGATATCTTAAAAGGACTTATATTTTTTTTTTTGTTTCTCTTTCTTCTAGTATTTCTTGATATCATTTTTGTAATACAGGTTGTCCATCGAGTCCCTGTCCATTCCTGTTCAAATGGTGTAATAGGATAAACGGAGACATAATGGACGTCCTCTATTAAACTTTGATTTTGTCTTCTTCAGAGTTGCATTAGTCAATGCAGGTTCAAATCCTGCCAATTGCAGTCTCTTTTTTTTTCTTTTTTTTTTTTTTTTTTAATTTCCCCTATCCTCTGAAAATCATATTTTTGACTCCTAAGTCCACTTTCTTATTCTTTGAAATTGTCAAATTCAAATTCTTCCAACTTTTTTCCAAAGTTGGGAAAGCAGTACTCTGCAGAAGGTTGCCTTATGATACCACAGATCAAATGCAGGTATTTTTAACATTTGCGGAAGACACAAAAAAAACTCATTCAATCACGTGAGGGATAACCTCATGTTTTCCTAATTATTGAGAATTGGCTTCAAATCACCAACTTTACTTACTTGATATGTGATAGTTTAAAAATAAGTCGACTCCAGTGAGAAAATGTCCTGTGGCTGTTTAAACTACAAATAAGTGTGCGTTTCTGTATGTCCATCTGTTGGGTAAAGATGTATCATCTCAACCCACTTGTGTTTTTATTTATTTATTTTTTTTTTTTTTTACACGAGAGATAATCTCAGCTTAACTCTCAGACTCTGCCCTTGGATTAAAACTTAACTCTCTTTGGATTATACTGTGTAGATTACTTGGATTTAACTATAACCTAGATAACATTTGATGCTCTGAAAGATGGAGTCAACTTTTCTACATATTCTCAAAGAGCATTTTATAAGGTCCCTATCCATTATATATACTTATATATAAAGAAATTATCTGCACCATGTATGTGTGTGTGTATATACATATATGTATACATACCTGTGCATGTATGTATCTACATGCATGCATATTTATATAATATATATTTATATATATGTATGTGTAATATATATATATATGTATATTTCTATGTGAACATGTATGTATACAGAATATATGTAATGTATTTACATGTGTATGTGTATATGTATGTACATATGTATGTGTGTGTGTGTATATATATATATACTTGAAGGGTGTTTATAAATTGGGTAGATAGATTTTATAAATGCTCTCTATATCAAACATTGATTTTTTTTTTTTTTTAAATTTATTTTATTTTATCTAGTTTCCTTGTTTTTATGGAAATGTTTCAGCCACTGTACTCTCCAGCCCTCTTTGGGTGTCTGTTTTATTCAATTCCTAAGGAGCATATTGCCCCTACCTGTCATGTCTGGAATTTCAGTGCTTGTAACTGTCAATTCTTCCTAATGTCACACGGCCTTTCCATAGAGCTGGTGTATATTTCTGTATTACCTGACCTTAGGATTGCACTTATGGCTTCAACCTCGTTGGGCAACCAGCTAAGCTTCAGCAGTTCTTTTGTCTATTTAATCCTAACATCTGTAGATCAGATCTTAGGTTTTAGGCTCAAAAAATCAATGCCTAAGTGTCCTACGGGACATAGCCTATGGATGGAAAAGCCGCTAAAGATCATCTGGTTCCTTGGAAATCATGAACACAATCTGAGGTCCAGGTAGTGCAGACATATATACCCGCTTCATTTAAAGACAGGACAGTATCCTTTAGAAGGATTGAAAGTGACGACTTCTGAAATTCCCTAGAAAGGACACCGGAGATATTCCCATGGATAAAATAAAGAGTTCTGTCAAACATTTCTGGAATGTTGACAAATGTAACAGACATAAAGGGTACACAGTCAATGAAACACTGATAAAAATTGTGAAGACAAGGAGACTGGTGAAGAAAAGATCGATGTATTGAAATAACTTGCGTATATATCCCCCTCTTTTCTTTTAAACTAGTAAAATTCACACAAATTAAATTCTATTTCTTGATTTTTCTCGTATAATGTTGTAAAGATAAATTCCCTAATCTTGAAAAGTGTTAGTTGTATTTTCCGAACTTGAATTTCCATATTTTTAAATTAAAATCAAATATTTTTTTAAATTTCACTTCTGAGTTTTCAAATAGATATTTGGATTTTTTTAGTATTATTTCATAATATGTGTAATTGAATTAGTCTGTTCTATCTTTCTTTCATTTTTTTTTTTTTTTTTCCTCTCCCCTGACCTCGTATCTTATATTTCAATATGGACGTACAGAATGTTCATAGAGTCTCTGTCCATTTTAGATTTTATTTTCCAACAAAAATTGGTGGGGACTTCATGGACATTCCGTATCTCTCTCATGGTGCATAACTGGGAATTTTTATATGTGGATTTAAAAAAATTTTTTTTTCTTCTCTCATGGAAGGGGGGCTGATGGAAAGTTTTGTTTTTGATGAATACTAAAACGATCTAATTAGTTTAAATGTTGGTAAACTTGGGGGGCTGGTACATTCTTGGGTTTTGATATATGTGTGTGTGTGTGTGTGTGGGTTTTATTTTTTTTTTATACATCAGCCCCCAACTGACTGAGAGAATAAACACCAAATAGAAAACAATACGAATGGTGAATAATGAATATTTTGCAGCCTCTCGGCTGTGATGGTGATATTGAAATCACAAATATTGCGGATTACAGGCCAAGTTGTTATATTTTTAGAATTTGCCGGGTGAACTTCACGAATAGACAATATTTGTTGTTGTTGTTGTTGTTGTTGTTGGTATTGTAGAGTTGATATTTGTATTTGATCAACTTGTTCATTTGGCAGATCACATCTCCGTCTCCCCCCCAACCACCACCACCACCTCCCTCCCTACCTCCTTCCCTCCCACCTAAACTCCAACAAACTGGCCCTGGCTTCGGCCCCTCCCAGCCCTGAAAAATGCCCCGACCGTCTTTTGCTGGTCTGTTGTGTGGACTTCTCTATTTCCCTCGCCCCTCCCCCCACCTTGCCCCCCCCCAAACAAAAGCAATCTGATTTTGCATGTAATGACCAAATCGTGTCTATGACCAACGTTTTTTTTCTTTAAGGAAAATAAAGAACCAAATACTAAAGGTTTTAAACGGTGAACATTTGAGAAAATTTACTAAATATACAAAATTATAACAGAAAGAAAAAAAGAGAAAATTTTGAAAAAAAACTGAAAGTTTTTAAGAAGAAACAGCCATTGAAACAAAGAATCGAACCAAATTTCATGGCCCCCCTTCCCCACCCCTACAGAAATCGGAAAACAAAAAAAGAACTGGAAACTCTATTAATGCTGTGCAATATGTGAATAACTGTAAATTTTTGATAAAAAGTTTATTGTAAATTTTATTTTTTACAAATTGATTAATTTTTAGAGAAAACTCCGGAAAAACCAAAAAAAAATTACCCCTCAGAAAAAAAGAAAAAGAAAGAAAGGAAGAAATGTTTTTTGAGCAAAACCAAAAGACTTGTTGATGTCGATTGGTCGTGATTGTTCAAGTCCAACCATTGTTCATGGGACATTTTTTTTTCATATTGTCATAGTCCAATGAATTCTTCTTGTGAGAAGAAATTTTTTTTTTTTCCTTCAAATTATGTAAAAAAAAATTTTTTTTTTTTTTTTTTTTTTTTTTTTTCCAATATTTAATTTCCTTCATATGATACAAGGTATCCATAAAGTCTTTTCTTATTTTATTTACAATGTTTAAACCAAAATAGATAAGTACTTTATGGATGCTATGTATAGCAACATTTTTTTTTTCTTTCATCTGAAAAAATTTTTAACTCTTATGAAATTTTTTCTTTTAAACATAAAGTATGATTTTTTTTTTTTTTCTTTTCCATTTTGCAACTTTACTTTTCTTTGGACTTTTTTATTTTTTTATTTTCATTCTCGTCTCCCCCACATCCCAAACCTATCATCCCTGGCCACATATTTGATTTTTTTTTTTTTTTTCTTATTTTTTTTTTTTCAAATTATTTTTTTGATTTTTTTTTTTTTTTTTTTTTTTTCTATGCTCTGCAATTTCTCCTCTTTCCCTTCCCCCCCCTCTGCCCTCTCTTCCCCTTCCTTCTTTTTCTCTCTCTCTCTCCATTCCAGGTGTTTTCTCCTTCTTGGTACCCTGAGAAGACAAACTGCAGCGAAAACCTCCGAAGATGGCAGCCGCCAAGCAAGCTGTGTTTCTGGAACTTGTGCGTCTCACATTGCAGACGACAGCCAGTGGTGCCTGCCTGCTACGGCTGACTGAGAATCGACTCATTCGTTGTCATCGTTCATCCATCTTACAACCACAGCAGCAGCATCAACAACAACAGCATTCCTCATGGACTTGACGTTTTTACTCAAGAAAGAAAAAAAGAGAAGAAAGAAAGAAAAAATAAATTCCTTTAGTAACAATTCCTTGGACTAAAACGGTGTTGGATCGTCTCCAAGATCATCCACTGCCAAATTTTACAGACACGCCTGACCTTATGGACAGTTCCATGCATCGAACCAAATGAACTTCTTCAGAAGGATCAGTTTGATCCTGGAAAAGAAAGAAAATTTACCACTTGAGAAGTCCCCACAACACACCAGCATCAGACAAAACTTTTTTTTTATGGTCCCTTCCTCATTTTTCCCTCCCCCGGGTCCTCTTAAGGACCCACCAAAATGTCCTCAAAGTCTTCCTCAACCAGACTTCGATATGCGGGTATCAATTGTGTTGTGTCAATTCTTTCTTTTTTGTTTTTTATCTTTGATTACAAAAATGTTGGGTTGGTGAATAAGTTTGTAGCATTTCCAGTTAGTTTCTCTTGAAAATTTTCTTTTTTTTTTCACTGTTCTCAAGACACGGTATTTTTTGTCTGATTTTCAGAGACAACAAATTATCATTATTCTGTGTTGGTTTATTCAAAATGGTGTCCTCATTTTGGTTGTTATTGACACAACATCCCAGCCATCCAGGCTTTCTTGAGTGGAAAGCTTAAATAATTATCAAATCCTTGTGCCAAAATTGGAAATACATAAACTAGACTATGAAACTGAAATGATAATTGCTGTTTCTGGAATAGTAGTTCAATATTTGTGTGATCGAATCAATTATTAGAAAACAAAAAATGGTTTTATCACTGCACGCAATTTTGAAGATTCACTTTCAGTTGGGTTTTTTTTTAAAAATAACTTTCTAAAGAAAGTTTCATCAGATTGTTTTGTTCTCTAAATTTCTGACATCTTGAGAGAACTTTCTTGAATGTAATTTCAAGTGGCCATAAAGTCAGGGTCCAGTTTCACTTAGTAATTGCAGAGTAAACTGATCCCCCCCCCCACTCTAAAAAATAAGATTTTTGCCACCATGTGCCGAAAATCAATTTCAAATATATTGGGGACCGACCAACCTACCAACCTACAGATCCTCTTGAAGAGATGCGTGTGGGCACATCTAATAAATAGGTCTTTTTCATTTGTCCCAAATATACTAAATAATTATTGCTATTACAGTTCACAGTGTTTTTGCTAAATGAATGTAAATGAAATGGAAAAATTTTTTAGCCAATGACATTTCAGTAACTCAGCTGTTATTGTCTTGTCAAGAAGACTTGGGATTCAAGGCAAAGGTTAGTTTCTGTTGGGGACTGGAGACCTAATGGAAAATACCTCAAATAAACCCATTAATTTTTTTTTTTTTATAATATCAAATATTTTGTAATCCATGTATTGAGGAAACTTTTTTTCTCTCTCTAAATCCTTGTGGGACCAGGATCATTGAAAGTCAAGAATTTAACTTGGAACAAGGGTTTTAGCCACTTAAATGACTGAATAAGAGTCAATATAAGAATAGCATTTTCATTTCAGAAGTCGTTTTTTCTTGGTAGGGGTTAAGGTATATGCTACAAACATACCACCCACTCAAAAACATTTTTAGAATGGAATGCCCTAGTCTTACTTTCAATATTTTTTTTTCTTTTCAAGGATCCCTCTATTAAAGGCATCCCCTTCACCCTAAATTAGTTTTTCAAGGGCTTTCCTTTCCAGATTTCATGTCTTTATTTTCTTCAGCTCATGCAGAGTATATTGTTGGTTGGAATGGAGCCACGGACCTCTACACTATTTCTTGTGAGTCCAAACTGTTATGGTTTAATGGACCATCGTCCCGATGATGTCTGTGCTGTCGTGAACCTGAATGAGACTGACAAGTCTAATTTTTGAAATGCCCACTCGAGGGCTGCTGCAGGCACAATTGAGCACTATTGCGACTTTCTGGAGTTAGTGATTTGTTCTTTCATTACATGTATGTTAGGCTTACGCGTTTTCAGCTCAATCTTCAGAACCCTGTCCATTTACGAGGATGATTCAGCGATTCAGTCTTTTTTATGTTTTTTGGATATCCTGTTTTTCCATGGTCCTGCACCAGGGCTCTCTAGAGGACTTGTTGGGGCATACGTGATCTGTCAATACAGATCATGTAAGTTGCATAACAAAGCTGGATCTTCGTAATCATACCTCCACACTGATGAGGCAGGCTCTCTTCAGAAATTCCAATTTTGGTACAAACGCTTAGTTGCAAGACCTGTCTCTGGTATGACATCCAAGTTCTGCAGTCAGTGTACACTAGATGTACATGTTTTGTAAACATTTTGTAGTTCATTCCTCCTTTCATGCTCCAGAAATATGGCCTTGTGCCTAATTTGGCATAATTTGATAAATATGCGCTATCAAGGCCTAATTGTTTGATAGAGCTATTGTATTGTCGAATATGCTTAGTCTGACAATTGATCATAATAGTTTAGCATCCAGTGTGGATCAAAATCACTATATTCAAACTGATCTTCAAAAAATTGCCATGTATATCCTATATTTGTGTCAAATCCAGAAACAAGGCAGATTTCTATATTTGCAGATGACCTGGCGTAAGGACACTAGAGTAGATTTCCCAGAAAGGGTCGAACCTGCTCCACTGAAAGTAGAGCATAAGAATAAAATTCAAATCTCTACATTTCCTTGGTTGATGAACAAAGACATTTGAGTTGACAAAGTGACGAAAACGTGTGAACGGGTGACAATGCTTCTAATAGAAAAATAAATTCAGATTTTATTAGTATTACTACTACTGACATAAAAACTGCAATAATGGCTCTGAATGGTTTTTTTGGAGATTAGGTTCTGCCAATCAGGTTCTCATAGCTTAGTCAGGTACGGATAATCAAGCTTCCAGAGGCAAAAGAAGTGTTAGTTTGAGTCTCTCCGAGAGCAATGAATAGCAATTAAAATCAAAGTGAAGAAAATATTAGTGAAAAATTGAAAATCGTTGACTAATTTTCATATGATTAAAAATACAATAATAAATGAACTCGCCATTACAGTCAATAATTGAAGAACTGTAGCGTCAAAATTCGACATCTTAAAAAAAATTCCATTGAAGAATAGATATGGTCAGAATAAATTCTATTCATGATATCCCTGGTGTTTATCACTGGAAAACATCTATAATAAAGATTTTAAAATATCCAGATATTATTAATAGACCTGTCAAAATGAGACTGGAAAAAGTCTTTTTTCCCAAAAAATAAAAATAAGCACATTTTTGGAAGGGGTCAAGTAGAGTACTGATGCCAATTTCCAATTCTGTAGATCAAAGAATGTGGCCAGGAGCACTGGAACAAAGACAAGAACGAATTCATAAGCATGTCTCCCTCCCATAATTTTCGACTAGGCTCTGCCGCTGCCTAGGAGGACAATATACAACATGTGACAATTCCCCCAATTGCTAATATCGGTATGCCTCACTTAACGTCGAGGGGTAACGTTGCAGGTAGTAAGGCATTGAGCGATTAGTACGCTGAACATCGTACAATACTGTGCTGTACAAGACAATTATGGCATACTGATTCGTGCACTTCTTGTACTGACTATACTACAGATACTCTCACAATGCGCACATTTTTGATAGAATATATTTCAAATCCGCGATATAATGATTAGCAATGTACTGATTTATCCTATCACGCTAAGGGGTGTAACTGACGTGAATTAGGATTTCGTTCGTGTAACCGACGTAGAGTGATTGAAGTTAGAACTTCAATGATGTTCTAATTACGTAATGAAAAAAATGCTTAGGAAAATAGAAAAAGTGACTCACTGCAATGCAAATCTTCATTATGCATGTATAAAAAAAATCAGAGGCGGTGCGTGGGATCCCCAGACCGTCACTACGGGGGTGGCGCTCTGGTGTGCAATAAATCTGAACAACCCTGAGAAATCCTATAAAATAATCTAAAGAATTTGTAGGAGTGCTGCAGTCCGACCTAGCGCCGTCGCTGAGAAAATGCTATATGTATATCATATTTATTCTGACGGTATACATGAAATATGAAGTTATAACATACATCGTCAGGATAGCTACACTCTACGTTAACATAAGCTTTCTAACGTACCAACATAAGCTGTTTATGAACGCGAGTTTTCATTCTCCATTTTGAACAGAAAATACTATAGCAAATGTACTGCATGAAACGAAGTATTATTGTACTAGTATTATCTGTACTACAATACGGTAACATACGCCTTATCACTCCATAAGTATTGCAGTGTGTTAGTCCACCTTTATATACATTCGTCCGCTGTCAGTACGTAAGTACTGTTTCAATACCATATGTTTTGCAACTCTCTGTGTAATTTTAAAAGATGAAGAGTCAAAATTCATTTTAATTTTATGAAAGGAAGTGTAAAATATCTCGAAGTCTCAACAGCCTTTGAATACTTACTAGAAAGACTCAAGTCGATTTGGAGGTTTTAATGTCTATCTTGAATAAATATTACTGTTGATAATCGTAGTCAGCATCAACCTGGCCATTTCTTGCCGTTGCTGTCAACTGTCAAATACATTCTTGATATACTTTTCTCACGAGGTCCTGTTGACTGCCAGATCTTTCTGAGTTGACAGCCAAGTGGATCCTTCTAGGGGGTCCTTTTGTTTCACACTCCCTACCGGGCAAGAACAGCAGGAAGGAGATTAAGGAAGTCATCATGGGAACCCCTTGGTTTCCTCCTCCATGATGGCTTAGGTCAGCGCCTATGAGTCATGTAAGGAAGCCTCTTCAGATGACATCTGCAGAACATAATCACGCAGCTCGCACCTCGCTAGAAGACTTGAATAGCGGGTCAAGTTGGGAACATCTCTCTAGTAGTCTTATATTCTACCAAAGGATTTATCATAAGAACTTGTAAGAATAAAGTTCTTTTCTTGACCAGAATTGAACCTTGCAAGAATCACTAACGTAGGCAATGTTAACCGGGATTTGGTCACCAGTCGTTTACTCCAAGACAGTCACTTCTGGAATGGACAAATTACTTTACACTGGATTTCAAGAAAAGTGCCTCTGAACTCTTCTGTTCGGCACCTTGAGCTGCCATTTTGTCTGAAGAGTCTGTTGCTTACAGTTGCGATCAAGTACATCATTATTGTGTTGATCAGCTCGATTTATGAAACAATGTGAGAAAGGCCCTCACTACACGGGAGATTAGCTCAATATAATCTTCCTAGGCGTCGTTTCACCTTTTACAGTAATAAGCTAAGCTTGGTAAATCTCAGCTTGAACTATGGCTTTCCAAAATCTCTTGACTTATACGCCTGAATATTAATCGAATCGCACTCTGGGGATCACCATTCATTTTACTTCCGACTTATTCAGATTTATTTATTATGTATATCGTAGTCGATTGGAATTGAATGACTAAAAACGCTTATGACCAATCGAGTACAAAATCTGAACAAATCTTCGAGTGACCCTATGATCAGGCCCGTACCAAGCAAAATATATCGGGATAGGGGATTTGAATTTCGAATTTCCTAGCATCTCAGGACTCTGATTTATTGCACTTTAGAAGTCTGAGTTGATAAAATATATTATTTTCATATTTTGTTTTATTTTTATTCCCATTTTTGCAAAACGTTTGGGGCGCTTAGGATTAAGTTCACCGTAAGGTAATAAAAACAATTCCTTATGTGTGCTCTAACCAACACCACCAATATGGCTTCCATATTATTAAACCTTTCATTATGAACTAGCTGAATATCCACCCCACGGACAGCTTTTTCGATTGGTATACATATATGTATATATTGAACAGAAAGTTGGGGTTCAGTTTTGTACTATAGATACTCTATAAATTGAGACCCCTCTGAAACGTTTTGAAATGATTTTTTTCTCAAAACTTTTTAATTCAGGAAGAAGTCTCCTTCATTTTTCATACGTTAAAAGGGGTGTTTTACATTACTCAACACTCCTTAAAGAATTATTTATAAACATATAAGATAAGAAAACGTGTATTGGCGGAAAGTAGGTTCCCTTTGGCATCATATTTACATTGTAAAGAGAATGTGGTTTCTATTTATACTTATAAAATATTTTTCTCACAATTTGTTTTAAAACCTCTCAGCATGTTCCAGATTTGGTCGGGCTGCGCCCATGTTTACGTACCTTTTATAGCGTGACAGGCAAACGCACAGATACCTTTCACTTATCTATTCAAGATATGAAATTCAAAATGCTCGCAAAGATCTGAAAGTGAAGTGTCAAAGGACACTGTGTCTAAGCTTAAAGAATTGGGTTAGGAAGTTTTGCAGTCCTGCGTTAGGCCTATCGATATAGTCTATGTTGAAGTCTCAAAAGTCTTCACAAATTACTAGAACTATCGTTCATGGGTTGTTGACTACTAGTGACAATGGCTCTTCAGCATTGTATCCTAATTTTAAATCGTACTAGAAAATTAGTCTAACGTCTTGAGTGCACACAATTGCTGGTTGTTGACCAACGTCTGTCTCGGAAGACAATGGAGTGTGCTCAAGAATTGGCCTATGATTGAGCTGCAGTGTCTGCTGTGATAACCTTCTGTCATCTGTGATTTCTCTATTCTTCTAACCGATTCATTTTCTCATCTCATTCGTCTGGGTACCAGCATTGATTGCAAATCTCTCTCTGCTGTAGCTGCAGCTTCTCGTCCTATCGACTTGATTAAAAAAAAAATTCTATTCAATCAAGTAAATCATCCCAATATTCATATTCGATCGGAGAGAGGTCTGCTGAGTGAGCTGAGAGAGGGAGAGTTTCATAGACTAGCTCGTTCAATTTCTGCAAGGTCATTCGCGCCCATGGGAGCTTTTTTTTGCTTTTCAATCAGGGTCATTCGAGCGACTAGTCGATTTTTTTCCTTTTTCCAATTTGGTGCAAATGTCAACCAATGGTCATTGGTCAACAATAACATTTTTCCTTTTTCTATATAGCTTTCTTCACCTTATATTCTCCTCCCACAATATAGTTTTTATCACATAAAACCTGTCTTACAGTTTTCGTTCTATGATACCGCAATTCACTATTTAGGCGACAGCCACTGTTTTGAAATAGTTTTTTATTCTTTACAAATTACATCTACTGCATTTACTCATGTATGATGCGAGAAAATAGAATAAGCAATATGTATTCATCATCACAATCAATGTTTGAAAACCTGTAGCGTCAATGTTTGAAAACGTGTAAAAATTCCATCGATGAAATAAATATGGCTAGAATGAATTCTATTTATGACATCACTGCCGTTTTCCACAGGGAAACATATGAAATAGAGTCGAAAAACATGGAAACATCTAGATGTTTCCATATCATAAATAAACCCGTCAAAATAAGACCCCAAGAAAGGTAAAAAAAAAAAAAAAGCTTTCTTTTCGGAATATAAAAAAAGATAAATTTTAGAGGCGGTCTAGTGGAGTGCTGATGCCACTTTTCAAGTCTGTAGACCAAACAGTATGGCCAAGAGCGCTGAAACAAACAAACGCTCAACATATATATATATATATATATATATATATATATATATATATAGAGGGAGAGAGAGAGAGAGAGAGAGAGAGAGAGGATAGGACCCTCCACCACCTTAGGTGGTTACGGTTGTTCGACAATTAAATCCAGTGCCGGATCAACAAAGTAGTGAAAGTAGGATTATGCCATGGGCCCCACAATTTCAAGAGCCCCGCGCAAAATTCTTCCAGGGTATCAGTTCCGATTCAGTGATTCAGTGCTCCCTCTATCGTTATAATACTATACTGCCATCAACTTTAATGAACGACAGGGTGTTGCGTTCTATTATCTCGCTGTATAGCGAATCAAATTACTTTCACAGTAAATATCAAAGCACGTATATTTTTCTTGTAAAGTTTAGTTTTTCACCCAACTTATGGCTCTCCTCCTTGTCTATAAATACATTTATTCACGGACGTTTCGTAGGAAGATCCCTACATTTTCAACCTAACCAGAAAAAGAGAGACGGGAAAATCGCTGAGTTGTAAGTGGTTCCCTTTTATGACCTGGGTTAGGAATCGTGTTCATCATCAGTGGGTGGCTTGATCAAAACTTGGTCGGGTGTTCATATATCCGTCAACAGCTTTCTGTCTTGGTAGGGGAGTGTTAGAGCGTACTCCTGCTGCCTTTCTGTGTGAGGGGAATCCGTGTTGTAGGTGGGTTGTTGTGTGTGCATATCTGTTTAGGGGAGGGCTCGGATGATTCTTGTGTGCGCAGGTGTCTCTTCTGTGTCATTGAAAGCTATATGTTGGTTTGCAATTGCATTTATTCCAATTATTGCGTGGCCGATCGAACATGCTTACAAATATACCTGCTACAAAACACATGCATCTGATATTTATAAACACTTTCTTAATTGAGGGCACCTTTATAATATACACCACAGGCAGTATATAAGCTTAATTCAGTTCCGAGAACAGCATAAAAATGCATGTACAATCACCTTTTTTTTTATATTCTTTTTTTTTTTTCATGAAAAAGGTCCAGTAATCTTGTCATTCCATCAAAGATTATCATTCCAAGGCCGTTGACAGAATATCTTCAAACCTTGAACCTGTGATCAATTATTTTTACCACGTTATCTTTAATTCTAAAACAAGAAAAAGAACAGACTCAGTTCGAAACCTGCGACCTTGTTTACTCAATTTTTGACGGCATATGGCAACGTGCCCTGTAAAAAATGCTTTGTTTCCATTTAGCTTTTTGAATCTTTTAACAGCTTTACATAATTTTCTTTTCTTTTTTTAAATGATATGTTTTCTCGAGCCTCGCTACATTTTTGTGTGTAAGTGCGTATCTATTTGTGTTCCCAATAACTCTACGCTTACAATATGAGATATGTTTTAAAATGTCTCAGCTTCTTAAATTACGGACGCTTTTTTACGTCACATTTTTTTATTTCGGGAATGGATTAAAAAAAAACGAAGTGTGACGTAAAAAAGAAAAAATGTATTCGTCTTTCATCGACTTCTCTTTCCTTCTTTTCTTCTGAACACTTTCGACTTTTTCCAATTTGGTCCGCGATAAAGTGATTTGGGCTTCCATAGACCTGTCGACGTTTGTCACGGGTACAAGAAAATTGTGGAAACACAAAACAATTATAACTTGAAGGCACTCAGAGAGTGCATACCTCTGCCAAGAACATTGTCAGGGGTGGGGGTGATTGTGCATGGATCCGTTCTAAATTTAATCAGTTGGCCTATTGTCCGCCCTCCCACAAAATGTCATTGACAACTTTTTGAGATATTGTGTGGACTATCAGGAGCGTATACATGAATGCGATCGGAAAAAAAATGGATCCACCCCAAATTTTTACCACTTCTTTCTTGCCAGATTGCCCAAAATATCACACAATTTCATTGACATCCATTCAAGACTTTCGGAGATATCGTGTGGACAGACAGACAGACCGACAGACATGACCGAATACATATACCTCTTCTTAACTTTGTTGACAGAAGTAATAAGATTAAATAAGGCTAATAATAATAATAATAATAATAATAATGATGATAATAATGCTTAAAAGCAATAATAATAAAATGGACTATAGTGTGTAACCGCCTAATCGAAAACATTGCTTCGCCCGGGGGCCTTGAATATTCCCGAGGTGGTCCTGCTTGTGACGAATGAAAACGCTTTGTTCGAAATTTTAAAAAGAATAGACGGTTAATGATTGTGGAGGTAAAAAGGCCACATACATTTCGATTGAGAGACTCGCCCACTTGATGTAGGCCCTTCTAGACTCGATAAAAAAAGGTAAATAGACTTATCTTTAAGATTCGTCTTTCGTAGATAACTTCCGAGAAATATAGGTAGATATCAACAAAGTTTGTTTCTCAGACAGGATAACGAAGGGTGGGAAGTCGAAACAAGACGCCGAACGGACATAGAGCCGAAATGATAAATAGATATGAAACACTTTCAAAAAATCCTTATTTGCAGCAAGAATACACACAAAATTTATTTTCTAATTAATTCAATTCCTGCCGCTTTTTTCTTCATAATATTTTTTTCTTCTTGTTTTTAAAAGCTTATTCATAAGAGTTAATTGATATTTAATATCAAATAATTCTCTCTGAATTATTGATTATTATTTTTTTTAAATTGTACAATTGATAGAGTTCTTCATTGTTGATAAAATTGTTGTCTTTTGCATTGTTGATTGATTTGCAGGTTCTGTGTGGGTTTGGATGGGGCCTTCATGATTTGTGCAAAAAGAGGCTCTAAATGCCTGTGAGAAAAAAACAAAACCAAAAAACGAGCAATTTTCCTGCCGACGTGAAAGAAAAATTAGCACGATGGGATGGTCGCACGAGACCCTTCAGAACAAATGTTTGCTGGAGTCTGCCTAGGAAGAGGGACGTCCATGTAATGATTTCCATCGACCAAATTCTTCAGTCATTCAAACATACGAAGTCTCGCTCACACATGCAGTTCGACTCTTGCCGTTCCAGACAACAGTCTGGTCCGACCCACACAAGTCTTTCCAACCCCTTGTTGATTGACAGAATTTCACTCCCTTTGCGATAGCCATCTCTATCTGGGCTCACTCTAATAAACATTTACATCTTCATGCTCAGTCGAAACACAAAGGACACACCACAATCTATCAGAACGAGCGGCCATGTTCATCAATTTTCTGATCTTCACAGATCAACAAACAACATACAGAACTCGTAGAAGTGAAACTATTTCCTATAACAATTTCTGAGAACTGTTAGCTGGAATCACTTTCGCTTTGCGCGAAAACACTGAATTTTTCACGAACAAACCCACCTTAACTTTTTTACTTCTCGGTTCTTTTCTTGTTTTAATAAAAGATCGGAAATTATTACAAAATTGAGGTTTTTGTGTCTTTTGTTTTGTTCATTCCTTCAACGTTTTTTTTCACACGCGGGTACCTACGGGTATTAATCAAAATAATACCCTAACCTTGCAGAGATTCTAGAAATGTACAACAAATCTTATCATTTTTCTAGTTTATCACACCAAGGCCGTTGGCAAGTCTAAAGTTTGAATATGTTTTGCAATCTATTATTTCAGTCGCATTGAATATTTTGTGGATACAAAGAGCACCCAGAGAGGACAAACCTCTACCAACGCCGTACTCCAACTCAATCTGAAATAATTTCCTGGATCCACCCCCAAAAATTTGACCACTTCTTCCTTTGTTCATTGTTTACCTTTCTGAAAAATTCAATCGAAAATCATTGAGAATTTTTAGAGATATCGTATGGACAACACGAGTGAATAAATGTATGAAAATAAATGGAAGAATACCTCTCAATCGAAAACGAATTCCTTGACCCATCCCCCAAATTTAATAACTTGTTCCTTTGCCAATAATGGCCAACCCTTCCACATTGAAATTCATTGAGTACTTTTGGAAATATCATGTGGATAGACAGACAAACTAAATATAAAAACCGTTACACCTCTCCAACGTTGGTAGAGGTAAATAATAACATGATTAAGTAAAACTAATTAGATTTATTAAAATAATTAAAAAAGGTAAATAATGATATTGAACATTTGAGCAATGTACGATGTACTAAAGCTTGTGACAAGTGAAAATGCTTTGTTCAGAAATTTAAAAAGATAAACAGTTAATGTTTTGGGAGGTAAAAAGCAACAGATATTTCGATTTAGAAAAGCACCTACTTAATGCATGCCTTGCTAAACTCGATAAAGAAAGTAGATATTTACCTAGCTTATCTTCGTAAGTAGATACTTTACCTGTAATTTTCGGAGTTATCAACAGTAGATATCTACAAAGCTTATTATTCATACAGGAAGCCAAATGCACTTTTGCCAAGGAATGAGAATCCAGAGAGAAGACGTCAAACGGGAATGATGTCGGACAGGTAAAAAGCCTAGATAATAATTTGTTATGAAACATTTTAAAAAATCTTTGCTTCTATTTACCTTTATTGAACAATCGTAGCCACCAAAGATGGTGAAGGAGCCGAACATTTTTTTTATATGTGCGTGTGTTTATTCATATGTTTCTGTGTCTGGATGTTCCAACGCTCCTGGTCATACCGTTTTGTCTATAGACTTGAAAATTGGCATCACTACTCCACTAGACTTCTTCTAAAAATGTTTTTATGTCGGGGAAAAAGCTTTTTTTGGCGGGGGTGGGAGTACTCATTTTGATGGGTTTATTTATAACATCTAGATTCTACATAATGTAGCTGTTGCTCGAATTTAAAGTGTTTTCCAATGATAAACGCATGTGATGTCATAAAGAGAATTTATTCTGACCATATTTATTCTTTGACGGAATTTTTTCCTATGCCCTCACAATCAATGAATAAACAACCATAGCGTCGAAACTTTAAGTCGAGTCTCGAGTGTTGCTTTTTATCGCAACTAAAATCAGGCCGGTTTCCCTTCGGCAGTGAGTAAATAGATTAATAGAACGGATCGGAATAAAGAACAAGCTTCAGGTGAGAAATCATGACTCGGAGAGTGAGGTCGCTTAACGCACGACCGCTTTTACAACTGAGCTACTGGAGCTTAGTAACAAGGGCGAATCTAAATCAAACCCTTGAACTCATTCTCCATCACGATCTCCTCTGAGCCATGTTCGTTATTAACTGGAGGTTCAGTATCAGTACTCAATTTGTTTCATTTCGTTCATCTTATTAGATGAAATAAATCATTATGAATACATTTTGGTACTATTTACCATTATTTCAACTGCTGCTGATTTTCATGGTGACTAAAGTCAGGCTGGTTTCCTTCTAGCGACGAGTGAATAAATCTGCGCAGATCGGAATAAAGGACCAAGCTAGAATCTAAAATAAATAAAATGAAATTAGACTTGCGAACACAGTAATAACTGGACAACCATAGCTTCAAAATTTGAAGTCATCTAAGATATGGTCAGAATAAATACTAGTTATGACATCACTGGTGTTTTTCACTGGGAAAATCTAAAATAGAGGTGAGTTGTTTTTTTTTAAATCGAGAAACATCTAGATAGTGGAGAATCTAGAATTATCAATAAACCCCTTAAAATAAGAACCCAAAAAGAAAAAAAAAAAAGAAGCTCTCCCCCGAAAAAAAACATTTTTAGAAGAGATCTAGTGGTGTACTGATGCTAATTTTCAAGTCTGTAGACAAAACAGTGTGGCTATGAGCGCCAAAAAACACAAACACACACATAAGAAGGGATAAAATACTTCACCACCGTTGGTGGCAATGGTTGTACAATATCAAACACTTTTTTAAAAAATCTCTATTTGCTGCAAGAAAAAGTTTATCATTTAATTAATTCAAGATGTAAAAAGGTAAAAAGAAAATGACAGCTCACAATTTTCAAATTGATTTTTATTCATAAGTCTCTTAGAATAAGATCTGCAATTAGGCTGCCGATTACGAAAGAATGGGATCTATCTCTGTTAGGCTTCGAAACGTCAATTCAAACTTTGGACTTGCGAACGGCCTTGGTATGATAAACCAGATGAGATGATAAGATTGATCAACATTTTTTTGAAAGCTTATCCTTGAAATGTTTTTTCAAACAAAGTAGGACATTAGACCAACATTATGTTCACATTACACTTGTCATTAATACAATGCAATAAATCATTTACTTACGTAATGATTCTGTGACAAGCTGAGAAGATACACATTCAATATAAGGTCAGGTAAAAAAATATAAGCCAACTTCCAAAAGAAAAGAATGTCTGATCAGATCCGTCTTGTACTTCAAATTTTCATGACATCAGTGAATTCATTTTTTAATTCCGTGAATGATGTTATTTCGAGTGGCCATAGAGTCAGGCTCCAGTTCCGTATTGAAATCTTATATCATATTGAATTCTTCTGAAACATGACGTAATGGACCGAAATTACACGATTTAGTTTTATTCTCCAAGTTAGAGCGTTGTGAAGATGCAGGCCTAAGAAGATTCTCCAACGTGCCGAAAATCGATTTTCTATTGGGGACGAACCGACACACAGACCGACCGACCTACAGACCTTCCGATAGAGATGCGTGTGGAGTGATAGAACGCGAAATTGAATCTCTTTTTTTTTGCATCTTTATGCTTCATCAACATATCGATTTTATGCCTGTTCGATTCTGACCGTTTTAATTAATTTGGGCGCTGTAGGACGAGTTACACTGTCTCCTTTTACAGGCTTGGTGACAACCTTCTAAAGCACTGGTTTTGAAACAGGGGTCTGCAGAACCCTGAGTGCCCGCCAAATAATACTCCAGGGTTCGTAACAGTGTTCCTTCTAAACCTGACATCATAAATCTTGTGACTGAGAACCATCATTCCTTGCACAGCCACTGAAAAATATCATCATGATACACAAACCTTTACCATGTATTAGAATTTCAATAAATGTAATCCATTTAAAATAAATGTGATCTTGCGAACGCCAAAAATTGCTTGTTACAGTAGTTCATTAATTACAGTCTAAAAACCTAATCGTGAATTTGGGCGTTGGCCCGAATATTCCCTTTATAGAAGAGGTTCTTGAGTTTTCCAAAGTTATACCAAAACCACTGATTTGGAGAATTTTTTCTGTTCGGTGCCGGGTCTGTTCGACGTCATGTCATGTCCAACTCTGGAATAGAGCATAAGGGGAATCGTGCGTAAGTAAACATATCACTTAAATTCAACCTTACTGACTGTCTAGTTCTACGTAGGGCAGAGGTAAAATGCCGGCGTCTGGGTCTGAAGAGAAGGTTACGATCCTACCTCGTGGTGCTGGATGGATAGTCTATAACCATACTGAAGTGTTGTAATACAACGAAACAGCAGTCAGTGGATGACTCAATTATTTATTCATATATATATATATATGTATTATTGTGTCATCCAGAGTTGTTTCGTTGTATTACAACTCTTCAGTGTGGCTATAGACTTCCCAAAATCCCATCCAGTACCACGAGGCAGGGTTGAAACCTTCGCTTCAGACCTGGAGGTCGATATCCTACCTCTGAGCTACGGAACTGGACGGTCAGAAAGGCTGACTCTAAGCGACGTATTTATTTACGCACAGATTCCCCATCCATCAGAGTGCTCTATTCCTATGGAAGAGCATTGCATATATATATATATGTGTGTGATACTATTGATATGAGTGTTCAAATGCTACACTCTGATCATAGGCAAGGAGAGACACCTTGATTAAAATTTAGGGCGCACAAATACTCAAAATGTGCCGACCATACATTTAAAAAAGTCGTTTGACAGGTACTATGCTTAAACTCGTTCTCAATTACCCTATTCTACGATACTAGCAGTTTTCTAGGTTCTAAAGTCCACCAAAAATTGTTAGTGTCGAATCTTTTAGATTTTAAGCAGTCTTACAAATCAATTTGTTTTTAACACGTGTATTATATAAATCATTCCATAGTGTTGGTAGAAAGATATGGTTAGGGCAATCGAAAACATATTGATTATCAGATTATTTGAAAACACCTCAAAAATCCAAACTAAGAAATATTTGAGAACAAAAATTTAACTATAACTAATATCTTCTTATCCGACGGGTTTTTTAGCCGATTACATTTCTAACAATAGTTACATTTTGTCTATAGTTTTGAGGAGGGCCATTAACATTCAAAGAATTTTTTCGGATAATTGAACTCTTTCCTGTTGTTTATGTTATTGACATGACGCTGATCCATTATACGGCCTTCGTCAGTTGCACTATCCGAATGAGATGGTGGTTAACAGAAAATATTCTCTCCTATGGTAGTAACGCCTATGACGTATATTCCTTTCCGTTCCTTGTCAGGCTTGGATTTCAATGCCTTGTCCCAGCTTAGTAACGGAAGCTACATCAAGTTGAACTTTACACTTGTCTGGCTTGTACTATCAGCCGACATGTTTATGTAGACTTCTTTTTCTGATTTTCCCAGTTTTCAATGGCGTTCCTGGTCTATTATCCGCACTTATCTGGAGAGAGAAAGACGAGCACTATCTTCTTTGGGGAGATGTTCGATTATACCCCAAAATCTGGGATGGCTGACTTCATCTGAGAGAATTTCTCTTCATGGTTCCCCGTCATCCCAAGAAAAAAAACGCTGTTAATTGAATTGTAAGGTTGTCCATGTACTGCTCTCAATTGCCCCACCCTAAAAATATGGTCAGTAACAGAGTTAACACAACCAAAGTTTTAGCGACCCAACCCATTGAGCTAAGTATGTACTTTCTGTGATTCAAATTCCGGGTTTTACCATTTAATTGTTGTACCAGGGGAAAACTTGGTACAATATTCTTAAAATTTCTCTTGAATTAAATGTTTTCCTTTAGTAAATTACTATGAAATTATTTTAACTTACATAGATTTGTACCTAAAGGCTAGTGACAAACTCTAAACACTTCAAACAATAAATCCCTACTGATTAATAAGAGTTCAGTGGATACCGTTCTCAATTGCACCCCCGATATTCTCAATTGCCCCACGTGTTCTCAATTAACTTAACTTAATATATATATATATATATATATATATATATATATATATATATATATATATATATATATAGTACAGATCAGATTAGCAATATAGCATAGTATAAAGCAATGTCTGATGTTTGGTGGATTTATTTCATAGAGTGCTCGATACATTCAACTGTTTTAGAGAAGAGCTGGAAATATATAATAGGGTGTGGATTCTCTACATAAACAAGTTCAGGTTTCTGTCCTCTCTGGGCCTCATCAGGCGAATGATTGTGTGATATATATATATATATATATATATATATATATATATATATATATATATATATAATAGCTCCTGATAGTGGACTCTGGTTCTGCATGGGAACTTTAAACACATACTCACACAGCACACACCACTGAAGATGGGAAGAATCCCGAAACATGTCTGGACCATTTACATCTAAGGATTAATAAACCTTACCTCTAAACACTTTAACTCCCGAGTCTGTCTCACTCTTTACAGTACACTATATATATATATATATATATATATGTGTGTGTGTGTGTGTGTGTGTGTGTGTGTGTGTGTGTGTGCTGTTCTCCACAGCGATAGGGTCGTAGATGGCGCGGCCAGTGAGTGAAATTACCCTCCAATCCCAGCAATAAAGTTTTAAGGTAGTGTGACTTATCCAGGGTCGGACCCATCCTTAAAACCAAAGGGTTTGCATCCTATGGTCCTCCGAATAGGGACAGGACGGCCCCCATGTCGTATGTTTAACGGGAAAGGCTTTCTTCTGTCAGATGCCTGAGCTAGCTATAGAGATTTTCCGACCCTTTGCAGAAATGTTCCGTCAGTAAGGCTGACCTGTGGTTAAACCACATGATGTGAACATTTCGTAGTAGGTGCCAGAACTAAAGTTCTTCAATCTCTTTGAAGGAGAATCAAGACTCTACAGCTGTCAGCAACTTTAAGCACTTAACGTCAAGACAGCGTGACAGTCTGCAACGGGTATACCGAATATCAAACCAATTAAGAAAATCATGAATTTTACAGGTAACTTTCCTATGGTCAATATTATACTCATTCGAAACACTGTGCCGAAGTCATTTTTTTGTTTCACTATTTTTTTTAAAATTTCGTTTTCAAGCGATAAGTTCCATAGTTAGGGATTATGTAAGGTAAGGTGTAGTGAAGATGGTCCTGATTGTAAAGGTTAACACCCTCGCACATTTGATGTTAAGAACGGCGCACAAATAACAAATATTTCAACAACTTGATTTATTTGAAGCAAAAACAATACAATTTATGTATTACAGTTTTTTTCTTCCATTAATTCTCGCAATTATTTTTCATTTTTGTGCTCTTTTTTAACGCCATGTGAGCGATGGTGTGAACCTTTACAATCGTGACCGTCTTCCCTACATCATCCTTTCGTTTCATTTAATTGAGAAAAAAAACCAAAAAAAACAAAAACAGTGTATTCAGATGCTTTCAAGCGTCAAGTTCTATCCTTAGGGATAATTTCGTCATATGTATTTGATTTCAACGTTTAGGTGCGGTCAGCATATGGGAGCTCAAGGAAGTTTGTGTGGAAAAACCGTCACCTCTATTTATAGTCATGACGTACACAAGTCAAGTCATCCAATGTAATCAGTTGCTGATAATTATGCCATGGATTTTTCTTTTATGTTCCTATGGCAATGCATTCGAGTAAGAAAACTGTCAAGAAAACATTAAAATGATATTCACCACTCCCTCCAAGTCCTTGTCTCAAGTATGTCTATTTCTATTTCCGTCTCTCTCTCATACCCTCTCTGTCTGTCTGTCTGTCTCTCTCTCTGTTATTTTTATTTGTCTTTCTCTTCCTCTCTCTATCACTCTGTCATTGTCTCTCTATGGCTCTTTGCGTCTCTATTGTTCTCTCACTTTCTCTTCCTCTCTTTATGACTCTGTCTTTCTCTCTGTCTTTTGTCTCTTTTTTTTCTCTTTTTTCTTTCCTCTCCCCCCCTCTCTCTCTGTCTGTCTGTCTGTCTGTCTGTCTCTCTCTCTGACTCTATCCTTTTTTCTTTCTCTTTCTCTCTGAATCTCTTTCTCTTTCTGGCTCTCAAAGTCTCTCTTCTTGTCTTTCTCTTCCTCTCTCCTCTGTCTCTCTCAGTTTATCTCTGTGGTTCTCTACGTCTCTCTTTTCTCTCACCCCCTCTCATCCTTTGCATCCCATTCTTTCTCTTTCCCTCTCTGTCTCTCTGTTACTCTGTCTATCTCTCTCTCCCTGTGGCTCTCACTGCCTCTCTTGTTCCTTTTTCTTTCTCTTTTCCTGTCCGTCTTTCTCTCTCTCTGCGTTTCTCTTTTCTTTCTTTCTTTTCCTCTATTTTGTCTGTCTGTCCGTCTGTCTGTCCCTTTCCCTCTCTTTGTCTCTCTGCATCTCTCATAACTGTCTTTCTCTTCCTCTCTCTGCCTTTGTCACTCTCTATCTCTCCTTCTCTCCCCCTTTCTTTCTCCCTCCTTCTTCCCCCTCACTCTCTCTTGCTCTTCCTCCCACTCTCTATATAATTCTGCCCCCTCACTATCTCAATTTGTTCATATCTATCTATCTATCCATCAATCTATTAAAATCTATCTGTGTATCTAACTCAGATAGATAGATAGGTATGAACGTACTGACATAGATACATATGTACGTATTGATATAAACACACTGAATTGAGATAGATAGATCGATAGATAGATAGATAGATAGATATGAATCTATCTCAGTCTGTTCATTATAAATCCCCTCCCCAACATAATTTGGGATGGGATTTTGAGAAATTTAAAAAAAAAATTTTTTTCAAAAACCTTCCCCGGAGTCTCATTAGTAATCAAAGAAAATTTCATGGGGATGTGTTGTAAGGTTTCTGCGGTTGGCTATCATAGATAGACGGACGGACAGCAGACATTTAGTGAATTAAATAAGAAAGATTGGATAGGGTATTTCAACAATACGAAACAACAATGATATGTTTTCACCAGTGGGTTGTGCCTGGATTTTCGCTCTACAAAACAATAGTAACATCTGATTCATTGTGTGTTGGTAGTTTCATGATTATGAATAAATTTCACAAAACCATAAATTAATTGCGCACTTGGTCACCTTTCACCTCTCTGACGAAGCTACCGCAGCGTGGTGAAAACTTTGAGAAATTTTGAGAACAAAAGAAATAAAGTGTGTGTGTAAAAAATTATGGTTCTGAGAAATTTATTCCTAAATAAGAAATTACCAAAAAACAATTTAGCATGAAACACACGGGATCCCATTCGATCATTGGCTGAAAGGACCAACAGTTGAAAACACAAATCTGATACAATTTTAAGGAAACCCTGGAAGGGAAGATCACATGACCTTTCTCTTTGCCGTGGCAGGGGAGGAAAAACCTATCCTTAATTCTGGTAGAGAAGTTATTGATAGTGTGTAAAATCTTATACACGTGATGATAAATTCCTCAACCAAACAATAAACACTGTTTATTGACACACTAGCGTTGACCGGATACAAAGGAATGTCATAACTTCATTCTCTTGTTTCCGGAAGTCAAAATCCTTATTTAGACATTTCAAGTTCTACATTTGCATAGAAACTAAAAATATTTAAACGATAAAATTTTGGCCGCGTTTACATTTTTTTTTTTTTCATTTTTATATATTTCATTCACACGCACGTGCATGTACACGGGGCGACTGAACTCTACAGCCAGCTCAGGTATCTTCATCAACGGCGTGTAACGAGCTGTGCAGTCGAAATATAAGGATACTCCTCTAAAGGGGTTGTAGAGCTATCTGCCTAATGCAGAGAATCCAGGCTTGAGATTCAATTACCAAGGTTAGCCATACTATCAAAATACTCCTGTGAAGGGGTGCAGATCTCCTCTACTAGTTCAGACGTCTGCCAAAAGAGAACTAATAAAACCTACCACCTAGGGTACTTGCTCCCATCGTCCCAACCCTGAGGACCATGGCTTGCAACCCCCAGTTTTAAAGGGTAGCGTCGGCTGTAAGCACGTCGCACTTCACCTTGAAACGTCATTACCATTAAGTGGGTTACTACATAATGTATAAAAATAGAATCTTACGTTCTGATAAGTTAGTAAAAATGCTGATTTTTTTAGAATGATAGAAAAAATCCTTTTGGAGCCAACAAAACACAAATTTTGTTCTACAATCCAGATCTCTATAAAATGGAATGTGTATCTATATACTGTGCTTCATATACGCCTTCATTTTCGACGGTACGGTAAACTAGTTTTACCATAATTCACCAAATGTCTGTCCGTCTGTGATCGCATAACTCGAGAACATCGAGAGCTATGATCACAAATTCTCCTGTTGTTACCAATGGGACTCAGTAGAATGTTTTTAAAATATTAGATTTTGAAAATTCCAAAATTTTCAAGTCTTTAGCGAAATTAGGTTTAATATATTTCATAAAATGCCTGTCCGTCTGTCTAAAGTCGTATGACTCAAGGACGGCAAGATTTTTCTGGGCTTACCAACAGGACCCAGTGGCATGTTTTTTGAATAGACAATTTTGGAATTTCCAAAATTTTATGAGTTCTTTGGTGTGTGGTTCTAATTCCGCCCGTTGGACCAGGGCCATCTTATTGCGCGAGCACACCGTGTAGTTGCCGGGGTGCGATTTAAGGGGCCCTGAAATTGGTTTTAAAAAGAAAAAACCCAACTTTTATGGCAGTCAAGGGGCAATGGGACTGGAGGCCCCGGTACTTCGCTCTACCCTGGCGCCTCAAATATTCTTGTGACTGCCATGCGTAGGGCTGCTGTTCAGTTAGTATGTATGAAAGACCGTTTGAATTGGCGTTGAATAAACAAACCTTTCCTTCTTCCCCTTCGAAACTCAATCCCAGGTCAGGCTGCTTTTCTGAAGGAAAATTTGTCGTTTTACCCCAGATAAGCCTGACCTACTAAAGTCAAGCCTATTTATTTCTATTTATAATTACACATTTGTTGTTGTCAACATGCGAACGGTTTTGAAAGAGAAAAGGAGAGGGAAAAATCACCAGTTCGTAATGCTAACGTGCTGGGCAAATCGTTCGAGACTTCAGTATGTGTTCATTGTTCATTTGTAAAAAAAGATTTCGAAAGCTGTTTTCAAGGCAAGCGGGTCCAACACACTTTCCTTGATACGACGCAATCTTCCGATTCAACATAGTCCACAATTTGATCTTGCACATTATCAATTCATTAATTATTAATAGTACATGATAAAAGCAAAAGAAAAAATGATAATGATGAAACAAACTTTAAAACTATACACACACACACACACACACACACACACACACATATATATATATATATATATATATATATATAAAGGGTTGAGCCGACAGTGAGCACATCGCAACTCACCTTAAAACGCCATTACCTTTAGGCTGGTTACTCTACAATGACGTATAAAAATAGAATCTCACTCCGATGAGGTAGTACAAATGCTCAATTTATAGAATTATACACACACACACACATGTGTGTTTATTGTGAAGACGACGACTGTTAGTTGTTTACTTGCTGCAATGATGTTCATAGCCGGCCAAACGTCTGCATCGAACGGGCAGCAAATTTGTCTGTACAAAAAGCTAACTTGACTCCAGGATTAACATAGGATATGGGGCACTATCATCTGAGGTCCCTACTAGTCCATTTAAAACCAGAATTATTATTTTGATAAGACAAATGAAATGGAGACAACTCAATTTCACAAACAGGAAGGGATTAATTTATCTTCCTTCTGCCTCTGTGTGTGTGTGTGTGCACATACCCTTTGGTAATTTTATGGACCCCAGGTAGTATACATATATGTACAGGTGTGTGTGTAAGACAACCACCTTGAGCAAAAAACCTCGATTAAAGTGCTAATTAACAATAAATAAAATAATCAACTAAGTAGTGTCCTAACGCTGTCTACGACTTCAGCAGGGTTTTCTTAGACCGCATATCACTTAACCACTCCCTCAGCCCGTTCGATATGTGAAATAGACTTACAGGCGACCAGCATCCGAAGTGGCATCTCTCACTCCAACCTGCGCTATTTTATCTATAACTGGGTTGAAAAGAAAGATGGATTCATGCCTTTCCCAAGAGCATTTATGCTAAGTAGGACAACAAAAATGCATGACATATATTTCAGTAATCAGTGACACCATTATTCCATTTTAACGAACCTCATATTCTAATTTTTAACGTTTGAACGGGTGGGATTTCCTTCGAATTTGCACTTCTTAATAAAACTTGACTATCTTTCTTTTAAATAATATCCTTGTTCGTTAATGAGCACAATGTGAAGAAAACCTTTTCACACTATTCAGTAAATGTAAGTCAAGTTGGAAAGAAAAGATCAACACAGGTTTTACGAGTATTACAAAATTAAAATTTGTCGTCTGCGATATGGTTGGAATAGTTCATTACTTAGCCACATATCGAGGCTAAAACTTATTCTGACAATAAAATTTTCACTTCAATTATAGACTATTGTGACGAGTGAAGTCACAAATTGAACAACCGTGGCGTTAAAATTCGAAGTCAAAACTTCAATCAAAAAATAATTATGGTCAGAATAAATCTTATTCAAAACATCACTTAAAGTTTCATTTATGACATCATAGTGAGGGGTCATCGTTTGCGATCACCCCGATAACTAGTGGAAAACATCTAAAAAAAGTTTTAAAAAAAAAACATCGAGAAATATCCGTCAAAATAAGGCCCAAGGAAAGTATAAAAAAGCTTTCTTCATCGTTTTTAGAAGGGTTCTAAAAGAGTATTGATAACAATTTTCGATTCTGTAGACAAAACAGTATGACCAGGAGCGCTGAAACAAACAAAAAAAAACAAAAAAACGCATAAACAAAAAAGAACACGCACATATTAAAAAAAAAACAAAAACACTTTGCCATGTTTGATGGCTACGGTTGTTCAAAAATAATCGGGTGGGATCTTCGTTTACGACCACTCGTATATTTTATCAATCATTCTATGGATTATATCGATCAAATACCAACATACCAACCATAGACTAGTTTCCCTTATTTATTTACAAATAGTTATAATATAAATTCCCCAAGACTGACTGCTGCATGGTCAAACACCTCTCCTACTTCTATTCTGACTGAAGACGTTTATTGCAACTTTATCCAACCTAACCACCTCAGATTCCTTCATAGATATAAAACAGCATAGCCTTCCACGAATCCTCATTTTTTATTTTCATATATATATATATATATATATATATATATATATATATTATTTCCATTATTATTCGGACCATCCTCATCTTTGTTGTTTTTCATACGTTTCGGCCGTTGCACTCTACGGCCTTCGTCAGGTAACATCTGGGAGATTTTTGGGAAGTAACGAACCGAACCCTTTATTTATCCGACGGGGGTATATTGTATGAAAAACAACAAAGATGAGGATGGTCCGAATAATAATGGAAATAATAATAATACCTCATCTCAAAAATTCTGAGATATATATATATATATATTATGATATGTGAGAATACAAAAAGAAAGAAATCCACACCGGAAAACATCTATTTTCTATGTACCATCACAGTATTCAATATTCAATTCAGTAAATAGAGCTATCAATATATAAAAATAAGAATTACAAGGTTGTATACCCGATGAATGCTAAAATTTCGTGCTTACTGCATTCATCGGCAACCAGTAAGATGTTTTTCATTGCAGGTAACGTTTGTTTTTTTACTGCCGGTTGCTGATATATATATATATATATATATATATATATATATATATATATATATATATATATATATATATATATATACAGTATATGTGGTACAAATAAGGCTAGCAGTATAACATAATATGATAATGTATCAATAATATAAAGCCACTTCTGAAATGTAATGGATTTATTTCATAGAGTGCTCGATACATTCAACATTTTACTCATGGAGTTAAGTTGTTTTAGAGTAGAGCTGGAAATAAATAGTAGATTGTGGATTTGCTACACAAACTAGCTCATGTTTCTGCCCTCTTAGGGCCTCATCAGGCGAATGATTGACAATTTTTGGGGGTTTCTATTTATTGGGAATTTGGTGAGAATGTTGTGAGTGTGGTGGTGGGTGGTATGGGGATATTCATTTTGTCACCACACTCACAACATTCTCACCAAATTCCCAATAGACCCCCAAAAACATAGACAATCATTCGTCTGATGAGGTCCTGATATATATATATATATATATATATATATGTGTGTGTGTGTGTGTGTGTGAGTGTGTGTGTGTGTGTGTGTGTGTATGTATGTGTGTGTGTATATGTGTGTGTGTGTGTGTGTGTATGAATCTCCAGAATTAAATAAGCTCATGCATATTCGTATCACATTTTCGTATACATGTAAGACTTGCCATTTTGACTCCGTCGGTAGAAGAGCAGTTGGTCGTGAATTTAAATCATGGTAATGAAATGCTGATTCTATATATCGTATGTCCCGTCACGTCAAACTAAACCAAACTGAAGAGTTTTACTGCTCTGAATTAGGGTCGTTGTTGTTACGATGAGGAAACAAAGTCCACGACAGCCTTCGACCAAGACTGGACTTTGAAAATAAAGAGGAAGTGAATTGATGTTTAGCTTCATGGCCGCCGAATGCAGGCTTTGGGCGAGGGACTCTAATTTGGCCTTGACCCTCAACGTATCCTCCGGAGAGCACGCACCTTACTTCGATCGTATTGTTTGTCTCTCTTCTGAGGCGGGGCTTCCTCGTGTGACCGTTGGAGATATTGAGCGGACTCTCTCAAGTGCCCCCCACTCCCTGTCTCGTTTGCTCTTTTTCTCTGTCTTTTCTCCCTCCCACTCTTTCTCTCTTGCCGTTTGTCTGTCTCTCTCGATTTTTGTTTTTTTGTTATCCTTTTCTCTTTTTCAACTACACGCTTTCACTCTTTCTCCTTTATTTTCACATTTTCTCTCACGTTCTCCCCCTCTCTCTTTCTTGCTCTTTCTTCTGTGATTTGTATGAATCGATAGAAGTGAATAATTATCAATTTTTCAATCTATGTATGATTTTTCTTCCTTTATTCATTCATTTCAATCTATCCGTCTTGTAAATCTTTCTTTCTTCGAATCCGTTTCGTAAGTCTTCTTTTCTTTCTTTTTTCTCGAATCTTTTTTTCCTTTTCCCCTCTCTTTCTCTATACTTTTAAATCTCCTATACTTTCCTTCTTTTTTTAATTTTTTAAAATCTCCTCTCTTTTCGATCTTTTCTCCGTCTTTAAAAATACGTAATGAATTCTTCCTTTCTCTCCTTTCTTTCTTTCTTTCTTTCTTCCTTTCTTTCTTTCTTTCTTTCTTCCTCAATATCATTCTTAAAAACCTTCTTTATTTTGAATCTTATTCATCGAAAAATCTTTACCCCCATTTGTTCGACCTTCCTTTCCTTTCTTCTTTCTTTCTTCCTATCTTTCAGTTTCTTTCTTACTTCCTTTCTTTTTTTATCGTCTGCTTTCAATCTTCTTACAGTCTTCAAGATCTTCCTTCCTTCCTTCCTTCCCTTTTTCTTTCCTTCTTCCTCCCTTTTTCTTCCTCTCTTTCCATTCTGTCCCCTCTATCGACTGATCAATTAACTTATTTGAATAATAATCCTGTATCAACGTCTTTTGTCGTATTCAACGTCGTACATTGTGTACACAGATCTAAACACGATGAACATGTTCCAGAATTCTTGACTCAGAATTTATCTTCCCCGAAAAGAGTCGCCATTTTTAGAAACCGTCAACTAAAACTGTCACCATGAGTTTCTTTAGTTGTAAGTGGATCTGTCCGTCTAGCTGAATGACTATCAATGTATGTATCGCACGAACGGGCCGCACCAATGGAGCTAGGAGGCTGAAAAATTTAAACATTTACTGCTCATTATGACTGGAGAAAACGATTTTTGAAAATACCTCCCAATATGTTTTTATAGAGGAGGGGTAAATTTGCCTAATGTATGCTAAAATGATCCCCAAGATAGAAGCCGGCAGTTTTATTTTTAGTCATCTCTGCTCAACAAAAGGCGAGAGGAGTAACTTGTTCACAGAACAACCCTTTTTCCGATTTTTTCCGTTGATCACCCCAACCACAGCATGCTGCATAAAGACGTTTGTCACTTCTATTTTGAAATCTCGAAAAAATCTCACTATTGTTTGTTAAAGATCTCTGAACTTGAATATCCACATTTGAGGCCTTTTGATTGTCACGACTGTAAAATACTACGCCGTAATTTCTCGACTTGAAATGAATCTCTCTTTCTTATTTAGCAAGCCGTTGCAATGTAACTTGTTTAGACTGGATGCAGTGTTGCCAAGTCAAGAAATATTTGTGTTCTAGTTTGACTGTCAAAAAGTGCTTGATCTGTTGGAGAAAATAGCCTAGAAATTGCCAAAACACGCCAAATGTATGCTCAAAGTGGTAAAAAAATGTCCAAATTGATCAAAAACACTCTATAAATGGCCAAAATGTTTAAGCACATCTGCGCTGATTTAGCAACTTTTCGCACTGTCCCAATAAGAAACGGGCCGAATTTAGCACGAAAAAAGCTAAATTGGCAACACTGACTAAGCGTTAAAAAAACCCAGGGGTAATGGAGTAAAAAATAACTATAATTTCATTAAAATTCCTTGAGCTTGAATATCCATTACGTTTTGAGTTCTTGTTAAATTTTTACAACTGTAAGATACTATGCTGTAATTTTCTATTTGAAGTGTTAGAGGCCCTGCATTCACACATTACAATCCAAAGTGGAACTTCATAAAGCAGAACAAAGCTTCCCCCATCCTGCTCAAACACAAACACCCTCGTCTTGTAGCCATTCTGTTTTTATTTGCAATAATCCATTTAGCAACCAATACTCTATTCATCATTCGCTCATGGAGTCAGCCTTTTCTATTACAAATCGTATTGACTTAGAAGTTTAGATACACAATTCTACCCCCTCCCCCCAAAAAAACAATTCCCGGAGCCTCTTACCCCCGGGCCTTAGTGCGTTGCCCCGACTGTACCAATGTGGTGCTTTTAGTCGAGGCTTAGTTGATCGTCAGGGACTGGAGATGGCTTGAATTGTAACAAAACTGGTCGATTTCTGTCTCAATGGGCCCGTTAGAAAAATGCAAGTTTGGAGGTGGTCACAATTTATGGTGCATTGGGCAGCCTGCCATAATTGTCATGTAAAATAAATTTCCGTCTATTGTACGAAATTACGGCTTTATGTTATTTCATGTCCAAATTTAGATCATTGTGAAAAATAAAACGGAAGCCAAGAGTGATAATTTGAGAACCTATGGAGAAAGAACTAAAATCTTTGATGTTTTATTAATTATTATAAGATTTCTCGCGAACTGCTGATCCAAACAGCTTCATGTTCGACACTGCGCAGCCTTGTGTGCTGACTAATATAGCTGGCGAATATCAACTTCGTAGAATAGTCAGTTGTCGAGTAAACACAAACACACAGATACACGCAGAGACTTCTTCTTTGTGGTTAAATTAAGCTTTGGAACTCAGAACGATAACTTCTCAGACGTGCTACCAACGTGATTCGTACACTACAGCTCTTCGTGAGTATTTGCAACGGTAACTACATGTAATAAAAATACACTCTCTCTTAGTTTGAAGTATATCTGAAGTAATTTATGGAAATATTTTTGTCATGCCCCCGAACAGGAGGACAACTCAACGTCCGGTTCGAGGTGGCGTTAGATGGAGGGCAAGAGCACTCAAAACCCTGACAGTTATGACGAAAGTCTGAGTGTCCAACCTAAAACCGGACGTCTGGCCTCCCTAACAATGGACTACTTATATATTTCGGTGAGAAAATCACATGACTATTATAATGACGTTAAAAGGGGAAAGAAGATCTTTTTCTGAATTTCAGAAGTGGTCGACTCCATGAATTTCCATAGCTTTGTTTTTTCCGTTATTATTCACAATGGTCTTCAACAGAAATAGACTTCAATCAAATTTTTACAAAAACGTCGGTACTACTTAAGTAGAGCGGTCCGTAAAAAGAAGTGTAGGCTTCCAAAAGAGCTAGTAGTGTTGTTTTATTTCCGCATCTGATACATGGTCGACATTTCTGTATTAAGGCAGGAGTAGGCGTAGCAGTAGAGTTAGGGTAAAGAGTAGGGTTAGAGTATGGTTAGGGGTGGGTGATTCAGTACTACAACCGTTGAAATATGAGATGCGAAAATGAAGCAGTACCGCCAACTCAGGATGAAGACTGCGCTCCTTTTTAGGGACCGCTTTACTTAACTAGTACCAAAACGTCCTTTGCCTAAAGTTATTGGTATTATCCAACTAATTATTTGGGCTATTATCCCCGGCTTTGTTAATTCCAACAATATTATCTGGTCTTCTATAGGTGTACGTCTCTACTGATGCTTCATTTATTTATTGGTGATCTTTTGTTTTATGTCGACAAATTGAACTAGTATTCCCAGCTTTGTTATGGCCACCAATATGTTTCGGTAGAAAGGCTCTCCGGTCTTCCACAAGTATGCTTCTCATTCGTTGTCTCACTAATTTATTTATGGGTGATCTTTCTTTTCATGTCGACATATTGAAACAATAAAGGAAGTGTTGCCAATTTAGTGCTTTGGGGGCAAAATTCAGCGCGTTTCTTGTTTCGGCAGTGTGAAAAATCAGCATTTAGCACTATTGTACCCAATTTTTATCTCTTTTTTTCCCCCGCGTTATCAGATATTGAGAAAATATAGCAATTTTTAGCTATTAAAAATGACAATGAAATGGCTTACTTATTTTTAGCGCGTTTTGGCATTTTTGACGCTTTTCATAGGTCAATTTACCACGAAACATTTCTTTTTTTTTTTGAGTTGGCAACGCTGGACGCTACTCCCAACGATGCAATTACAACAGATTGCTTGCAGTCAACGTCTCTCCACAACTATATTAATTACAATAGATTAGTTAATGATATGCTTTCTAAAAATACATATAAGAGCAACAAATTGCTAAAATTAATTCATTGTCAATAATGAATTATTTACGTTGGATGATTACGTCTAATCTAATAAATGAAATTGCTTTTCGTTGAGTTTTTGTCGACTGTTTATCCAACTTTTATAGATGTGTGTTCTATGTCAACAGTCGCTCGATGTATAAATTGCGATAGATAATTATGCTGAGTCCGTAGAGCTGCTGCTATTACATTAGCACCGATAAAATATTGGATCCCCAGAACGACCTACGCGTGCTTGCGTAATCAAATAAATCTGTAACGGAAACAGGAATTAATAAGTGGAACAAATTTCGAAAAATACCTATTTCACGATTGGCTCCATGGGGGTTCAACACATTGTATGATATTAGAGGAAATGCGATAGGTGAACTTGTATTCATAAAGCTTCCGGAGTTCCCCTCTTTGGGGGCCTGGGTGATCATCGACCCACCACTCATCTCTATTTATTTATTTATTTATTCACGCATTTATAATTTAAAAAAAATCAATTTAAGATAACCAGCTGCGAAATACTGCACGCTAAGTTCGAAACATATTATCAAAACAACAAAGGTAAGGATACTAGACTGAATAAATCATCGAATAACGACAACACTTCCTCTTTAGAACTTCTATCGACACTGTTCACTGAATAATAAAGAAAGATCTTTTCGCAATATGAGTATGGTCAAAATTCAAGATTTTGAGAAGCCATGTTTTTCTCACTTCTAAAATAAAAACTGTTCTTACCCTATTCCGAGTTCCATCAATTAGCAATGTTATTTCCACGATGAAATATGTCCAAAATTTTAATACATTATGGCGACTTTCAATACAGAAGCAAATTTCACTGCATTTCTTCTGTAAACATTTTCTATATATTGTTAGGGTTATAACTTACAATGCATTCCTACGCCCCTATGGTAAAGAATTTTCTATGCACTTCTTTATTTAATATGCATACACTTCTACAGTGAGCATTTTTTCAATGCATTTCTATGATAAATTATTATTATACCAAATAATCCCTACGCATTTTTTTCTGCTAAAGGATATGTGTTCGTATGATAAATAATTTTCCATACATTTCAATCAGATAGTAATTTTCTACGCATTTTCAGAGAGAATCGTGGTATATATCTTTAACCATAGATTATATTACCAGTGTTTTCACAGTAAATGTTCGCTGTGTTTTTATCATTTTTATAAAGAGATGAGGAAGTAAAACTGTGTATTATGAGAGAGAAAGAGTGTGTATGTGTGTGTGTGAGAGAGAGAGAGAGAGAAGTCACAGAGAAGGACAGAAAGACGTATAGGGAGAAAAGAAAGCGAGGGAGATTAGAGAGAAATGAAGTGTGTAGAATGAAGAGAGAAAGAAAGACGGAGACGAGGTATAGAAAAAGAAGTAGATAGAAAAGACATAGCAAATAGAAGTGGTAGATAATAAAGAGAGAAGTGTGTCAGTGAAAGAGATAGAGATGAATAATCGACACAGTAGAGAGTGACATGGAAAGAAAAAGAAATAGACAGATAGAGATAGAGATAGAGAGAGAGAAAAAAAGTTGGTAGAGGATAAAGAGAGAAGTGGGTCAGAGAGAGAAGCAGGAGGAGAGTCATAGCCTTCATTGCAAAAGGAGGTCAGCTCGGTGCCTACGTGCGCGGCTCTAGGAAGATGTTTGTTGTTCTCCACAGCGCCGTCATCATCAACATCACTACCATCATCAGTATCATCAGCAGCAGTAGCAGTAGCAGTAGCGACAAGCAGGTCACTGCGTTATGCTGGTACAGAGAGCACGTAGGCCCTTTCCATAACAAATACAACCTACGTCGCCAAGAATTGAGAGAGCGAGAGCTGTTCTACAAACAAAAATACAATATTTCATTTATGTTGAAGCCATAGCTATCTTTCGACTTCCATTTTTCTGCCCGATGGTTTTTAAGATTTTTAAATTTTTGCTCTCATTTTATTTCTTCTCTAGATTCTTTCCTTCTTCTCTTTCGATCTCTCATCCCCTCTCTTCATCTCTCTAGCTTACCCCCCCTCTCTCTCTCTATATATATATATATATATAAATATATATATATATATAAATATATATATATATATATAAATATATATATATATATAAATATATATATATTTATAAATATATGTATATATATTCATACATGAATATAAATATATATATATATATATAAATATATGTATATATATTCAAACATAAATATAAATATATATATATATATATATATATAAATATATGTATATATATTCAAACATAAATATAAATATATATATATATATATATATATATATATATAAATATATGTATATATATTCAAACATAAATATAAATATATATATATATATATAAATATATGTATATATATTCATACATAAATATATATATATATATATATATATATAAATATATGTATATATATTCATACATAAATATAATATATATATATATATATATATATATATATATATATATATATATATATATATATATATGGATACCTTGAATAGTGCAGTTTTGATTAAAGGAGGTTTTGATTTAGCGCCTTTAAAATATTGCTGAACAAATTGATGTAACCAAGTATGAGCTGAAAAAAAAATCAAAACAAAACATCAAAATATTAGATTATCAAGAGACCTTGAACAGTGCGGGTTTGATGGTAAATTCGGGAAAGAATTAATCATACAAATCAAGATATACCTATTCCTGAAACTTTAGCTCTATATCTATATCGTTTTTTTTTTAAATTTCTTATTCTTATCTATCACAAGTCAACCGTGGCGAGGGCATTCAGTGAGAATGGAACTCAATACACCGTCAAAAGATCTGTGATGAGACTGTTTCTAATCAATATTTTATGGTCGGCGTCCTTTGGGTGTACATTAATCTTAGATTAGTCAGACACAAGGCCACAACAGTGAGAGCATCCCGTTTTGCCATGTGTATGATTAATCTATCAAGCAAGGGAAGAAAAAATAAGAGAAAAAAAACGCAGTATGTATGCTCAGGAAAGCATTGTGCATCCTGTGTACACACAGATGATATACTCTGATCCTGGGTGGAAGGCTGGGGAGCGACACTTTGAGCCTAGACAGAGCGTACATACAGAAAGGCATCCTGTGCAGAAGTGCTGATATCCATCGTAAATAATAACGCCATTTTTTACGGGCACTAGGCTAGTAATTTAAAAAAGTAAATAAATAAGTGATTGATCGCTCGAAAGAAGCGTGTTTGGGAGAAAATGACATTGGAAAATACTCCCTACCCCGCCATCAACGCTTTTCCTCGTTTCCCACGAATCTCGAATGTCGAAATTAGGGTCCTAGGCTCAGAAGCACAAAAAATGAAAACAATAACGAATAAATACACACACCAGAACTACAAAAAACATATAAAAAAAAGTTAAAAAGAAAATGTGGTAATGGAGGCCGTGTGGCTAAAAAGAAAGAAATGAAAAAAATAAAAAAGAACAAGTGAAAATAAACCCCCAGCCTATAAAGCATCCTCCTCTCTAAAAACGAAACAAAAATCGTAGTAAAGAGAGAGAGAGAGAGAGAGAGAGAGAGAGAGAGAGAGAGAGAGAGAGAGAGCTATCACAAAAGTAGACACGATCTTAGAAGAAAAAAAATGTAGAAAAAGATTTTTAAAAAGTAGCAGTATAAACAGTAACTATAAAAAAGAGAAAAATAACTACAAAAATAAAAAGAGTAATCATAAAAATAAGGGAAAAAACAACACTATAAATGATAACAGTGAAAAGTAGAAAGAATAACAGTATAAAGAATAATAATAGTAATAATAATAATAACAACAGTAGCAGTATAAAAAAAAGCACGAGGAGAAGAAAATGACGCTGGGGGTGGGGGGACCGAAAGGAAGGAGAGAGACGGAATTAAACCTGGGAGACGTAAAGGAGAACACTGCGAGAGCGAGAGGCAAGGGGAGAGGAGAGAGACGTGAAAAATTGGTGTCTAGAAAACAGAGCGGGGCGTAGGGTGGGCGGTAAATAGCGTGTGCTTCTGTAGTAAACGGAGACATTTGTCGACCCGAAGAAAGGAAGTGGGGTTAGAGGAGGGGGAGTACGTGAAAGGCAGACAGGCTGACTGAAAGACAGACGGACAGACAGAGAAGGGTCGAGGGTAGGGCGGGGAAGAAATGTTGGGTCTGACGGGGGCGAAGTGACGCTGCGATAGCGAGGGTTTTGCGCTAAAACCGGTTTCAACTTGCTTCTAAAGGATCTGGAAATTCATTTCGATTCGTCGAAAAAAATCACTATTGGATAATTTCTATTTTTAGCGAAGAAATGCAGTGCGAATTGAGCTGGTGGAGGCTTTCGTGTTTTCTTTCATGACGCATTTTCTTGGAAAAAGTTTTAAACATCGACCTTTTCCCGACATAGCTATCATAGAATTATGTGATATATCCGTACCTCGCATAAGCGAATCTCCGTCGCCCACTCGTTTACCAGAATTAATCATTTAGAAGAAAAATATCCAAAAAAATTAGATGTTCTATCTAAAATTATCTAAAAACAAACAGTTTTTTGTTGACATGAATAGGAGTAAATGTTTTTCAGGTCACTTGCATCATTAGTGTGGCTTATATGCGCGATACATTCATTGCTATCCAGCCAGCCAGACCAACTTAAACACTGAAAAAAATACAAATATTTTAACTGATTTTTTTTACAATATTTAGTATCATAGTGTTGTCCATTTCGACTTATGACTGTGATCTTGATACCTTTTGACCAGTCACAATTTTGTTTTCAACCATGTGATAAATTTTGGAATTAATTAACCACACTAACCAAGATATACCTATAGTTTTGATTTGCATGTAAATATTTACGAAGCTGAGCTTAGTCTGACACTAGGCCACAATAGTGGGAACCCCCAGCAAGGATCCAACTTAATGCACTTACAAATGACTGTTGAGACTTAATAGGTAATCATAATTTTATGATTGCCACCTGATATAAATCTAAAGGAAACACTCTTTGGTTAGATGTTGGCATAATAGAATGGCTATTTTGAATGGATTAAGACGGTTAGATTTTTCAATGATTTGCCTTTAAGATGGCTAAAATTGGCCAAGTTTCTTTTCCAGGTATACGTCCCCAAAGCTCACGCAGAGTCTCCAAAAGTATAATTATTCAACATATTGATCAGATATTAACGAAATATTGAATATAAAGATTATCAATTTGTTCTAACTCTGGGATGCCTTTCTTCAAATAACGTTCAGTGTCAAAAAACCATGTGATTCTCCGAGTATGAAAGAGGGTGATGAAAAATTGTAAAGTTCCGCACACTTGCTCTCTCAATATCAAGAATGGTGCATATATTGGGCAATCAACATATTCCACACATAAAAATAGCTGATTTTAGCCATTTTAAAGACAGTTTTAGAGATTCATAACGAACTTGGCAACTGTGAAAAACAAATGCTTGATAAGTAACCAATTGATCTGAATAGATGTTCTTTCAATGACATCACATCTTTTATGATATCACACCTCTTATAACATATTAGCAGTTAGTACATAAAACGCAAAAACCCTTCCGTTTTCATTCAACTGTTCCATGTAACTGGAACGAACCAACTGACTGATGGGCCAACTAAAAAGTGTCTCAGTGCGGACACATCTAGAAAAATACTTGATTTGATTCATTTAATAATTTTATTCTATTTAAATAAACATTTAAGACTATAAAATATGACTTAATACATGCTATGTTGTACTGATCGCACTAAATTCTGGTTCTTCTAAGATAAGGTTCCTATTTTTAACTCGCTGAACCCAGTCATATAAGCGAAATTTCTAATAGTTCAAATACTCGTGAGCAGAGCTGTAAACATAGCAAATGTTTGTCTGTTTGTTTCCAATGCAAATCAATGTGGATCACTTTACAAATGTCAAAACAGGTGCATTAAGACCTACGTTTAATCCAAATGTTACCAACACATTGAATTTCATGCTTGAAGCTATTTGAGATCGCAGGAAGACATAATGAGACAAAAATCGGTGAAAAGTGCATTTTCACCATCAAAAATTCAATAGACATTGAAGTAACAAGTAGTGGGATAAGGCGGCACCAGACATTTTGCGGATTAAAAAAGAAAAAAGGAAATCAGTATAAGATAAAATACGTAAGTAGGAATAAACCATTTTGAAACAAATTATGCAATTATTAACCATTCTAACTTTATTAACTATGAAATTATACCAGAATTGCAAAGTTTTGCCTGGAAACCAGATTACTATACACTTTGATGCAAATATCACACTGCTGCAAATGGTATATTTCATCATCTCAGAACTGTTAAAGTGCAATGAATTTGGGTCCTGAGAGGGCAGGAAATTCTAAATGGTCAGCTGCATTTGGTTTAGTTTGCCCTGGCACCCCCAGTATTTGTTATCCACCCACAACATTTTCTCCTTGTTACACCCCTGAAAAAGAAAAACAATCAATCAATTGAAAACACACTACAACTGCCCGAACATGTTCATTTTGGATAATAGCTTGTCATCACTCATTCAAAGAGTTTTTCGGGCAATTAACCTCATTAATCACCTGTGGCCACAACTGACCGGTTTAATCACTGTTGTTGGGTTTAGGTTATTTATGTGTTCTGACATTTATACGTATCTATCTATGTATATTTATCTATCTAAACTTTGCACAGCCCTTATCGTTTATAGGAGAAACTTATGATTTTGCACACATACACAATCCTCTCAATAAGTACAGAAAACATTTTTTTTTATTTTTTGAAAATTCTCCTCCAAAATATGTTGTTTATGGGGGTTCAATGTGCAATGTAAGTTTATGCTAAATTGGTCACTATTTGGTGCCTGCTTGTTTTTTGAAAACTCAGATTGTCTTTTAGTGATCACAGTTCAACGAAACGCGAGAGAAGTAATTTATTCTCTGATCACCTCTTTATCAAAATTTTCAATTGATCGCCCCCAATGCGCCATATATGGGTGTTGGTGATTCATAATTTCCCTTGGAATGCTAGTTCTTTTTCTTATCAAACTCCTGTCCGAGTCCAGAGTTGGCTTTATTTTTCTACCCTAACAAGAACGATAAAGACAACAAGAACAATCCTCACCAGATTTAGAGGAGTAAAAACTAACATTCCTCTGTTGTCATTTGGAATCACAACTGACTGACTGGAAATCATTTGTCTTATTGAATAAGCTGAACTGTCAACATATCAACCAAAATTTATGCTAGAAATACGCAAGGACTTATTTCACTCTAATTATTAAATACATTATTACTTGTATATATATTATAAATAGAAAATTATAAAAATATATTTTTAATACAAAAGTTGCAGTAATAATCTCAAGTCAGAATAAAATAGGTGAGGAGTTTGACCCTGAAGTAGTCAGGCTTTTTAATTTTATTGTTCCCATAAAAAGAATTTATTTATTGTACCTTTTTGGGCAACTTCAATCATAAATAGCACTTACACATTAACTACAAAAACAAAATAAAATTCATAGAATAACTTATGTACATAAACATAAACAATATTTACAATTTAACACAATATACAGATGAGATTCTCTTACAAATTTTCTCCAGACTGTTTCCCTTAATGTCCTTGTAAGCTTTGAATTTAAATATAATTTCTAAACTTATCTAGATTATTTTTAAAGCTAACTGAACTACTGCTATTCTAATGTGACCGGACAACTCATTCTAAAAATACAATACTCTATTAGAAAATAATATCATAATTGTTTATTAGATATTGTTTTTGAAATCTGTCTCGTCAATAATTTTCTAGTTCAAGAAGAGATATCAAGAAAAGGTGTGACATTTTTAGAAATTCAATCAATTATGTTAAACGTCTCAATTAAATCTCTTCCTTTCTTCTCTGCAGCCGAGTTATTAAACCCGAAGACTCCAATCTCTCTTTATAACCGAGATATTTTATTCCATCAAGAGAATTATCAATTCTAATCAATAGTCAAGACCGTCAAGCAATACTGTCACCAAAACATAGGTTTCTGCAGTTTTCAAGTTTTTCTGGCTGCCTGGCTATGTACATATGCATGTTTCATGCATACAGGCCATATCAATGAAGCTAGAGGGCTGAAAATGTAAACATTTGCTCTTTTTTAAGTATACAAGAAACATTTTTTTTGTTTTTTGAAAGTCGTCCTCCCCCCACTAGATTTAGTGATGAGGTTCAGTTTGTAATGTAAGTTTATGCTAAATTGATGACTTAGTTTGTATCCAGTAGCATTCACGCTTGTCTTTGAGGAAATTCAGACTTTTTTTATGATTACTGCCCAAGAAAGCAAAAGAAGTAACTGATCCATTGATCACCCCTAATTCCTATCTTTTAATTGATCACTCGCAACATTATGTGCCACCAAAAGTTGGTCAACTGACTGTTTCTATTGAGTGACTAACAAGACCTATTCTAATTATTTATTAATTTAAGAATGGGTTCAATCGTCCAGAAAAGTCTTTGAATGTTAAGGACTCTCCTCAAAATTATAGATAATCATCTCCTTGATCTAAGTTTGAACATCAGAAGTTTCTAGAATGTTCGAGTCATCTCCGAACAAAACAGGTCTGGTTAATCAATCAGAAGAAACACTCATGTGATCAACATCTCTTCTTTAGGTTTATCAATTTAAAAAAATTAGAGAAGAGGTTGATCAATGAATAAGTTACTTATGTAAGACAGTGATCATTAAAAACATAAGTTTAGATTAAAAAAAAACAAGCTTGACATAAAGGAAGGGACCAATTTAGCATTTATATTGTAATTTGAACTCTCTCTCTCTCTCCAAAACAACTCATTTCTGAGAAGAATTTTCAAAATAAGGAAAAGCCTTTTTTTTCTTGACATCATCATCATCATCAGTCTTCTAGCGTCCACCGTTGGACATAGACCTTTCCAAGGATTTGCCACACTTCTCTATCATGGGCGTCACGGA
>OY735239.1:33661594-33679094 GCA_963457665.1 Thysanoteuthis rhombus
TGAAAACCCACAATAAAATAATTCAATGCGTTTTTGTTTTCAGATAATACTTGATTTCCTCAAGTTGCATTGCAATACCTTAATGCAATCGATTCCCTCCAAAATATTCTGTACTGTTGAAAACCACATTATCATAATTTAAGTATAATCTGGAAAGAAAAACATTTCATCAATTTATAGAGCTATACCTTGCTAGATAGATATGATTAGGGACAGGTAGATTCATGACAGTAAATAAATCTTTATCATTCACTAAGAAAAACGAACAAGTAAATGGATTAGCAGTTGAATGTTTATTACCCTACTTAAAGAAATAACAAAACAAGCTCATTTGTGCCTATTTCCAGGCCAATACTCCACTGATACCTGCGTGCAAGAAGGCCTTGTTCATGCAAACTACTCAGCTAACCCTTCAACAGTTACTGGTCTAGTGTCACTCCCCCACCTCAGTCCCACTTCGCGTGACCCACGGGGACAGGGATGAATGGTGGTGGAGGGGGCTTCAGGCTACTCCAATTTTAAAAGATAGATTTTTAATGATAGGTTTAGTCAGGGGCACCTGCTTCTAAGCAGTTGAATACCTCAAGACAGTCTTGACATGATTACTTACCTGTAAGCCCTTCACCCACGAGCCACTGCCGCCTCCATCGCCCCCGCCACACGACACCACACCACACCGCACATTATTCCATCCCCAACCAAGACCCTCTCTCTGAAAAAAAAAGAAAAAAGGGGGAGACCTTGACCTTCAGAATCAGTAGCAGATGGTGAGGATGCTGCCCTGCTTTCATCCCGGAGGGGGCGGGGAAATGGGTCTTCTGGAAGGGGCTGGAGGTAATGGAGGAAGATGGGGGGTAGAGGATAAAGGATTTTGTGGGGCTGTCACTACATCCTGGATAAATTTATAGGAAGCAGGAAAAAGGAGAGGGGAGTTAAGGGGTGAATGGGATGGATAGTAAATGGGGAGCATTATCCCCATCCATTCAACTTGACCCCTTTCTCTTTCTCTGTCTCTCTCTCTCACTAGATGTAATTGCCTTCTGTAAATTTCTGCCTCTCTGTTTTTGTCTGTGTCTATCTCTTTCTGCCTGTCTCTCCCTCTCTGTGTATATCTCTGAGTGTCTCTCTCTTTTTAAGTCTCTATCTCAATGTCTCGCTCTCTCTCTTTCTCTGTCTCTGTATCTTTCTGCCCCCCATTTTTTCTCTCCGTGTGTCTATCTCTTTCTATGAGTGTGTCTCTTTTTCTTTCTCTTCCTCTCTCTGTGTGTCACTCTCTATGTGTCTCTCACTCTTTACATCTCTATCTGTGCGTGTCTCTCTCTCTTCTTCTAACAGTCTCTGTGTCTCTTTTTTTTGTCTTGTGTCACTCTATCTCTTTCTATCTCTCTCTCTCTCTCTCTGTGTATGTCTCTGTGTATCTTTCTGTCTCCATGTCTCTCTCTTTCTGTCTCTATGTTTCTCTTTCTCTCAGTCTGTCTGTAACTCTTTCTGTCTCAGTCTCTCTTTCTATCTCTCTCTACATCTCTCTCTCTCTACGTATCTCTCTCTTTCTGTAACTATCTCTCTTTCTGCCTCTCTCTCTCTTTTTTCTCTGTGTCCCTATCTCTTTCAGTCTTTCTATTTCTGTCTCTATATCTCTTTCTCTCTATGTTTCTCTCTTTTTCTCTCTGTGTGTGTGTGTCTCTCTCTCTCTCTCTTTTTACATCTCTGTCTCTCTCTTTCTGTCTATGTCTCTTTGTCTCTGCACCCAATCATAATCTTCTTATCAGCAGGTGTTCATATAGTATTTTCTTTCTCTTTTCCTCTCCCCTTTCATCACCCCAAGGACTCCTGAGGTTATTGAGACCCACAAAGCCTTTCAACAAGCTGTGGCAGGCAATTATACCTTTTATGACATTGTCCCAATCATGGCTATTGTTAAGGAGGCTCTTCAGCATAGCTGGAATTATCATGGTTGCTTCTTGTATTGGTATGAAAAGCTCCTGTCCAGGAGGTGTGGGTGGTCTAGCAGCTCAAAGAACAAAATTGGGGAACCAAGTTCAAACTCCAGCTGGGACAGTTTACATTCACTTTGTACTAAAACCCTTTGGAAAGACATGAAATCCCTTTTCTCCCCTACCAGCTATAGGTAAATTGCTGAGCAGTTGAAACCTTTCAGCCCTGTATGACAGTCAATCTAACAAAAGGTTACTCTGAAAGAAAAACCCTAGACGTGGGGCTAGCAATTTCACCCCATAAAACTTGTAGAAAGTACATCAGCATCACTCAAATCGATCGACCCCGGGCGAGATGTGGTTACTGCCCAACGCTTGACAGGTAGTCTACAGGAATTTGCATGCGTATATTTACCAAAACCCTCACAGTCTCCTGTCTTCTACTCACTCTATCATGCCCTTCCCAAAAACTGAAAGTGATAGTAATCTCGTAGTGTTGGTTCAAGCAAGGCCAGCTCCAGGCGTGCTGAACTAAGTATCCCTTTAAAATAAGGTATTATCTTATATTCCTAAAAAAACTGACTTCATATCAACAGATATTTTTGGTTTGACTATTTTTATTTTGTTTGATTTATTTATTTTCCTATTTTTCATTGACGCAGCTCACAATAGACTGGTTTGAACACTGTTGCTAGGTTTAGATTATTCATGTGTTATTTTATTTGTATCTATCTATATATCTACCGGACTTCACCCAGCCCTTACTGTTCATCGAAGAAACTTCAAATTTAGTTTGTGTCCAGCAGCATTCATGCTTGTTTTTTGAAAATTTGTACTTTTTAGTGATCACAGCTCAGGAAAGGCAAGAAAAATAACTTATTCATTGATCACCCCTTTTTCCAATTTTTTAACTGATCCTCCTATCGGATGACCAACGAGGCCTCTTTTTTTGTGTGTTTATATCATGAATTTATGATTCAAACCATATTGGTAATATTTTCATCAAGGTGACTTAATCGTACCACCACCACTGGTTAACTTACGAGTTAAGAAGCAATGTATATGAGTGGTGGTGATTCATAATTTCCCTTGGAATGCTAGTCCCTTTTTATCAGGAAAGTCAAAAACTCAGATACATGACGAGTGCCCCTCTAGCACTTGGTGTCCTGGACAACTACCCATGTTGCTGGTACCTAGGGCTGGCCCCTGGGTTTGAGTGTGCTTTCGATGTAACCGAAAGTAATTATATATAGACACCTACTTTCTGCTTTTTCTCTCTCAGTAATTAAGAAAGGTTTCTCTTCAAAACACTCCTTACTCTCCACTTGTCAACAGCTGTAATATCCTTGTTACCTAAAAAACAGAATATTTTCATTGCTGTCATTTAAATCCAAGAAGGTGTTAATGGCCAAGCGATTAATACTAGAGAATTGGATCGATGAGTCAAGTTCAAACTTCGGTTGAGACAGTTCGCTTTCACTTTGCACTAATGCCCTTGGGAAAGGCATATATTTATCTCTTCCTTCCTGCCAACAGGTCATGGGCTAGTGTGGCAGAATAAGGCCCTCAATGTCTTACTCATATTTAAGGAAGACCTATGTACAACAATAGACCTTGAGAAGCTGATTAAAAAAGAAATTAAATCGATAAAGGTTGTTTGAAAATCCAAGATGAGTTGTCATCATTATCACTGTAGAAATATCTCCTCAAGCCAGTTGAATGATATATCTAAAGAAAGGCTGAAGAATGTATCTGCTGGAACAGTATTAAAACTAACAATGATGAGATTTTTAGTCTAAGAAAACTTTTCACATAGATAGGCTGGCAGGCAGCCAACTTGACCAACAGAAGAGTCCAGTTGATGTTGACAGTTATGGTTGACGTTTTCTAAGATCCTGGAACCGCAGACATCTGCAGAGCCAACTTGACTATTCTAAGAGATGAGAAATCAAAGTACAGGCTATGATGTAAATAAATTTCAAGGTAGGGCCAATACTTATCTCAAGTGTCATCAAAAATTCAGTTTATAACAATGGATTGTCAGTGTTTGATAAAAATGGGATTTTCTTCTTGAAGGAGTGACCAGACCACTGATCGCCAACCTAGGTTCATACAGATTTGCGAAAGATTTTCCTGCGTTTGTAAAAAAAAAAAGAGGTTTTAATGGGGTTCATCAGTAAAGTTTCAGAGAGAAATTTGCTCAAAACTGTTAAGATTAAGTAAACATATCAATATTACATAAAAACATTTCAGTTTTGACAGAAACCTAATATTGTAAACCAGGTCAAACCATTTCTGCTCTTTGAAGACTGTTAGGTTAAAAAGAATATAATTTCCATGATGAAATAACAAGATATGGTTATGTTTAAAATGTATGCTTGCAAAAAATATTCAATAAGATAATTTTGTTTGTTTGTATTGTCTTTAATTATCAATTTGCAGCACACTACTTAAAGTAATCAAACATATTTTGATTGCAATATACTTAAACTAGGGCGAGACATTTATTTTTTTTTCTCAAAGAAGCTTCTCTTATGTTTAAGATTCATTTTTATTAAACGAACATAGAAATAAAAGTGCCATTTTCCCAAAGTGTGGCCTATTTGGTTCAACTGATCTGAAATCAAGTTTGAGGCTTCTTTTCAAGTCTCTCAGTTATATTTTGGGATAGGCATCATGAAAAACGGTTGGAGACCACTGAGCTAGACTGATCAAGTGTTGATGGACTCTCAAGTACCATAAACTGAAAAAATGATAAGTAATGTGGTTTTCTCAACATCCTGTTTAAAGAATGCCAACACTTTGAAACGATCTATGTAATAACACTAGGATAGTCTTGGTAAAAAATTATGGGATAATTTATGTCAGGGTTTTGCAAACAATTTGCATTTTATGCACTGAGTCAAAACTTTATTGAGCAAATTCATTAGTAAAAATTACAAACAGTTATAAAATGGCCAAATTTTTGTCTATCCACTATCGCAGATTTGTTAGAAAAAAATTGGCCAGGTCAAGTAAAAAAATGGCTGATTTGGCATCCTTTCAAGTAATGGGCCTATCGCTTACTTAAAGGCTCAAATTACCCAAGTTGGCAAAATTGAGTTTTGAAAATGGACTAAGGGAAAGACTGCTGAATTGTAAAAATAGAGATACCAAGACAGGAAACCAAGATATACTTTCCATTTTGTCGCATCCCCTGAAATGCCACCTCGCACCCTTTTGGGATGTAGACACCCCAGGTTGGGAACCCCTGCTCTAGGCGTACACAAGAGAAATTACAGAGGTATGCAAGATTAGAACTTTGTCAAATACAGTCCTCGAAACATAAGGACCTATGTTTGTTGTGTCAAGAATCTAATGCTGAGGAAGAGGTACTTCTGGTTCACATAGACGTGAGATGAGTAGCACCTTGGACATATATGTGCGTGTATATACATTATATATATTTATGTATATATTCTAGAAAGCTTTACCACTTTAGGCACTTTTTCTCCAAAAATTTATGTTATTTCAGTCTGTCATTTCCCAATATCTGTTCATGTAGTTTACGAAATTTTCACAGAATTAGATATTACGGTACAATGCGGGACTTTTTCTGGTTGGGATCTGCAGTTGGGTAACATGTAACCATTTCTCCCTGCTCCCCACCCAAACTTTTCAAGACTGACCCGTGTAATTTGTGCAGAAATTAAGAGAAAATGTGAGAGTGGGGGTAAGACGAGGCTTGTTCGGCAGGAAGAGAGAAATAGAAATAAAATTTTGAAAAAGCGTGACGTCTTACCTATGTTACATTTTGACAAAACTTGGATACATATGTAGCGAGTGTCTAATTTCTTTTAGTGTCTGATGAAAGGGAAAGAGGCAAAGAGTTTCGTTCATTGAAATTTTTTTAAATTCCCTTTTTACAGTTAGTGTAACCTGATTCAGTAGGGATCTTTCTATTTTTGTATTCAGACATTATTATGAAAGCCAAATTTAACGTTTTGAAAATTGTATTTCATGCTCAAACCACATTATAAGTGATTCCATTTTATGACAATCTGCAGTGTACATGGTATCTTCTATCCCATAATTCAGTTGTGAAAGTGTTGAAGTTCATTCAGGCCAAAAAGCTTGGCAGGCAAGGAAGCTTTGCTGAACCTAAGAGGATTTTGACCATTGATTTTCTGATTGACATTGAGTCCAACCTGAATTGTGCAAGTAAGCCTTTTATTTCACGTGATAATTTCTCTTCCCACCTGATGTTCATACGAAAACAAGAAAGAGAACACTCTGTCTAAAACCTGTTACATTGTTTATGCAATTTTTGACAGCATTTGTTTCTACAATAAAACTATTTCTTTCCAACTGAGTTTTTTGAAGTTAATCCCTGGTAGAATGAATAACCATTGCATCAAAATAAAACAAAAAATATTGTTTACCTTGTTTATGCAATTTTTGACAGCATTTGTTTCTACAATAAAACTATTTCTTTCCAACTGAGTTTTTTGAAGTTAATCCCTGGTAGAATGAATAACCATTGCATCAAAATAAAACAAAAAATATTGTTTACCTTGTTTATGCAATTTTTGACAGCATTTGTTTCTACAATAAAACTATTTCTTTCCAACTGAGTTTTTTGAAGTTAATCCCTGGTAGAATGAATAACCATTGCATCAAAATAAAACAAAAAATATTGTTTACCTTGTTTATGCAATTTTTGACAGCATTTGTTTCTACAATAAAACTATTTCTTTCCAACTGAGTTTTTTGAAGTTAATCCCTGGTAGAATGAATAACCATTGCATCAAAATAAAACAAAAAATATTGTATAAAATGCAACATAATTCATTGTTAAATTAAAAAATTATAAATATGTATATGAAGTGTAAACACTGCAAAGATAACTTTCTTTTTTCTTACTGTTTATCTCAAGAATTGATTTAAAAAAGTTTGACTTAAAAAAAGAAGAAAATGTCCCCCCTCCTTTGCCCCCTCTCTGTATCATATCTTTATCGACGCTTTCTCTCTCATATTATCCCCCCTTTTATTAAGATAAGAGCTTACTTTCAGAGTTATGAATGCTGTCTCTCTTAGTTTTAACAGCATTTGTAAGGAATCAAGTGAGCCAATTTAAATCTGGTCTTAACATGAATTTTTCTTTCTTAAGACTGTCATATAATGTCAGAGTTAAAAAAAATCTCTATGCCAGAAACTTTTATCAGCAGTAAAAAGGAGAAAGCCGATTTTAATTTATAGAGAGAAAAAATAATTCTTCTTGAAATAAAGAAGAAAAATAAAATATGATTAGCCAAATCATATCTTATGAATTAAATTTTCTGATTAAGTATTTTTTTACCCATTTAACTGAACAACAATAGCCACCAAATCAGGCTAGGAGTCTTATCCCTTTTTATATGTATGCGTGTGTGTATATGTGTCCCAGTGCTCCTGGCTTTACTATTTTGTCTTGGCATCAGTACTCCACTAAACCCCTTCTAAAAAGGTTTTATTTTTTATTTTTGAGAAAATCTTTTTCGACAGGTTTATTAATAACATCTTGGTTTTTCGAGTTATAGATGCTTTTTTTTTTTACTCTATTTTAGATATTTTTCAGGGGAAAATGCCAGTGATGTCATAATTAGAACTTATTCTGACCATCTTTGTTCTCTAATAGAATCTTTGGTTTTTGGTGTTTTTGCTCATGGCTTCAAATCTTGATGCTTCAGTTGTTCAATTATTGACTGCAATGGTGAGTTATTATTAGATTAAATATTTTCATTAATTTTCACTAATAGCTATTATTGACTTATTATACTTATTACTGATTACTTACATACCTTATTGTATTCAAACAACTAAATGCTGAGATGAAGGTAAATAAATAGTCAAAATTAATCAAAATTGGAAAGTATTTGTTGTATTGCAGATTCCTCATATCAAGACTTGAGGGTATTTACTTGTTCTTTTCTACAAAGACAAGACAATACCTAACCAATTTTCAATGTTGGAATCAATACATGCGCACACACACGCACTTATATACATATATATATATATATATATATATATAATTAATGCTCCCTTATTCAGGGTTGAGCACTCCTTAAGTAAAGTAATTTGTTCGTTATAAGCTATAAACAATGATCTTCCAATTCTTGAATAGAGCACTCTGGTAGATGAGGAATTGTGCATAAGTAAATATATCGCTTAAATTCAACCTTACTGACCGTCTAGTTCCCCGTAAGGCAGGGGTAAAATGCCAGCCTCTGGGTCTGAAGCAAATATATCGATATATACATATAATTAACGCTCCCTTATTCAGGGTTGAGCACTCTTTAAGTGAGATAACTCATTCATTATAAGCTTATGCAATTGTGTAAGTAAATATATCGCTTAAATTCAACCTTACTGACTCTCCAGTTCTGCGTAGGGCAGAGATAAAATGCCAGCTTCTGGGTCTGAAGCGAAGATTTTGCTCCTACCTCGTGGTACTGGATGAATAATAGATAGTCTATAGCCATACTGAAGAGTTGTAATACAACGAAACAGCTGTCAGTGGATGACTCAGTTATTAATAATTATATATATATATATATATAGATTGTCAGTCACAAAGCAATATTCAACATTCTAGTCTCACACGCTATGGTTTGTGACTTTGATCCTTACAAGGTGATCAATGAAAATAAGATTAATTTCATTTTAGAGATAAGTATAAATAAGGTTGAAAGAAATTTAAATAGCCTTAAAGAGTAAGGGAGACAACTCAGGATTCTTTCTGCGTGATTTCACTGATACAATCTTTCCGTGGTTATTCAAATATGATTTGAATTCTCTGCAATTTTTAGCAAATCCACACTGATATTACAAATTGAATTTCTGAAGTAACTGACCAACACAATACTAGGAAAAAAGATTGGCCTTCATAATTGTAAAACATATCTAGCATTTCAATACTATTGTTCTGTACACCAACATGGATGAGACATCTTGTCGCATGATGGTATATTATTCTTTAGCAAGACAGCTATACCTAGGATTTGGCACAGCTAATGAAAATGCTAGAATTTTAGAGGAAGCAAAGATAACCATGAGCTTTTATGACATAAATTTAGCTTCAGTTGGGATTTTTGCTCTAAAAACCCTCAAAAAAAGACCTAGATCTTTTAATGTTGTAGCTTGGAAATAGAGCTTTAAATAAACTGTTTGTTGAATGTGAACTCATGTTTAAATTCATTTGTTCATTTAATTATTTATGTACTCTTTGATAATCATCTGATATTGGCATGCTGTACCTTTTTGGAAAGCTATACATCTAAGCTACAACATATTAAAATTTCAGCCCTCTGGATCTCTTTTTAAGATGTTCAGAACAAAAAACAAAAAAAAAACCCAAACCTAAATTCATTTGATAAAAGTCAACAATTAACTTTGCTTCCGCTAAATTTTTATTAGTTAATCAGTCTAACATTTTGTTAACTGTTCCTTCCACTAGTTATACTTCACTAGAAAGTATAAAGTATGTTGACAAAATACAAAACGTTGAGAGAGCAGATACAAATGTACTAAATATAAAGTAGTCTTTTGTGTAGGTTCATGTTTCAAGATATTTGATACTCATTCAAATTATTCCAACACAAGTATACAGTTATCCCTTGGCCACTTGATGGGATTAGGAGCACCAGGGGGGGGCTATAAATGCGCTAAATCTGCAAATAACTCTTGTTGAGCTCCCCCCCCAACCCGTTTGCTCCCCACCCAATCTTGTCCCATAAACCTTAACCTTTTCCTAATTGTAGTTGTTCGATAAATGAATGAATACAGTAAAAATTCTAAATTTTGAAACTTGGCCCTCTGGTGACAAATCCATCATTTATAGCAGAATCAATATTTTTTTTTTTTGATGACGAACCATAATAAAGACTCGAAGTTTGCCACATTTAACTTGTTTTTTCCTCAGCATATTTTATAAACAATCAATATGTTTCGGCTTGTTGGGCCATTATCAATAATTAGTAAACAGATGCATCTAGATTTTATAAATCAATTTATAGTCAAAAACGTAAACATGACCTTAATCTGCTCAGAAATTCTCTGAGTACATAAAAGTATTTTCCTGTTCATGACTGACCTTATACCATTTTGTTATAACAAAAATTAGAATTTTGAAGAAGTTATTTGATCATTTAATCAGATTTTAAGAGTGTTGAAAAAATGCTTAGTAGATACCAGTAAAAAAAAAAAGTTATTCAATGAAAACCATAAATTTCATAAAACCACAATGCAGTGATTAACAATTCTTTTTTATGCAACTATTCATCAATCTCAATATTTTTATTGTATTTGAAAAAAATTATCCAGTCTGCAAAAAGATTTGATAAAAAGCAACAATAATATAAGATGAATGTAAACAGTAGCATGAAAAAGAAAGAAATTAATAATAAAACCAATTTATGATTCCCTAAACTTTTTTATATTTTGTTTATATTTTACAGTATATTTTCAATGATGTGGTTTTTTGCAGTACGCTGCAAAACTCCCCAAAATATTCCCATTAAAATATTCAGAACTGAACTGCAAATTGTCAAAACCATGAATGGAAAACGATAACTAGTCTACATCTATTAGATATTCTGTTATCCATATTAGTGGATTTGTAGGATAATAAAACCATTTTATGCATGTTAGGAACATTTTCTATTCTCATCAATTTTTTAAAATGAGAAAAATTTGGCCCGCAAGTTACGTCTAAAAATATACTTGGCAGTGAACAGATTGTATAAAGATTGGGTTTTATGGCATGCATGCTGGAACATTCAAACATAGTTGGTTTTGAGCAGGAATCAGTTGTGGCTTCTGTTGCCCAATCTCTGAGTCTCTTACAGAGTGGTATGGTCCTCTTAGCTATTCTTGAGCTGTCTGTTGATTGCCTATCAATCCATTGGTCAGTTCTTAAAACAAATGAAGTGCCTAGGCTGGATCGGAGCAGAAGATATTTTGATGGTAACGGGTTGTTGAGTAAACTAACTGAGATACACACGTCCCTCTTCTATTCTCTCAAAGCTGAGGACAAAGCTCTTGAGTCAAGTCCAAGAATGAATTGGCAGTATGGATTTAGATACGAGATACTTCTCTCAACTTTGAAGAGCTCTGCTTCAGCTTTTCTCAAGTTTGAACCCTTTCTCTCCCTCTCCGATATTTGTCGAGCTTCTTTATATATCGTTTCGTCTTTGTTTCTCTGAAGTTATGCTTGTTATCTTCAATGAGGTTGTTTCAATATACATCTTTTTGGTACCAATGAAAATATGTTTTACTTAAGGTTATGCTACAGCAGTTCTCTCTTTTTGGTTCAGAATAGGAATATTTTCATTATTTTACATGTTTTTAATCATGATGAATTTATCCCATTTTTGTTCTCCTTGACTTTTATAAAGAATTTTTAGCCAATACAGGCTCTACCCTCACAATATAATACCATTACAGATATAAAGTGGGTGGTTGGTAGATCAAGATCTTTACCTATATTATCGGCCACAAAACCAAGGTTGCCAATTTAGATGTAGTCTTTCTATTTTTCAATCCTGGGAGTCACTCTCTAATTTGGTACCCCCCCCCCAACATCTCATTGGCAACACTGGACTTTTTTAAAACATGAACATTTTTTTCAAATTGTTGCCTTGGAATTGCAGTCTGATTCAAAGTTGTGATAAAAAGCAACTGAAATTAGGATGAAGGTAGAAACTAGTTAAAATTGATAATGATAAAGACTGTTCAAAAATCTAATTACCATCAATGTTGATGGTAATTAGATTTTTGAACAGTTTTTTTGATTCACAAATTCAAGAAGAAAAAAAATCTAAATTGAAAACCCGACACAAAATTACCAATAAAAACAGAATATCTCTTTGAACCTGTAAGCCCATTTAATGACAGGTAAAAACTGCCACCACAAAAAACGTTTCAGTAGTTAATGAACATAACATTTTCATCAATGCTTTTAATACAACTAGTTTTTCAGTTCTGAGACCACCAATGAGACAGGAAACTGGGTCTTATACTTACATGAGAAAATGTATAGACATTTTACCTTTTCGTGGCTGGGTTATAATGTGGTTGGCTTCCTTGGACCCCACACACCTATAAATGGTACTTATGTCCAAAGCTACAACCCTGTTGTTTGATTTAGCTGGACCTTGTACCCCTAACAACTTTGTTTATGTTGATTGGGATCAAAGTCAATGTGTAATAGGTAAGTGTTTCAAATAAGTAAGATTAAAAAGGTCAATATTTTGCTAGGGTGGTAATTGAGATACACTATTGACCATTTTAGATGGCTGCAATTGGCTAGATTTTCCCATTAATCAAATAACATGATTTTTAATCTTGGAGAAAAATTTAAAAAAAAAAAACAACAAAAAAAAAGAAAAAAAAAACGTTTTATCTAAAATCATCTATTGTTGTTGGAATAGGTAGATTTAAATGTACCTGACGGTCCTAAAGAGGACCCCCCCCAAACCCCTCGAAACTTTTGGCCGATCAAAATTGGCCAAATTCAAAGTGGTATCAACATGTTTAATGTTACCTATTCAAAACAATTACTGAGTGATATATATATAACATCATCTAGCTTTCTCATACTGAGATGGAAACCAACTAATACAGGTAATATCTTGAGCCACAGCTTTTGTTTTTACAACGTAAGAAATTCATTGCATTCGTGTGTATAACAATTTCCTATGAGCACAGATTCTGTACTCTGATCCTAGGCAGAAATGCTAATCTGTACACGAATAATCCCATCATTCATGTGTTCTAAGCTAATAATCTACTTTCTTGGTCACCTATCAAAATTGACATTAACTCAAGGGAAGTAACTCTTCAATATACAAGTAGCTGAATTGAAATATGAACGTAAATTAACAGGTATGATCAGCATAAGAACTACCATTCATAATAGATAGAATATGAAATGTTAACTTATAACTAGGCTGGGATCAAGCTTTCTTAGAAGAAATATTTACAAATATTAGGGGGGGGATGAAGAAAAAAAAAAAAAAAAAAACTCATTTCAATATTTTCTTAAATACTTAAAAAAATTTTCTTTTCTAAATCCAATATTACAATATCAATTTAATATCTAAATTTTGCATTTCAACAAAATTTAAAAGATTTATTTGAGAAAAAAAAAAAAAAAAAAAAGTTAACATTAGATCATTTAAATAATAAAAAGTAAAAAAAAATCTTTGGCTGATCAACTAAAGGGAAGTAACTCTTCCATACAGGACAGAATCATGATTAATAGAGTGTGATATGTTGAGATCCTATTACCATGGCAGACCTAAAGCTTCTTTTATAGATACTTATTTCATAAGTATTTGAAAAATGTTTATTTCAATAAGCAGATAAGACAACTTTCAGGTAAGATGATACCCTCCCTCATTCAAGTCTGAATTTAATTGTTTTACCTGAGTTTTTGTAGTCGGCCAATTTTTTGTACGGTTGTCTGCCAAAATATACAGTACTTAATGTTTAAATACAATCACAGGAAACGAGCCGTGTCCAATCTGAGAACAGTATATTTGGCAACAAAGAGTTAAATACATAGAGAAAGCTGCTTATTGTAATCACTTCAGGACAGGGTCTTTCAGGTAACAATAACTGGCTGATAGCAAGGGATATAAAAATTATAAATGATTATCAAAATAATGAACTTATAACAATGAATGCTAATTTTCAATGTAACATTATCTAAAGCAATGTATTTTTTATAAGGAATTAGAAATTTATTAAAAATTGATTTTTCAAAAAGGGTTCAGGACCAACTGATTTTGATGGCAAAAGCCGTGAAAATATTAAACAGCTTCCTCTGTATAATAAATGGTGGATATTTCATTATCTAAAACCAAAATAAGACTACGACTTCTCTTTCTCTCAATGCCTTTACACTGGGTATGGCTTTAGATATTAAAATTTCCTTTCATTGGCTTATGATGTGTGAATACAAGCAATGAGAACCAGAGGTGGCCTCACTTCACCTTGATCAAATGAGACTTACATCTGTATGAATGGAAGAAATTAAAGTGAAATAAAAAATATAACACAAGTCCAAGTAATAACAAAAATTATTTTAATAGCTAATGGTAATGGAGTACAAGGCAGACATGTTTAGTTATAGAGGTTTGGATTTTGATGACATAGAAATTTCTAGAACAGGTTCGGAACAATGATTGATTTTTTGTTGGGGGGGAAAACCCCCTCCAGAAGAAAAAAAAAGAAAAGCCTTTTGAGGCCTGTGGTTTGGACATAAGCCTCCCCCAAGTAAATATAAAACATGGGGGAGGGGGATATAATTTAATAAGTAATAATGATTACTTATAAAAAAATACAGTTCAAATCTTTATTGAAGAATGTAATAAAAAAAAAAAATAAAGAAATTTGATGAACTGTTTGGGAGGGAGTATAATTTGAATGAAAGGAAAAAGAAATTCATTAAAAAAAAAGAAAAGAAAAAAAAAAACTCTCTTTTTAAGCAGTTTAAAAATGTTGGAATGGAAAGTTTTAGAACTGGTTTTTATCAAGTGGATTCGAGAGAAAAATATAGTGTGGAAGGAAGGTGTGTTGATATATATATATGTGCGTGTTGGTAAATTGACGATTGGAAGGTGAAGAGAAAATTTATGAGAAAAACAGGCGTCACACCTCGAGAATTTCTATTATCGCGAGGGCATGTTCTGATGCATTTTGATGGTTGTCAGCTATCTATTTTAGAGAACTTGCAGCGGTGCAGAGAAAACTGTGTACAGCTTTGAGATTTGAGAAATGAAATGGGGGGGATATTTGTGTATTGTGGGTTGTTTTGTAGGAGTTGGTAGCATGATGTTTGTATCTGTATAGGTCTGGGGGGTGTTTTTATCAGTGTCTGTGAGTACCAGGCTTGTCTGAGATATCATCTTCCAATCGTCATTTTACCAACATTCCGACGGATCACCTCATATCCACACAACAAGCAAATATATATATATAAATGTACATACATATAAGTAAATATATGTATGTTCCAAGTTGGAGGTCACAGTTTTGCATCTAGGAAGCTGAAATTTGGGTATAGGTTACACAGTTTTAAGACGATGGTTATAGGCTACGTGATATTTTCGGCATAGGGTTACACCTTTTTCATGATGAAGGTTATAAGCTATGTGACTTTTTCTGACTTAATATGTGAGTGGATCAAAATATCTTTTTTCCAAATTTTACTGCATTTGTGCTTATCTTATTTAAATTTGTTTTCTTAATTGCTTGAATGTAATAATTCTGATAGAATCAACATTCCTGGACCAAGAGAAGATTGTCAGTATCTTTTCAAAACAATTGACATACATAGCAAACCTCAGGATTGTACTCATTTTACGTATTTATAAACCCGGGCAAAACTGAGAACTTCTAGAATATAATAAAGTGAGCGAAGATGAGGATATTAGTCTGAACGTAATAATTCAGTCGAGTTTCCTGTTTACCATGCATTGAATGCAGGGAGAAAAATTTTGCAGATTGTAAGAATAAATTTGTTTCTTTTTTCATATAAAAGCAGCTAAATTCAAAGATGATATTTCTCGTAGTTTGTTTGGGTATAAGTGATCGAATATAGGAAAATAAATACCTCATCTGAACACCAGTCAGCATCAGACATTTAGATATGGTGATTAGTTATTCAAATCCTTTGACATAAATTCATTTGTTTTATCAAAATATTTAAAAAATATCTTGGAGTTTAATTTCACTTGAATTATGGTTCTAAAGTCATTGTTGTAAGTATTTTCTCACTTTACAATTGATTTTGCTTTTGATGTATTTTTTTCTTATAAGTTTAATTATAAATTTAACTATATGATTATTTTTTATCATAGTTTTTAGTGCTTGGATTGGACTTTAACTATTCAAAAAAACTTCATTTTAAGAATTAAAAAAAATAAAAAATAAAAAGAGAAAGGACTTAAATGAGTGATCATCAGACCCAAATATCCGGAATTGTGGCACTGAACCAAGCCCGATTCCCAAATTGGACCTTCCCTACCTGAAAATGTTTTTACTGCAATGTGGTACTGATGTGAATAGGGTTGGCTCAGGGTACCAGCAACATGGGTAGTCACCCAGGGCACCAAGTGCTAGGGGGTGACTGTCATATGCCCTACAAAGGAATTTCCTTAAACAAGTATTGGCAAGAACAGAAATGGTCAAAATAAAGAAAAAAAAATCCCTGATGTGAAGTCAGATATCTCAGGAATATATGACGGTTGAATACTTTCTGTTGAGGTGAAACTAAGAGAAATAACTAATAATACTATACTTTAAGGGGTGCCCAAGTTCAGCTTGCCCAGGCCACTAGGGACCCAAGGGCTAGCCCAGACTGATGTGGCACCAATGAGACAAGCAGTAAAATGAAGAGAAACAATTTCTTTGAAAATAAATTTGGGTTTCAGAATGAAGATCATTATTGCTCAGCAGTAAGGTTTGCTAAAATGTAATTTTTATGTACATGAAAAAGAAAAGAGAAAAAAAAAAAAAGAAAAGAGAAAAAAAAAAGAAAAAAAAAAGAAAAGAGAAAAGAGAAAAAAAAAAGAAAAGAGAAAAAAAAAGAAAAGAGAAAAAAAAAGAAAAGAGAAAAAAAAGAAAAGAGAAAAAAAAGAGAAAAAAAAGAAAAAGAAGAAAAAGAAATGAAAAGAAGAGAGAGAAAAAAGAACATATAGTTCTACTTGACCTCTGACCCCCCACCCCTCAATCAAAAAAAAGAAAAAAGAAAAAAAAAAGAAAAAAAAAAGAAAAAAGAAAAAGAGAAACAAAAATTTGATAGTAATTCTTGAATGCCACGTCCGGACATCAAAATGTAAGAAAGACAACTTTCTCAGATGTGATCTATTTCAATTACTCTAATGAAATTATTTTACTATCACATCTGAAAAAGTTACCTCCCTTACATTTCAATGTCCGGACCCAGACATTCACAAAGTACCATTTTGATTGAAACTGCTCATTTTTTCAGACATTAGCTGTCAGAGCGAATCAGGAATCTAGGTTCTTGAGATCAGCAACAGTTATTCATCTCTGGAGACTTCCTCACAATCACTGAACCATCAGACTTGCCAAAGTAAGCAACTTTGGCCATGTCGAGGAAAAGTCCTGTCTCTACAACACCTATAAAAGAACAAAGGAATAATTATTATTGATTGTTATTCATCAAATCCACAGAAATTTTTAGGTAGGGAATCAAAGATTAAAATTAAAAAATGCTATAGGAAAGCCAAAATATATGAGGTTAGCAGAAAAACTTGTCAAGGCTGAAACTCAATATTTGTGTGCAAGTTTGACTGTTGAACGATAAGGAAAAAGAAAAAAAAACAAAAAAAACAAAAAAACCAGCTAAATATACTTGAAGAAAAAAGAAAAGAAAGAAAGAAAAAGAAAAGAAAGAAAGAAAAAGAAAAGAAAGAAAGAAAAAGAAAAGAAAGAAAGAAAAAGAAAAGAAAGAAAGAAAAAGAAAAGAAAGAAAGAAAAAGAAAAGAAAGAAAGAAAAAGAAAAGAAAGAAAGA
>OY735239.1:33681594-33694094 GCA_963457665.1 Thysanoteuthis rhombus
GAATAGAGAAATAGTTTCAAAACTTGTGTCCAAGGACCCCAGGAAATCTCACAAATAATGCTTGGAGGTCCACAGAAGTAGATTCTCCGAACTCAACATTGCTAACCTTGGGGCAGAGAAACACCACCATCCATTTCCCAGCTATCAAAAAACAATTATTGTACACGAACCTATAACATATACATTCTAAAATGATTGTTTATTTGAATTCATAAGTATAATTTCTAAAAAGTCAAAAATTGTCCATTATTGTAGCTCACTGATTACAGTCTAGAAACTAGATATTAAAAATAGGTGTCACACTGAATATAACTTTCATAGAAATGGTCGTTGAATTTTCAAAGTTTCAAAACCACTGGCATAGAAAGATCTAAGGAGATTAAGATAATCCTTTCGTAATGGAATTAGGAAGAAAGAACCATCTTACCTGGAATGAGCTTGATTGTAGTATTGACCTTGTGCCAATCGCATTTCTCTTCAAAAAGCCAATCCAACACAAAGTTGCCATTGTCGGTAACAATTGGACCCTGAGAGAGAAAAAAAAAAAAAAAAAAAAAAAAAAAAAAAGGAAATTTAGAAACAATTAACTTCTGAAATGGAATAAACAAAAGAGACATAGACATATAAAGAAAACAGAAACTAAAATGGTAGATGCTTTGCTTTCCAATACCATCAACGGAGCGGACATCCAAGTCTACTGGGAGGGACATCCAAGTCTACTGGGAGGGACATCCAAGTCTACTGGGAGGGACATCCAAGTCTACAGAGAGGGACATCAAAGTCTACAGAGAGGGACATCAAAGTCTACAGAGAGGGACATCAAAGTCTACAGAGAGGGACATCAAAGTCTACAGAGAGGGACATCAAAGTCTACAGAGAGGGACATCAAAGTCTACAGAGAGGGACATCAAAGTCTACAGAGAGGGACATCAAAGTCTACAGAGAGGGACATCAAAGTCTACAGAGAGGGACATCAAAGTCTACAGAGAGGGACATCAAAGTCTACAGAGAGGGACATCAAAGTCTACAGAGAGGGACATCAAAGTCTACAGAGAGGGACATCAAAGTCTACTGAGAGGGACATCCAGTCTACTGAGACGGACATTGGGATCCACAAGGGAAAAGCCAAGGGTGCACTCGATGGGTTGAACAAAACCTGGAAATTGACACTTCCCGATGAGCTGGAAAGACAGGTCTTCAGAGCCATTGATAAATCTATCTTGCTTTATGGCTAAACTACTTGGACAATGAACAACAAGAATTTGTTTTGGATAGTACAGACATAAGAACGCTCCAAGCTGTCCTCAACATCAGACATCGGAAAAACACGCAACGAAAAAGCATTTACATGGACATCTCCCTTCAATTACAATTTCTATAAGGAAGATTTCACAGAGATGGTCATTCTTGGTGCAACAAGGATGAACTTGAGTGAAATATTGCTACGACACCCATCATATAAAAATACCTCAGTTGGCAGACCCCAATGCACATACATCGATCAACTGGCTAATGACATTTGATATTTTCCAGAAGATCTTTGTATTGTGATGGAGGAGCAAACATAGGAATGTCAGAGGTAGATTCACAGAATGCCAGTGTAAAATGGAGATGATTAATTTTAATCTTTAAGGAGTTATCTTCCCACAAAAAAAAAAAAAAAAAAAATCGATTATATTGTTTTGAAAAAAAAATCATGGTTTGTAAGAAAATGAAGTTGTTATACATTTTATTTCAGGAATCAACTGAAAATCAAGTCATTAAACCCTTTCAAAACTTCTGGGATATGCATGTTCCATAGATCTTTCAGAAATGTACTGGGACTTTTTAATGCAGGTATTAAGCCCCTTTGATAGATAGGTCTCGGAAAGGTTGAAATAACAACAAAGAGAAAAAAAAAAAAAAAAAAAAAAAAAACAGGAAAGAGAGAAAAAACTGAAAAGAAAAAAATAAAAGGAAGAAAAGATTTACTTACGGCTTTATGTTCTGCCATTCTAAGGACTGCTTTGCCACCCAGTTTCTCTTCAATCTTTATCTTTACAGGACGATAAGCAACAGGCAGAACCTCAATTGGAACCCCACGTTTCCAACTTTCTCCCAGATCTGTTGAATTCTTTCTACAAAGTTCAAAATTTAAAAAAAATTAATTATGAATCATCACCAACCATTTTGGCTGTGTTTGGGGGTGATCAATTCAACATGAATTCATACAGCCTACTGAACCACCACCAACATTTTTCTAGAGAAATTTAGAAAGGAAAAAAAAAAAAAAATTCTCCCTACTCATTGAGAGGAGTGTGTGCGCAAAATTACAAGTTTCTACTATGAACTGTAACGACTTGGTGAAGACCGATTAGATACATATAAACATTAGAACACATGAATAACCTAAGCCCAGCAACAGTGATTAATTTACATCGAAGAGTCGTAAACTATTTTCAAGTTTTGGGCACAATCGTGGCAATTTGGTACATCTAGATCTGATCCTGACACATCTTTTGGAATTTCAGAGGCAAATCTACCATCATGAAAACAAGTCTACTACTCTCATTTGTTTCCATAATTGACTTTCATAACCTTAAAATTTAACGTAAACCTTATCCAAACACAAATCATGACTTATATCCTCTGCAGTTAAATCTAATAAAATACATTTTTAAAATGGTCGAGTTTCCTGCTTTCATTTGTTCCATAATTGACTTATACATTTAATTGTTAAGGATATGTGTTTTGAGGTTGAAAAATACGGTTTTAATTGGTCAAAATAGTTTATGAAGCTTCAACATATCAAGGTGTACATAGTGACCTCGTTTATGCCACTTGAAACTTTCTTTGTAAAATATATTATTAATACAGGTTGAACTTCACCCATCTAGCCAACTTGGGACTGGATAAGTGCCGGTGTAGCAGATTCTGCGAACCACAGGGGGAAAAAAATATGGCAAACTGATGCATATACTCGACTGAACTACTGATATTGAAACAGCTTACTTAATCCTAGGTCTGTGATTGAAAAAGAGAGTTTAATGACATGGGGTTGAAAAAAAAAAAAAAAATTTCTATCTACCATTTGGAATGGATACTTATTTGATTGAAAATGAAAATAATTTTGAAGAACTACTGAAAATTCATTAAAATCCAATCAGTTGATTTTTAGTAGATTTACAAAATCAGTGTTTTTTGCTCACAGATTTTGTGATACAAATTATCATGATCATTTTCTGTTGACAGGTAAACAACTTTTCAGACTCGCTTTTCAAAAATATCACCACTTCTATAAGGTGTACACAAATAATTTTCTCCAATCTTGAATTTAATGATCGAAGTCTTCATGTCATTAATAACCCTTATAGAAGCTTGTCCCCAACCCTCAATTTCCTGCATGTTACCATAGCTACTTCTATTGCCTTAAATTAAACCAGGGAATGAATACGTGGGTTAGAATCAATATGCACTATGTTAAAAGATGCACATAGAGTTGGGATAGGCTTTTAAGAATTTAACCAAACCTTTTCACTTTTTGGCACACTTGGGCATCTTTTTTTTCCAAGAACAAGAGGAGGAGTTTGAAAAGTTTGTTGAGAACAGTTTTGGGAAGAAGGAAATAATTCCACAGTAGAAATTATTGCCAGTGGAACTATTTTATATCAAGGAAATCATATTGGCTTTTGTATTTTTCTCAAATAAAATGCATAATATTGCTTTAAAAACTACTTTATTTCCTATTTATAAAAATTGTAAAATTATATTTTCATGCAGACATAGCAAAAATTTACTATGCCGTATAGTGTACACTTAATTTAAATCTATTCAGAATTAACATATTTATCATACACATATGTATATAAAGATAAAATAAGATGAAAAGATAGATATGTGCAAAAAATTTTACTAGCTATATATCTTGTGCTTGTGATTTGTTTGAGAATTTCATTTGTCTTTTCCCAAAACTTTATTTTGTTGGATTTGGAGTTTTGATCAGATTATGGCTTGGTATTTTTCTTGCTCTGTAGTTTCCAATTTTTTATCATTCATGTTGTAGATATTTCTGTTTTTTTTTTTTATATGTATTACTTTGCATTAGTCTTCATTGAAATGTACTTAAATACCATGTTTCAGACCACTCTTAATTCTCTACTGTCTTCATCTCTTTTCGTAGCATTGGTCTTTTACTGTGTTATAAATTTGTCATCTGCAATATTTGGATTGCAGTGTTTTTTGACAAATTGTTGATGTATAATATAAAGAGTATTTGGCCTAACACAGAGACTAGTGGCAAACCTCTTTATTACTTTCCATTCCGACCATGGTCCTTTTCCATAGAGTTTTAATAGGGATTTACTTGATATATTTATTTACTTATATATATATATTTTTCAAATAGTGTAGTAAAATGTTTCATTTTATCCACATATTCTTTATTAGTCTGGCATTTCATTCTCTGGGGATTTTTATTTTTTCATTTTAATGATGGATTTTCTGATGTTCTTTTGGTTTGAATATTAGTAGAAAAATTTGATTTTGTTTTTTGTACTTTATCTTTTTCGTAATTACATTTGACTTTTCTGATTAGTTAGCCTGTTTTATTTCTTTTTGCCTCATTCTTACTTTCAAATTTGAATGATAATTCCTTTCTTTCTCGAGAAGATTTGATTTGTGGAAGTATTTCCTAAACACAGATTTTCAATTGAATCACTTCCTTCTTGGATTTCATAAACTAAAACGAAATGGCGATTAGGCACACAAATCTAAGGGAAATAATTCAAAGTCTCCTATTACCTCCCTTACCAATTTTACTTCTCTTAATCGTGGCATCTCACCAGAAAGTTACATTTTGACTGAACAGATTCACATGAAGTGAATTTCAATGAAATGAATCAAAGAAAAACATTTCAGTAATCAATAAACGGAATTCACTGCTCCTTCTCCCTTCTGATCTATTACTAAAAAGATCAAGATTTTAAAAAAACAAACAAAAAAAAACCATTAGATAGGTCACTCGTAGTAGATGTAGAGAAAATATACAAGACACCTTCAAAGCTCAAAATTTAATGTTGATGGGCCAAGTGCATAACATTTCTTATGGGTCTTTCTGCCTAGCTCAAACCACGCTATAAGTGATTTTGCATTATATTGAGCCATATCATAACAGGTCTACAGTGTGTAGATTATATATATATATATATATATATATAATGTGTACTGTAGAGAGTGAGACAGACTCGGGAGTGAAGTGTTTGGTGGTAAGGTTTATTAATCCTTATAAGTAAATAGTCCATACATGTTTCGGGATTTTTCCCATCATCAGTGGTGTGTGCTGTGTGAGTGTGTATTAAAATGTACCATGTGGAACCAGAGTCCACTGCCAGGAGCTATGCATTGTGGGTAAATTGTGTTGTCAGGGCTGCTGGAGGCCTCCTGCTGAGTGAGAGAATGTCCAGTAAGGTATCAGGTCTTTGGTTAAGCAGCAGCAGTTGGTCTTGGGGAGGGCAGAGTGTGTCAAGGTAGGGGGGAGTGATGTGGAGTTAGATTTTTTGGTATGTTTGGGGTAGTGTAGATGGAGGGGTGGTGAGGTCAAGGAGCTACATAGGTATCCACCTTAAAAGTTATTGAAAATGTTTTGGCTATGATTTGGACAGGGGTTATAACAGGCTAAGGTATATATATATATGAAAAATTTTATAAAAAGTTACCTGTCATCAGCAATAATGATGAATTCTCTTGCACACGAAGCAACAATTTTCTCCTGAAACTGGCATGCCCCTCCTCCTTTGATGCAGTTCAGCTGAGAATCAACTTCGTCTGCTCCATCAATTGCAATGTCCAACTGGTAGTCAAAGGAAAAGAAAAAAAGAGATAAGAATAATTAGAAAGCTTTCTACACGGCAAAAATTTTATTAGGAAATCATTTCACAAATTGTTAAAGTTAATATCCTCATCCTTGTAGATCATCTTTTTTGACAGATGTATTCTTTGACTCTGCTCATTATGAGAAATTCTAAGGACTTATTCTTTTATCGTAATTTCTCCAAATTTCATCAGTCTGCAAGTTGTATAATACTTAGCAAACACTGAATTTTTTGAGAGAAGTGGTTCTGTTTATTCCAACATTTCAGCTGCTGTACATTCTGGCCTCCAGATCAAATGAAAGATCTGACAATTCCAGTAAAACTGGCACCTGAAGAAGGCCAGAAGGTACAGCAACTGAAACATGAAAAAAAAAAAAAATTAAGAAAATTTTCCCCTTTTATTTATCTTATCTAAATATTTCAGTTAAAAATAAGTAGGACAAAAGTTATGCATTCAAACATGCTCATCTAGGTATGAACAATATGTACACAATGTCACTGTTAGTTCAACACCTGAGAAATTCTAAATTCTGGCAAAATCAATTTAGATTTTTATTCATAAGAGGATGAATTTAAAAAAAATTCATTTTTCATTCCAAATTCATAGGATTCTTTCAATTTTGATGATTTATCTTATCTACGCATTGATGTTTCCATTGATTTTTTACACATTTAACAGATAAATCCCTAGGGATATCAAATATGTTTATCTTTTTAGAAAAGCCCTCTAGAACTGCTCTCACTGGGAGACTTAAAAAAACATTTTTCTTGGCAAAATTTCGAAGTCTTATTCAATTAATCATAATTTGGGCTTTTGATTTGGAAAGAAACATTTTTTTACCCAATATTCCAGTAGACAAAAAAAATAAAAATCATTTCTATCAATTAAACTCAGTTCGAGCAGTTTCTGAGCACTTTGATTTCAACACATCTTACAGATAAATCCCTGGACAAATTAATTGTGCTTACCAATGAAAATAGCAATGTATAAATAAAATAAATCATCAAAATAATAAAAGGTAAGGTAAGGATCACACGAAGAGAAAATTATTTTCCAATATGCAGAATGGAATATTCTTTCTAAATCTTTATTTTTGAAACTCTAAAAATTTGTCCTTCAGATAGATAAGTATTGAAAATTCCATCAAAATCAGATATGCTGATTATTGCCAGACTTTGGAATTTCTCAGGTGTCGATTTTCTGGTGAGAATAGTGTTCATACCTATGTTTATTTGTCTGTATGTCCACACCAATATATCTATAAGTTTTCAAGTCAATCTGGCTGGCTTTGTCAGTATGTATAGTTATGCATATAGGTTGCACCAATTAAGACTGAAAATTCAAAACATCTATGCCGTATTATCTACCCAAAATTAAAAAACTCTCCCTCATAAAAGGTTGGGGGGGGGAGTTCCAAAAACAAAGATTTTTCAGTGATTACTGCTCAACAAAAGCTGAGAAATTCAACTTATTCATTGATCACCCTTTTTTTCTGATGTTTCAATCGATCACCCCAATATTGCTATATTGCTAAAAGTTTTTTTTTGGATTTCATTTACATTGCAATAAAGGATGATTTTTCAACCTTTTGCAAGCAATAACAAAGTTACTCAGTCAAAAAGAAATGATCAAGTGTTGTAATCAAATCAAGGTTAAAAAGAGATGTTTCCGATGAATAATTATCACCAATTTCAGTCACAGCAGGCTGGATCAGTAGAGATATGTGCTCTCTAGTTAACTTTTAGGCGAGAACTGTGATTGCTAGGGGCAGGAAAACATAAATCATGTACAAAGTCTGGCCAGAAAGTATCCAGCCATTTTGAATATCTCGAGAAGTGGTAGAACAGCCTTGATATAATTCGGCAAACTATCAGAAGAGGCCTTATAGGACATGCATAAAGAAACCCTTTCCTGTGGGGTTACTCAGTTGGCAGTGAAATGAGATGGAGTGAACTTGTGTACTGTGCAAGTGTCATATTCACAGTGATTGAGCAAGTTATTCTTCATGTCTTGTGTAGGTTTTCTGGAAAAATATTGTATCAACCGGTTTGTTTTTCCAAACACATATTTTGAGCCTTGAGCGTTTCCAGTACGGATATTATGTTTGTCCCAACTCCATATCAACCTAGAGGTTTTATTGCTAGATTTGATGAGATCTCAAACTTTTCGATAAAAGATAAAAAGACAAAAGGGTTTACGAGTATGTATCTAAGTACTCTGATATAAAAGTTTTGTTCATTGACCACTGAAATGTTTTCATCTAATTCATTTCATTTTTACAGTTGGTGTGCCATGGAAGTCAAATATATTTCTTTGTGTGTCATTCTACCAGGCAGTTTGTAAAGACCCCAAATGAAAAAAAATTTTTTTTAAATAAATAAACCCCTTGTTGAGACATAAACCCATATTCCTTTCTCTTAGGGAACCCCTCCTTTTTTCGTCCCCACTGTGACAGCTTCTCTATTGCTTGAGCCAAGAGAAACAACAGCAGCAAAAGATGAAATTGAACCATATAGACTATGAATTCTGTTGATTCAAATCTTTCATGAGATGATGCTGTCACGTATAATTAAATTCGATAATTGAATCTTGTAATCTACATCAGTCATCCAACTGGGGTGATACTGACCCCCAAGGAGATGAAAGTTGAGTAGGGGCCGGGAGAAGAGATTGTCAAATACAAATGGAATTGAAGAGAGAGAAAAAAAAAGCGCGTGTGTGTGTGTGTGTGGGGAATATCTCCAGTTTTAGAAAGGCCAAGTCATGAAATAAGGGAAGCTACTCTCACTTGGCAAATCCCAAAATATGTATTAGCAACAGAAACGTTTCAATTATCAATTTCTGTTATATTATTTCATAATACAAAGACATGGAGTTAGTAAGCCTCATGCTCAAAATATCCTCTGTAAACGAAATATATTGAAATATACTAGGTTTATCCAAGATAAGGTATTACTTAATGGAAAACAAGGTTCCTTTTGGAAGATGTTCAGTCAAGTTACCCAATATAAGTATCTATTTGGCTAAATGCATTGGATAATATAGACGAATCATTGTCAATGAGGGTAATATCACTGCTACAGAGGCGGGTGGATAAGATTAATAAATAACTGAACAGAGGAAAAAAAAAAGTTGTGAAATGCTGATCTATTTAGTGAACAGTGTTATGTTAAATCAGTAAAATTGCTTAATTGGCGAAATTTATTCATTTTTTTGTAAAAAAAAAAAAAAAAAAAAAAAAAAAAAAAAGTTCTTATATCCTTAATTTGATCAAATAAATTTTTGATCAAATTTTGCAAATGTATTTACGTTTTTTGTAAAATAAGTTGAAATTTCACCAAATACGCAATTTCAATAATTTGGTGTAACATTGTATGTATATATATATATATATATCACACAGCACACACCACTGATGATGGGAAGAATCCCGAAACATGTATGGACATATAAGGATTAATAAACCTTACCACCAAAAACTTCACTCCCGAGTCTGTTTCACTCTCTAAAGTACACATTATATATATATATATATATATATATATATATATATATATATATATATATATATATAAAAAATTTGTTGGTATTTTCTGAGAAAATAGGTCTGTAAAAATTCACAAAAAATTATCTCCCTTGCAGAATTATCTAAAAAGAACAATGACCTGAATCTTTGCAAAACTGGAGAGTTGTATTTTCCTCTTTTTCTGGTTTGTTTACCGAATATATTTATAATCAAGATTTGAAAAAAAAAAAAAAAAAAAAAAAAGCCACCAGAGAAAAATACAGCATCAAGTTCTTTCAGATTTCAATCTTAATGAATCCCGCTCTCCTCCCTGTCTATCTTTCTCTTTCAATTTTTCTTTAAACATTTCCCTTGTGTGTTCATTCCTTCTCAGTTTTTCCTCTCTGTATGTTTCTCTATCCTTTTTCTGCCTCCTTCCATTTTTCTGTTTTTATTACTCTCCCACTCATCCTCATTGTTTTCTTTACTGCATTTATTTCTCTTCAATTATTTCAATTCCTTTCTTCTCCAGTTTATAAATACTTTATCCAAGAAGTTCAAGGAGGAAAATCCACTTTTTTTTAATACTTATTATTCAGTCATTGTCTTGTTCTCCAAACACTTGTGAAATGGCCATTTAAAAAAACAGAATTCAGTTATATAGAATAACCATAGCCATCAAAGATGGTGAAAGGTTCTATCTTTTTTATATGTACATGTGTTTGCTTATGTTTGTGTGTTTCCAGCAATCTTGGTCAAATTGTTCTGTCTACAGAATACAGAATTGGCATTGGGACTCCCTAGGCCTTATCTAAAAAGTGTTTTGATTTTTAGAAAAAAAAAATAAAATTAGAACTTTTATGGGTCTTATTTTGACAGGTTTAATAACATCTAGATTCTCCAGAATCTAGATATTTCTAGATGTTTTTTTCTCTTATTCCCCACTCTATTTCAGACGTTTTTCAGTGGAAAACACCAGTGATGTCATAAATAGAATTTAGTCTGACCATATTTTCCCCTTTTTTTTTCAACAGGACTTCAAAATTTGACGCTACGTTTGTTCAATTAATAATGGGTTCATTGTTCTTTTAAATGACCCTTGCAAGGGAGATAACTTTTTCATGAATCCTAACAGACCCATTTTTCAGAGAATACCAGTTTTTTTTTCTAAAATATCTCATAGAAATACATATATATCTGAATTTTTTCACAAGTAGTAGCCAGTTGTTGGCTCATGTAATAATCCAACATTGTTATCTAAGATTTAATAAACAATATCTAAACATTTTATGGACAAATGTTAAAAGAACTTTATCCACTGGCAAATGGAAAAAAACTTACCTTAGGAGTTCTTTCCAAATCACTGAGAATCAGTTCATTCAGCGTAATCAACTGGCGAGACTGTGAAAGAGAATCGTTAGACGAACCAGTCAGAAGAGCGGCAACCTTCCAGAAAGGACAAAAGTCATGCAAAAAAATTAGCGATTAGAAGAAACACACAAAGCAAGAAATTCGAGCAAAACAAAAAGCGAAACCCAAAAGAGAAATTATGTTACAAATGCACACAAAGGAAAAGCAGAAAAAACAGATTATTATTATTATTATTATTATAACCCTCAAATCCGTAAACTGCAGGAAACTGTATTTGGTTGTTTGAAAAATAATGGCAGATTCTAGATACCAACTTTCAGACATGTCCTACAACATCACTATAATAGATTATACGAATCATATATTATAATAATAATCATTAATCGTGTCATCCACAGACAGCCGTTTTGTTATATTACAACATTTCAGTGTGGCTATAGAATATTCATTATCCCTTCTAGTAACACGAGGTAGGGTCGAAAGCTTGGCTTCAGACCCACAGGTAGATGCTCTACCCCTACCCTATGTAGAACTGGACAGTAGGACTGAATTGAGAGATATATTGATGTAAACACAATTCCCCATCTACCAAAGTGCTCCATTCCAGAGTCGGAAGAGCTTAGATATCTTATTTTAATGATTAAAATGGTCTATACCACAGAAGCAGGTCTCTTAAAAGACAATCCCCAATGGAGTATGACGGCCAGTGACAAGTTCTGGTTTCTGTCCCATCAGAAACCCCAGATTCAAAATTTTCATAGTGGAGATTTGAGTCTTGAAAATCAAGAGGACACAAGACACCCATCTGCAATTAAAATGTTGTTCCAACAAAACCCAGACGCTGGGTGTTGGCAGTGGAACAATATTGGATCATATACAGCAAATTGATGAAGGGAAAAAGCTAGATAAGCAGATCCTAAATGAACTCAATGTAAACCATTAACTAAGAAGAACAAAAACGGTAATTATTTTCCGAACAACCAAATAATTTGCAGTGGAACTCTCCAATGAATAGCATGTGAAATAGTGTAACTCTTGTAAATTGGAGGGAGAAAAAAAAAAAAAAAAAAAATCCAAATAGTTAAAGGAAGAGAGTTTTAATCAAAGGTTATTTCCCCTTAGAATTGACATTCTGTTTTCTTTGTATGAATTTGATAATCAGATAAGGATATCCTCACTGAAAGTGAGGACATACTGTCCCTCATTTACACAATTATACATAATAATGAAAAATTCTCAAAATTTATCAAGTTTTAGTACTAAGAGTTATTGGGTTTCAAAAAGTGGGACGAATAGGTAGGACCAAGTTGGATTGGGTTGTTTATTTTTTTTTTAATCTAAAAATACTCTAAAACACATGTTATCAAATAGCGAAAACCATATGCTTCTATCTTGAATAGTTTCTGAGATATGGTGCAGTTCTATGATACATTTAAGAAGAGCAAACTTGCCAATAGATTAGTTGCAATTAGACTTTCTTTAGCAGCATCTAATAATTCAGTCAAGGTAATTTTTTTTTTTTTTTTTTTTTTTTTTTTACACACAGGTGTGTATATGTACACACACCATATTATATATCAAACCACATTATATATCTAAACACACACTGATGCATATGTGTGTAGATGTGTGAACATGTGATCAGATATAGGATGTTCAAAAGCACTTAGCACATTCACCACTTTATATCTTATCTCAGTCTGACATATGGACATATTGTTTGAAGTAAACATGTTTATCCGACTTGTTGTAAGAGAGATGCCTGAAGCTTCAA
>OY735239.1:33706594-33944094 GCA_963457665.1 Thysanoteuthis rhombus
AGCATCCCAAAACAAATGAAGATGTGAAGGAGTCTCACCATGAGACCATTCTAATATTCCAGTATGTGCTGCTTACTCAAAGCTGTAGATTGATGGCCTGAGTAAAGTTGCAATAAAAAAAAACACAGAAAAATTAAGATGAAAGAAAACACTAGTCAAAAATTAATATTTGATTGAATAATTTCTTTTGCTCAAATATATCATATCAAAGAGCCTGATCAATCATCATATATGTACATACACCCCCATACACTTGAACAACCATAGTCATCAAAAGTGGTGAAGGGTTCTATCCATTTTTATATGTGTGTGTGTGTGTGTGTGTGTGTGTGTGTGTTTATAGTTTCGATGCTCTTGGCCATACTGTTTTGTTTATAAACTTGAAAATTGGCATCAGTACTCCACTAAACCCCCTTTAAGTTTCTTTTTTTTTTTAAATTTTGATGGGTAAAAAAAAAAAAAAAAAAACACTTTTCAGAGTCTTAATTTGACAGGTTTAATAATGACATCTAGATTCTGGAGAATCTAGATGTTTCTAGAGATTTGATAACGCAAAACAAAATATTCCAGATGTCTTCTACTAGAATTGCCAGTGATGTCATGAATAGAATTTGACCGTATTTATTCTTCAATGGAATTTCTTTCAACACGACTTCATGTCTTTCAATATACGCCATAAGCTTTTCCAAGACAAGAGTGAACAGTCAACAAAAGACATCAACCACTATGTTATCTACCTATTTCTTATACATAAAATACACCGTAGACAATCTACGCACACACTGCTGGTTCAGCGCAGGAAATAAAATGGCAGACAGATTCAATTATACACAAATTGTTTTTGTCATGTCTGGCATCTTTCTTCATTCGTCACTTCCTGGATTTAAGGCGTGATTTTTATTTTAGGAATAAATAACGGGCTAAAATTTTGGCTATTGACCACAAAATGGATAAGATAATCCTCATTCAGTAAACGAGAGAGAGAGAAAAAGAGACAGAGAGAGAAAATATACAGGTTTTCTTGCTTTCATTATTTCTTCTATTCCTTTTCATTTTCGTCTGATGCCAACAAAAACTCACCTAATTTATCTAGCCTGGATAACACAGAGCCAACGTTATATGTATTAAATGGAACACTCAATTTTATCCAGATGCCCCCCCTCCAACACTACTTCAAGAATCATTAATAGAGTGTCTGTCTGTCTTTAGTTCCACCACACAAGATTGAAGAGAATCTGGAGCTTTTTTGTTTTCGTTTTTTTTTCCTCCATTAACAAGGGAGGTAACTCTTGATAACAAAAGAAGAAACAGAAATGGTTTATATTTATAGAAAAAACCCCATCTTGTATATTTCAAGATCCTGATGACATTTAAGTGGCTGCATCATTTCTTAACTACAAGGATTTGGGAAAGATTGTGAGAGAGTGAATACAAGCATGAAGTACTGCATATGCCGGACTCCAAGATGAATGGTTTTCAAGGGTATTTGGAGGACGAAGGCTCACTGCAACTTATCTAAACCCCATAATTATCCATGTTGAGTTTTGGGAGACAGCCTCTTTGGGTAAAAATTTCAATGCATCAAATGAAGTGTAATATTTGTATGGTTTAATAAGATTAAATCATATACATATACATATATGGTAACAACTAAACAATGGAACAAGGGAGCAAGTGGCCAAATGGTTAACAGCACAGAGAATGGAATCGTCAAGTAGAATTCAAACGTCAACCGAGAGAGCTTGCATTCACCATGCATTAATGCTCTTGGGAAAAGCATGTATCCATCTGTTCCCGCCCTCTAACATGTTACGGGCCAGCAAATCTAACACTGGACCTTAAAGGTCAATAAATTTTCCTTCAAAAGTCTGATTAGTCACTCAATAGAACCCTTCATGTGACGATAGTTTTTTGGCAGCATGGAAAAAAAAAAAAAAAAGAAGAGAAAAGAAAAGGGGTGACCTATGAATAAGTTATTTCTCTAACCTCTTGTTGGGCAGTGATCACTAAACATGACAAAAAAGTGTAAACCGACATTGAAAATTGTCCCCCCACCCAAGACTAAAACAATATTCTTCCTAGTTATAATTGGAGTAAATATTTGAATTTTTAGCCCTCTACATCCCTTGTTGTGGCCCTTACACGTGACACAGCCAGCCAGGCAGAATCACTTGAAAACTGAAGAAAACAATGTTGACAGTTTCTGTTGATAGTTTCTATAAAGAAGATGACAGAAGTAAACACTAATTAATTTAATATTATCAGCATACATGTTAATTTCTCTTCCATTTGCTTGTGTATTGATCTCATTGGTTGATTTATCTTCCCATTATGACATCACAATTATGTCTCAAACTCTTGAGACTTGAAATGTCTGATCACATCAAAACATTGTAGTATTTTGATAAAAGCTCACATTCAATCTACATTCTCTATTATCCTGGCTGAATAAAAATGACATCTACATTCTTCCAATGACCTTCCGAATTTCACAACCTTTGGTATATAGCAATTCAAATATGAAGGCAATGAATACAAGATTCTATGAGGAAAATTAACGTTTCTACGAATAGATATTTATCATCAATAAACTTGGACACCGGTCATAGAAACATGGCAAACAAACTAGTCTTAAGTCACTGATGTTTGGCACCCAGTAAGAACATGACTGTCAAGATCGAAGATGCAAAACTGGGGAAGGTAGAGCACTACATCTACTTTGGACAACGAATCTCCATGAGACCCTCAAAAGAGAAGGGAATTAAGCAAAGAATCACCCTAGGATGGCAAACCTTTGGCAGAGCAGGCTCAACTTTCAAAAACCAAACAGTCCCGAAAATCCTAAAAAGAAGGGTATACAACCAATGCATTCTCCTGATAGTCACTTATGGAGCTGAAAACACTGAACCTAACCAAGAGACGGACCCGCAAACTTTGAAGCATGCAACATGCGCATGAGAGAAGTATGTTCCAGCTCACATGGAGAGATCACCAGACCACACAGTATATCAGGAAGAAAATGGGAGTCCGAGACATCATAGAAACTATTAGAAAACTTAAATGGCAGTGGGCAGGCCATGTTGTAAGAATGACAGACGACTGATGGACATCACAACTCACAACATAGATCCCCAGAGACCGCATGTGAAACTGAGTCCAATAGAATACAAGATGGAGAGATGAACTAGATAAATTGAGAAAATACTGGCTCCGCAACACCCATGATAGAGAATTGAGGCGAATTCTGGGGAAGGTCTACATCCAACGACAGATGTTAAAAGACTGATGATGATGGTAAAGGATAAAAAAAAAAACTCGCTAACTTTGGCTTTGTGCCAGACTAAGAAGAACATTAATATTCACATTATGCATAAAATTTGCTTCTTGTGTAAAGATATCTTCATTACCTCTGCTAATAAAGTTGGATAAGGGTTATTTATTTACTATGCTCCTCTGTCCAAACAATGTTTCCGGAATCTTTGAATGAATTTCAATAACACTTTGTAGAAGGATTGACCAAGAACTAATTCACTAAAATTTTGAAGTAGATTCGGGATTTCATCATTGCAAGATAGAATAAATTTTTGGCTCTTCGGATGGAATGATACAGTACTGACTCAGTTGCTCAGTCTAAGGGAAATAATCGAGTGTTGAAATGAATCAGGGTTCAAAGGAATGTCTCTGATGAATAATCATAAGTTTTGACACAAAGTTTTTGAGGACTCAAAATTTCATCCATCCAAGAGATTCATTTTCATCAGTAGAGATTTATTAACAAAATCCTTGTTATGATATTTTATTTCTTCACAATATTTTTCTCAAGTGAAAGAAGCCTGGATTCGACATTTCATCCTTATTTTGATTAAACTAATTTTTTGGTAAAAAAAAAAAAACTAAGAGCAGCATAAATTTCAGTTTCTGTTTGAATTGTGCAAATCATTTTCGATATTTAGATCAAATTAACAAGGATGGTGTAAATGAATTAATCACTATTGGTGGAGAGCGAAAAATGAATTTTTTGGATGGTTGAAATTATGGTTCCTTGAAAACATTGTCATGGCCACTGTCTTGGATCTGCAACTGGATTGTTCAGTTTTTACTTACAAAGGCATTGGTGGAGGAAATGCTTTCTAGTTTGTTTTAAAATAGACATGGAGAAATCTATGCATAACCTCGCGCAAAATTCTACTAGATATTTATTGGTATCTGAAAACCATCATCTCTAGTGATTCCACAAGTTCTCTCACACCCAGAAAACTATTACCAGTTGATACTTAGCAACACCTTTTCAGTTATTCAGGGAATGAGGCTTACATTAAGAACTTTCCTGAGAGACAGAGATAAACAAGTAGGCTCGAGTGCTGATATTTCAACCAGCAGGTATGACCTTGATATTTTCACTATCAGCTGGACAATGATCGGTTGGGAGAGAGAAAAAAAAAAAAAAAAAAAAAAAAAATGTTGGGGGTGGGATTTACCAGAAGTTGGAGCTAAGCTCTAATGGCTAAACAATCTTGATAGATAAACCAAGCTTTCTTTGGCATAGGGTCAAATAGAGCTTTAAATTTAGAGGAAGCAGGAGTAACACCAATTATCCAAGTCGGAAGGAGGTGGGTTTCTATAACATCAATAATAAAAATACCCAATCCTACCTGGACTTGAATATTAACCGCTGGCACTGGTGGAAAATATGTAACTACCCCAGTCACAAAACTGCAGTATACACATAAGTGGTTTGCACATGATAAGTGTTGAATGAACCACCAATAGCGATAATGCATTCATGGTGGATAACATCATATCAATCATCATCATCGTCAGTCTTTTAATGTCCGTCGTTGGACATAGACCTTCCCCAGGATTCACCACAATTCCCTATCATGGGCATCGCGGAGCAAGTATTTCCTGAATTTGTCAAGTTCATCTCTCCATCTTGTGTTCTGTCAGCCTCGGTTTCTTATGTGATCTCTGGGGATCCATGTTGTGAGATGTGATGACCATCGGTTGTCTTTCATTCTTGCAACATGGCCTGCCCATTGCAATTTAAGTTTTTTAATAGTTTCTATGATGTCACAAACACCTGTTTTCTTCCTTATATACTGTGCTGTCTTGTGATCTCTCCATGTAAGGTTAAGCATGATTCTCTCATGTGCACGTTGCATACTTCTCAGTTTGCAGGTCTGTCTCTTGGTTAGGTTCCAGGTTTCAGCTCCATAAGTGACTATCGGGAGAATGCATTGGTTGTATACTCTTCTTTTTAGGATTATTGGGATCCTCTGGTTAACCCCCATCATTTGTAATCAAGATCAAGTCAGTTATCATGGAATCATAAGTGTTCAAACTTCTAAATAAAACAGAAATGAGCATTGATATAAAAAAAAACAAAAAAACAAAAAAAAAACCATGAAAATATCTACTTATTTAAAAAAAGATTTTGCTTTGGAAACTGATGCTCAAGTACTCATATACATGTGTATACATCGAGATGTGCAAAAGTTTCCGGTGAAAATACTGTTTCAATTGTATATTCAGTCTAGTTTTTAAAAAACAGTGCTGGCAATTTTTGCACACACATCTAATATATCTGGGTTTAATGCATTACAGTAGCCATTGTTATCGTTGCAGAATGGACTCTCAAGTTCCATTTTGCGGCAGTAAATGTGTTAACCTTGCTAGTGACAATTAGATCCTGGATAAATATTTTCTGCTCTAGTAAAGCATAGTTCAACTAAACTTTCCTGTTGAAAATTTACTATTGTAATGGTATCTTTGAAGATATAATAGGCATGTATGCAAATTACTTTGTTTATCTGCTCATGTTCCTGAGATAACCTAATGCTCATAGTGGACTCGCCATAATCTGATATATTAATATCTGAGAGATAATATGAAATAGGAAAAATGAGTTTCTAGAAGATTGTAAGCAAAGATGGCAAAGTCAGCATAGATACACTGTGGACCAGCTACGCGGATAGATATAACTCAAAATTGCTTATAAGGTGATTCTGAGTTGTATAGGTATGAACCGCAATTTTCAAAATATTGAATTTGGCTCTCAAAATAAAGCTAAAGTTAAATACAAAAATAAAACCGCTAAGAAATGTTATGCACTGGACCAATCAATATTAAATTTGGCCTGGTCGGTAGTATGGAATTATCAAAACTAGCGAGACCAGTCAGTGTTGTCAACTCTCAAAATATTTTTTGTGCTAGTTTGACTAGTAAATTTTTAACCCCCCCCTGTCAAGGATACTAAAAATAGTAAAAAAACATGCCTGAAATAGTGAGAATACATAGGAAGAGTACTGAAAAGTACTAGATTGGTAACAGTGAATCAGGTTACACCAACTGTAAAAAGGAAATGAATTTAGACAAAAACATTTCATCATCAGTCTTTCGACTTGGTTCTTGGTCCATCCTTCTACAAAGTGTTATTGAAATGAGGATCGATTGGTAGAAACGTCAATTTTCCTCATAGAATGTTATATTCATTGCCTTCATATTTGAATTGCTATGTACCAAAAGTTGTGAAATCGGAGGGTCATTGGAAGAATGTAGATGTCATTTTTATTCAGCCTGGATAATAGAGAATGTAGATTCAATGTGAGCTTTTATCAAAATATGAATATTAATGTTCTTCTTAGTCTGGTACAAAGCCAAAGTTAGTGAGTTTTTTGTCCTTTATCATCATCATCATCAGTCTTTTAACATCTGTCGTTGGACGTAGACCTTCCCCAGGATTCGCCACAATTCTCTATCATGGGTGTTGCAGAGCCAGTATTTTCTTAATTTATCTAGTTTATCTCTCCCTCTTGTATTCTGTCGGACTCAGTTTCACATGCGGTCTCTGGAGATCTATGTTGTGAGTCATGATGTCCATCAGTTGCCTGTCATTCTTGCAACATGGCCTGCCCATTGCTATTTAAGTTTTCTAATAGATTCTATGATGTCTATGACTCCTGTTTTCTTCCTTATATACTGTGCTGTCTTGTGATCTCTCCACAGTAGTCAATAAATGAAACTCATCACCCTTCCTCCCCACTTTTCATCTGTTCCTAAAAAGATTACTAACGTATTGTCTAGCTACCACCCTGGAGTTGACTCAAGAAAAACCTTAGTGCATGGGAGAGAGAGAGAAATGTTTTCTTCGTAATATCAATAAATAATATTTAAACAATTGTCTTAATGAAGCCAATAGCTTCTTACTGATAAATGGGTGTAATCATTTTCATTATTGTTTTGAGGAGGATCTTCAGCATTTTTTTTTTGCTAAGTTTTTTTTCTCTTTATTTTTACTACTAATTCCTTTTATCTCTTTTCACCATAGTCGCTACAGATGTATCTATCTTTTGTCAAAATGTAACCTTCTGGTGAAGTGTCTTGATTTTTAAAATTTTCTTATATTTATTTCTGTCTTCCTGCCAAACTAGAATCAATCTAACCCTCGATATACCAACATAAAAAGATGGTATTAGTTTTATTGGTAACAAGGTTGCAGTTAACATATATTCCAAATATATCCTTCTGCCCCTCCCCCTATCCTGGAAAAGTATCAGCACATGCCTATGCATCTCTCTCTCTCTATATATATATATATAGAGAGAGAGAGATATAGATATAGATATATATATATATAAGTCTACTCAATTATTATTAGTTTCTTTACATTTTCAATTTTCATATCTTGAAGGTGATCTGTTGATTTTTTTATGCCACTCTAACCGTTCCAACTTCATTACCGAGTAACTGACAGCAAATGATCCATTTCTTCGATAACCGATTTTTTCCACGCACAGGGCACAGCATTTTCTTATTCTCTCCATCATAATTCAGCCTTGATCATCCAGTTTTTCACTTAAAAAAGAAAAAATTCAAATCATCTCCCTCCCCCATATTCTGCTGATTTTTCTTCATCTTTGTTAGACTTCATTTTGCCAAAGGCTGCTCTCTGAAATACTCATGCAAAGATTGACTTGTGCCTATAAGAAAAAGAATCGTATAATGTATAATGAACAGTAATAACTCATTGTTTTACTTTTACCTTTCCAGTTACTCCACATAGAATGAAGAACTTTCAAGGTAAGGTGAACAAACTTTGCGAAGAAAAAATGTTATGAAGAAGGATACACTGACATTGTCATCTGAAGTAAGTACAAGAAATCTATTGGAATGTTCATTTCCACTGAGTTCAGGCCTGATAACAATTCAGTTGAATACTTGAAGAAGAAGAAGAAAAAAAAAAAGAACTATTTAAAAAATGTGATAAAAGATTTTATTTTTCCAACTCTAAGGGAAACTCAGACAGAGAGAGAGACAGAGGGAGGGACAGAGACAGAACTTGACTGAATTAAGTGGTAGAGTAAAATCTTACTGGCTGGCCTAAAGAGTTCGAGGACCACTACTTTACGACTTCAAAATATAGGAATGACTGAGGTTACGTTGACCTTGTAGCAGTAGTATTTTTAATAAAGGTCTTATTTGTGCGCAAATTGCAGTATTGCAATGTTTTATAAACAATTTTGGCTTTTGGCCATATTTCGGCCAGCCACGTCTCCAACTATCTGCCAACCATGGTCTGAAGGCGTTTTGATTATTGTAATTAGCACCCAAAAACTTCTGTAACCTTGATTAGGAGAAGAAAGACAAAAAAAAAAAAAAAAGTATCGGAGTGTTCAAGTAGAAGGAATAAACAGTCCCTGACACACATAAGTAGCATACTATTACAAAGTGTTCAAATGGTTAGTACGTGTCAGCAAAGTTTCTTGTCAGATAGCTGATCGAGGACAATCTTGAATCATTATCCAATTCACACTTACAGACACAAGATCCAGGACAAAGAAATGCTTGTATTGTGGATGTAAAATGACCCAACAGAATCTTTATGAAAGTGACAACTGGAAGGCGGAGAGAAAAACTCAAGAGAAAGCAGGTGTTACATCTCAAATTTTGAAAATTTTCCTTGGGCATGTTTCGATGCATTTTGATGGGTACCAGCCATCTTTTTCAGAGAGAGATTTGCAACAGATCACAGAAAATTTTGCTGTGTAAATGTTAAAAGTCGAAGAAAGAAATAGGGATATTTCAATGTTTGGTACGAGAGGGAGGGAAGGTATATTTCATGAATATGGGCAGGAAATCCTAGCATTGCCTGGAGCAAAATAACTGAACATCTAGAAATACAGAAATAAAACATGTTCTTCAACTAAACAACAAGGTGGGCAGATGTGATGGCAGAAACCAAAAACTTGCTTGAGGGTATTCAGTATGGTAACTGGCAAGTTGTACAATCAAATCTTGGCATTGCCCCTTGGGTAGGTTCATGCACACTCCAGGGCATAACTTTGCAGGCCCACACACTCAGTTGAACAAGTCAATTTAGTTAGTGCAGATTCATGTCACGGCTATTAAAATGTTTGAAAGTAGAAGTTAGGATTCAAGATTCCGATAATATGAAATTTATTTAAGAATTTCTTTTCACCCTAAACAATTTTTCCCCCCACCAATTAAGGTCTAGTTTAGCATTATAGTTCGAATGTGAATAAAAATTAAAAAAAAAAAATGATTTTATTTCTTTGATTGTGTTGTTGACTGAGGACAAAAAATAAATTTAGATAAATTTTCAAGAAAAAGACATTGCCAATAAATGATGACCGTCAGATAGACCTTTTGTGTACACAAACATTGTTACAAAGAACAGAATTTATTCATTCGAAATTATATATCATAATATAATATATATAATAAAATATGATATAATATAATATAACATGATATAACATAATATAAAATATATAATATGATATAATATATATAATGATATGATATAATATATATAATATGATATAATATATGATATAATATATATAATATATGATATAATATATATAATATATGATATGATATATATAATATGATATATATAATATGATATAATATAATATGATATGATATAATATGATATGATATAATATATATAATATGATATAATATATATAATATGATATGATATAATATAATATATATAATATGATATGATATAATATATATAATATGATATGATATAATATAATATATATAATATGATATGATATAATATATATAATATGATATGATATAATATATAATATAATATATATAATATAATATATATAATATAATATGATATAATATAATATGATATAATATAATATGATATAATATAATATGATATGATATAATATAATATGATATAATATAATATGATATAATATAATATGATATACATAATATAAACTACCTATTTACTGTCCTGTCTTCTAACTCTCTTATTAAACAAACTTTTCTCCTGTCACACTTATAGTGTCAGCAGCAACTATCAGCTGAGCATCTTATTTTACTCTCCTACTAACAGTAAGCAGAACAACGGGTCATGGACTAGAACATAAACTGGATTATATGTTATCTTGTGGGTGGGTTGATGTAGAAGGAGAAAAAAAAAAAACAAAAACAAACTAACAAACAAACCCACACAAACCACAAATTACTAAGATGGAAAATGAAGATGTAAATCTGCTTTTCATTCTGCTTGATCAGTTTTACTCCAATCATTTTAAATCTCGGGAAATCTCCAAGAAAATAATAAATCAATATTTGATTTTACAGTTTCTGAATCCAACAAGACTCTTGTACAGACACAAACGTGACGCAGGAACCAGGAATTACATTCAATCGGTAAAGTACCTGTCAAAAATGATGGGATTATTTACGTAAGAATGAATTATACAAACACTTAAGCATAATCTTATTTATTGCCAACAAAAAAAAAACACATTCCTCGAAAGAAATTCATTATTCAGTTGATTTTCAAAAACCGTGTTTTCTCTTTTTTTTTTCAATAATTCAATTTTCAAAATGAAAAGGCATAAAGAAATTAGAAAAAAAAAAAAAAAAAAATTTCTGTTAACAGGAAATCAGTTTCATTCATAAAAAATATAAGATGCCTATATTTCTTTTCAACTATGGAGACATCTGCAGTAGTAGTAGTATTAGTAATGATATGAATGCAAACACACAGCAATGACTGTAATGATGGCATTGCTGCTCAAGTGTATTCTGTGGCAAGATTATTACAAGTCTCTACTTTGGACATATCAAGTTTGTCATTAGTTTTAAGTTGGGGTCTATTTTCCTTCAGTCATAGCCAGGGTCCTCCATCTCACAGGTTGTCTATTCCAGGCATTCAGCAAGTCCCTGAGTCGGCAAAATCTCACATATTCATGGGAATACTTTGAATCATGAGTAAGGTTGTGATGACCATAGAGTTTTGAATTATAATTATCTTCAGGAAGCTTAATTCTCTTGCTACTCCGAGACTAACTTTCGCCTATCATCACCAAAGAAGTGTGGTTACCCACCCATATCGCACAGTGAACAGATCAAACATCTTACACATTCAGAAGGAGGGACAAGGCAATTTATTTTGTTTCATTAACCAATCAATAGGCACCCCTCTACAGTGACGGCACTCTGGTTGGTGTCATCCGGGGCTTACTTATGGTGTCATCCCTACTTTCCAGAACTTTCTCTCGTTCCAGGATATCTAGAATGTTGGTAATCTTTTTGTACCAATACATTATACATGATTCCCCCATATTATTCAATGTGATGGCATAAGACTATATTTACTAACAATTTTATTCATCTTGAGTTTGCAATTTTTCAATTCTGACTTTCATTGAATAATACAGAAAATAAGTATGAGTACAAAGGAAATGTTTTCATTTAAAATTTGATCACATCCTCCATAGCCTATTGTTCATTCTTTTACAAAATGTCATAGTAATTCATTGAGAACTTTTGGAGATATTGCAAGGACAATCATGGGCATTTACACAACTGTATGGGAAAAAAGAAAAGAAAAAAAAAAAGAAGGAATATCTCACAATCAAAGAAAAATTCCTGGATCCATCTCTAAATTCAACCAACTCTTTCTTACCCCGTAGTCCTCTTCCACAAAATTTCATTAAGAAATCTGTTGAGAAATTTTGGTGATATCATGAGGACAGACGAATGTTTCATTAGAAAGAAGAGAATTACCATGAAACATGAGAAATATTTTAGAAGTCCTCTTGGTGTTATCTCCTCTGATGGTGTCACTGCCTTCGTACACACCACAACAGATGAGATAGTGTTTGAGATTCTCAATAAAGGCCTGGTCCCATAGCTCATCTCCCTTATAGTTATGTCTATTGGTCTAACCCATGGGTCATGAACAAAAAGTAAATCGAGCTGAAAATTATTCATCGTCCACTTCCTGTTCGTCAAAATCCACATAATAGGATCTGTCAAGTGATTTGGCCTACGGGTCATTGCTGAACAGACGAAAACATTGTTTATGCGAATCATTTCACTTCTATTTTTAGTTCAAGAAAATCATGTGAAAAGAAGAAGAGAAGAAAAAAAATATCAGCCTAACTTGCACAAGGTTCAGACGTAGCACATTAGTCTCTGAAATCTGATGAAAATACTTAGTTTTTATAAATCCAGGCCAAGATGAGCTTTAAGCATCCTCCTGGAAGACGGCAACTGAATTGGATTTTTTTTTTTTGGCAAATTTTTTTGCAAACTTATATAAAAAAAAATTTCTTTTTAATTTTTACTATATTAGGCTTTTTTCTTAGAAAAAACTTAATTAAATTTTTAAATTCTGGAAAATAACAGCCATATTAAAAAATTTTTACCAATAACTTTCAAGATATTAAAGTGAGCGCAAAATTTACATGAAATAAGGATTCCTCAGAGCAAAAAAAAGTTTTTGGCAAAAATTGAAATTCGGCCATCATTTTTCAGAATTACAATTTTTTGATTTGGTGTGATTTTTTTTTTTTTTTTAACATCCTAAAGTTTTTCCACTATTCATAGGGAATCTCTAATTTACTAACTTCCAAATATCCAGAATATATTTATTCAATTTCAACTGATAGCATTTCATAATCTTGCATCCTTGTAAAATCTACACTACTAGTAGTATCAAGTAGTTTTATCATGACAGAAACAAAAAAAAACAAACAAAAAAAAAAGAAAAGAAAAAGAAAAAAAAAAAGAGACTGACTTTTATATAATAAGATGCTAGGGTGGCCGTTTTCAAAACCCAAGACATTAGAGATGAAAAAGGGACATAGACAGACTGACCCTCTTCGATGTGTTGTCATTAACAGAATCTCTAATTCTAAATGATTTCATATGAATCTATACATATAAATACCAGAGTCACCAAATTTGTGAAATCAATGTTAAAGATATGGTGTAAATTGCACCTGCATTGACGGGGTTGGTAGATGTGGTAACCATTAAGCCAGGGTAACAGAATAAGTGTGTTAAAGAAATTCCATAATATTTCTATAATACTTAAAAATAAAATAGAAGTCATTTAATTTTAACAAAAAATAACAGAAATCTAATTTATTACATATTTCATTTTTGATAAATCATACTATTTTTAATTTCTATTTCAAGTCACAAACCAACCCAAGCAGTTAGGTATAAACTCACTTTATCAAAAATATCACTTCCTTCTTGTCCAGCCATCATAAAGTTGACAACATTTAGGAGAAAGAGAATAACTCACTCACTCAATAAATGATTCTTTCTCTGAATCACTAAAGCAATGACTTTCTTGTAGTCACTAACAGCATCTTTGACATTAAAATTTTCATGTAATAGGTCTATGCAACCTGTTTATTGTCATAACAATAGCCTATCTCATTTTAAAACCCTTCATTTTAGTTAGCCGTGTTAATCTATTTTACGTGGACCAATCCATTATAACTTTCAAAACCTGTTCGGTATTCCAATTCTCTCACGATTTTTTTACATAACATTTACAAAGACTAAGTCCTTCGGCGTGATATTAATGGGAAGAAATTTTTAGAACAAATATTTCAAAGTCGTCAAAAATTTTTGTACGCAAGAAAAAAAAAATTATCAAATATTTTTTCATTTTAAATCAAGTTTTTCTGGATATTTTTTTTCTATACCACACATGATGACTTACTTCCCTAGGCACTTGTCTAGTCACCGATTTTTAATCTAAACCATTAGAATTCGCTTAAAAAACACAATACGTATAACATTTCAATGAGCGCAGATGCTACACTCTGATCTTAGGCAGAGGTGCAGATCCATACATAAATAATCCTGTCATTTGTACAGTTACTATGCTAGTCTATATATAAAATACATTAAGTATATGTTGTGTCAATATATGTAATCATTATAGTAAATGGAACTTTTGATGTATTTGTTTAATGAATCCTACTTGCGATACCATGAGTTGCCAAGTTACCTAAAAATGAGGTCAACATAATTTTAGCTATTTTTGATAAATCTAGCCAGTTCTAGCCATTTAAACTTGTCATTAACTGGCTAACTAGATTCAAAATATTACTGGGCGGTACAGAAATTTGAACCCCACAAAAGTCTTAGAAGTGGGAGTTAGGAATTAAAATGTTGGGTAACATTGGGTTACATAAACAGCCAGAATTGAAACAATCAGCCAATGAGTCTTTATGGCAAAATACTGTATATTTTGGCAGATAAGACCACACAAAGCATTCCCGAAAGTGGGGGTTGTTCTATAGGTCAAACAAGAGAGAGAGACAGAGAGAAAAAAAAAGTGAATAAACACAATGTTAAGACCATGAAGTTCAGATTGAAATTGAGGTCTTGTATTAGCTGAAAGTTGCCCAATCTGCTGAAATATATGGTATATCTTATCTGTGGAACAATGTTGGTCAATATTGTTTCCAAGCATTATGTTTCTTCTTGGCCAGGCTAATCTTTGGAAGCCTCAACAAGAAGTGCCAATGGTGTGAATTTGTTAACTGTACTTCTAAGCTGTGCGAGTGTGCATACGTTTGAAAACCAGCACAGAAGATCTTCAACATTTTTTCAAATTTGTCATTTGATTAAGTATTATTACATTATTAAGTTTGAGTAGTTTTTACATTCACCTTAACTTTCAGTTGCCTTTTATGACAACCTTGAATCGGACCGTAATTCTACGGCATTGATTAAACAGCACAATAAAGGAGAATCCAACTTAAACCGTTTAGCCAGAGGGCGGTTCTAACCATTTGGCAACAGGAACTTTATAGTTAAACAGGAGCTGATTCGACACACACACTGAACGTATTAACTCTGCTACTGATTTTCAACATTTTCAGACCTAGTGTTTCAATACAACGATACTAAATTTAAAAAAAAAAAAAAAAATCTAAATTATCATTTGACGAACATTTATTAATTAAGACCTCTGACTAGAAGGTGCGAGTTTGATTCATATTGTGGACTTACCTCTATTTCCAATTAAGCTGTTTAATCGATGTTATAGGTTTATGGTTTAATTCAGAGCACTAATAGAAAGCAACCGAAAGTTAGGAATAAGGTAAAAACTAGTCTAAGTTAATAACAAAACAGAAAGATTTCTAAGTACCATAGATAGTTCAGAGTTTTTATTGAAAAAATATTGATTCACTATGTCGTACACTTATGTGCATATTCTTTTGTCATGGGAGAAAAATTGGCACAACATGAGATTTTTGTTGCCCATTGACAACAAAAAACCAGGAAACTTCATTTGTAGTCCATCACAAGTGAAACCCAGTTTATTACGAAAGACTGGACAAAAGTAAGACATGCCATGAATTTAGTCTGTTAGCAGAGATGTGGAGAGGATGATTAGGTGCTCACAGCACCAAGAGCGTCCGCATTATAGAAACACATGAAATGGAGAAAATATTTCTGGAAAAAAAAAACAAAACAAAACCATAACACTAAACAAATAACTGGAAATCATGCATGTGCGTGCACACACACACACACACACATGATTTATACTCTACCATGGTACAATGTAAAAGTGAAACAGGAAGGACCCCTCCCCCCCCAAAAAAAAAACATACAAAAAACCCAAAAAACAACATACACTAGAGAAAATTACATAAATAGCAATGACAGATATTGGGAAATGGGTGACTGAATGACAATTTTTTTTTTTTTCAATGTTTAGTACTTAAAGCTGTAAAGCTTTCTAGAAATATGTATACATATATATATATATATGCGTACAGAAATAAAATGGAGTAAGGATTCACTACACAAATACGTTCATGTTTCTACCCTGTTTGGGCTTCTTCAAGTGAATGACTAAATCAAAATCAACTTGATGTTCAACATATCAAACACCTATGGAATAACCCATCCCATATTGGATGTCGTATAATATTGCATTCTGGATTTGTGATTATACAAGAGCCATATCTGTCACACTTACAGTATCAGTGCCAAACCAAGGTAAAGATCACAAAATATGGTCCCTAGAAGAGACCTTTTCTCAAGGTTAATAGTTCTTTTTAATTTTTTCCCCCTAATTTCCAGGCAGTCAGTTTGTCTACTGCATCCAAAAGAACCCAAGTCCTTCATATTGCACTACAAAGTGTGGCTGCAGCTGGGTGTTACCAGAGTTATGCCCCAAAACACCATAATTACATCTTCTGGCTAATGAAGGCTGGAATAACTATCAATCTAGCCATTGCTTCCCACCAACGTTTAAAAATGCTTTATTTCTCCGATCTTTTTGATTTGATGAAGTTTCCACCATTCAAAGGATAGGTTTTCCTTCTCTTAACATCTCTTAAAGAATTATACATGAACGTTTAAAATAAGATAGGCATACGGGCAGAAAGTAGGTTCTACTTTGGGGTAATAGTTACTCTGTAAATAGAACCCCAATCTAAAACTTATAGATAAATATTTTTCTTTAAACTTTTAAAAGCATTCGCACAGGTCCATTGAGTAGACATGTCAAATTTGGTCAAGTTGTATCCATTTTTGAATTCTTCTTATACCATCACAGACAGCTCTCACTTATATATTCAAGATATATACAGGAATACCTTGAATAGTATGGCTTTGATGTAGTATGGTCAAAGTATTGGTGTACAAATTGATGTAAGCCAGTACAAAATAGAGAAAAAAAGACAAAATTTTAATAGGACCTTTTACAGTTCAGTTTTTAACAATATGGAAAGTTTGGAAATGAATTAACTGCATTATTTAATATATACCAGCTCAAACACAAGTATCAATGTGTGCACCATTCTCTGAAGCAAACCTTTGAGAGACTAATGGAATTATTCCAGGAGTTTCTCCAAATCTAGGATTCATCCACACGTTGTGGTCAACACAAATACAAATTGAGCCAATATTTACTTCATAAATGATTATTAACTTGTGGATGACAAAGAATTTCCTTTTTTTTTGTGGTTCAATTCTTTGTTATTATTCACCTTTTGTGAGGAAAACAAAATTTTCTTTCTATTGTCTTTTTTTCTGGGGGAACAAAATCATAATTGCAAGAAACTAGGCAAACTGACAGTAAGCTGCCTACTAGACAGAGGGGGGAAAAAGGTCTGGTTAATCTCTCAATAAAAACAGTCATATATCCATGTCTTATGTCAGAATGCTGTGTTGGGGGTGATCAATTAACAGTTATTTCTTCTGCCTTTTGTTCAAATTCTCAAAAAACACGAGTGAGTGCTGCTGGACACAAACCAACAGCCAATTTTAGCATAAATAAAATAAACATTGCAAATTGAACCTCAAACCAAAAACCCATCGAGACGGAAGGGAGGGGGGGGGTAAAATAATTCTTTTTTCTTAATACTTCCAAGAAAAGAGTGAATATTTAAATTTTCAGCCCTAGAGCTCCATTGGTGCAGCCTATATAATGGCACACATAGCCCACCAAACTCACTTAAAAAACAAAGAAACCTATGACGGTTTCTCAAAAAACAACAACAACAAAAAAAAAGAAAACAAACAAAAAAACGACATGAGGAATGAATAGCTAGATTTTATTAACTAAATTTCTAGTTTTATTTTTTTTTAAAGAAATCCATAAAACTTTTTAATGGGCACACAGATACTACATACTGATTTTAGGAAGAAGTTCCGATCGATACTTATTGACTTTGTTCTTTTTACGGGTACTAAGCAACAAAAATGGAGATGTGCTGGACACTTAGCGAGAAGAAATTACAAAACACATGTAGCTAACGGATCTGTGTCCAGGAGACAAACACAGTAGGAAGAGACCAGACAAGACAAGGGGATAAAGAGTGTCTGCCTGGAAGGATATGGGAAAGGCTTTAGTCCAGCAGTGGACTTAGCTGATGATGCAAGTAATAAGTAAATAAATAAAGATATCAGCAAGTGTTTTTTTTCTTCTGGTAAATCGCTTTAAAGATTTATGATCACAGAATACGAGGCTCGGTAAACACTTTCTAGTTATGTAAGGCGAACAAACGGTAAAACAAATTGTATATTGTCAGTTGACACCAATTATCTAAAATTATCATTTTTTAAAATTTTCAACCAAGAGGGTTTTTGTCACACACTGCACTTCAATTAAAGGTAGTTTCGTGAAAGTCCTAATGAGAGATAGAGGTTTTGTCTGAGCCCCGGGAATCTCATTATATGACACTGACATGTGACAATAAAATTTATGTAGGTGGAAGAAGTTGAGTCGTGACCATTTCATTTTCGTCTCAATTTTTGCCTTACACTCGGAAGTTTAAAGGGACAAGGGTAATTTCCGATACTTGAAGCGCCCCAGAATGAAGTGTCGAGGGAATCAGACAATTTCTGGTGATAACTATACAGATGGGGTTTTCCCGCACTAACAAACTCTTCCAAGAGTCACATTCTGATTTTGTGAGGAGGCGGGTTAATACGATTACATTCTCGACGGTAAATAATACATTCAACATTACATCAAGGAGTCTCAGATTCCTACAATTCGTGTCCATATCGAATTTTCGAAAGAGATTTAGCAGGAAATATATTTCATTAATTGAAGTTAACAACCGGATGAGAAAGAAAAGTCGATTTTTCAAGAATGGCATGTTTTTTAAACTATAACAAAAACATGTGAACAATGAAAAAACGATGAATTTAGAGACGGTATTTATTTTGCAAACGAACTATTGTTCAATGTTTCTATACTGCAAAAGAGGTTATATTTCTATTTTGAAGGTTTTTCTGAGTATTAGCAAAGCAAACACATTTCTAGCTAAAAAATATTGTCAAGTTTTCAAAAATAATTCACAGCTTGATTAAAATACTACCAACAAGAACCGGTGAACATTTGAAATAATACATTATTTTAATGGCAAGTTTGGGCCCCCGTACATTTATGCACGTGGTTATTTCGTCTCAAAATATAACGAAGAAATATCCGCGAAAAATTGCACAAAATTCTAATTAGAAAATAAACAATTAGGATAAACGGATAAACATTATGATTATTGAATTATTAAATATTTTTCGGTATTTATTATACAGCGACGATTCAGATTTATTTATATTACTTTTTCTTGATATTCAATAGAAAAGGAAATTTAAAAGGTTGAAATATCAGCGAATATTGTAATTGAACAAACGAAACTTTACAGTTTTCAATCAGCTTAACTTGAAGTGACCCCCAAAAGGACCGTGAAGAGTATGTTGCGCCAATCTTCGAATAGAAGAAGGTCCTAGCTCGAGGGGCTGTCCCTCTTGAAATAATATCAGTTTTCGAAATTCACCAGGGATGAGCACTGGCTTTTTTTCCCAAAGAAATAATTCAGGATATAAATCGTAAACTTTCTTCCATGCTGGAAAATCAACATTGTAAATCTTTTACTGACATTAATAAATCTCACTGCTAGTGTGTACCCTCAGGGAGCCAAGCCCCCGCGGGTCCGAAATCTCAAGCTATGTCCCTGATCGCGACTAGAGTAAAATCAACTTACATACAATTTACATAGATATTCAAATTGACAGAAAAAATGATAGTTAATCGTTGATCTAAAATAAATTAAACACAGTCTTTATGAGAAATCGGTTGCTTAGGGGTCGGAGGTGTGTGTGTTACGGTGATCGAGAAAAGTCACCAGTTTGGCTTCTGGCTAGAAAACAAACTTATAATTAATGTTTCTTTGTTTTTAGAAACGAAATGTTTATAATAATTTAACACAGGTTCTACCTGAAAAGAAAGAAAGAAGTTATCCCTATTCCAAAGTTTTGGGGCTGTTTTTCTCGCAATTCCCGCGTTAAATCATTAAAAAAAAAAAAAAATAAATAAATAAAATTACCCCCCCCCCCCAAACTAAATCGACCCCATTTTATTGCTAAAATCAATACAAATTGAATTATTTTTATAACTTTATAGAGCAGAATTATTCATTGACAAATTTTTCGATAATTTCTTCTTTATGTAATATTGCAAAACCTTGGCTTGACCCGATTGAATATTACCGAGAAATCAAAGAATTAATAACAAATCTAATTCTTTTAAATAAACAATAAATCACTTATTTTTTCCCCAAAGAAATAACTGCCACGACGGTCGATTTTCTTTTTTGAAAACCTTTTATATGCCACGTGTGTCTGTTATCTTTTGTCTGTAACATCTTAAGGCGGGTGATATATATATATATCTACAGATACCAAAGTCCCGTTCATTGACAAGTGAATTGCTTTTTTTAGTCCAATTCATTTCATCTTTACAACTGGTAGTAAAAACATGAAATATTATTTCCATGATACAGTCTTTTTAGACAACACTAGTACAGGAGTACACTAGTAAATAAAATAAACAAAAGTAATCCCTATTTTTTCTTTTAGAAGCTTGTGTAGTAACCACTCCACGTGGATTAAGAGTCAAGGATTTTACAAGTACCTTGAGTGTTGAAAATACAAAACGAAACACAATAAAATGAAATAAACAAAAACAATGATTGCCTAATTTGGAAGTAGTTAGTCTTTGTAATTAAAAAAGGTAGGTGGATTTAATAATACCTATTCACTAACTAACCTGAATGACTTAGTAACTTTTTTTTTAATTTAACGCAGGAAACTGCAAGATATCTTGTTATTAACAGAATAGTACCACGTGGATACAAAATTTTGAAATGGATAGATAGTGTCAACAATTCTAAATGAAACTAAATAAACAAAAATAATCACTGTCTAAATGTGATTTGAAACTGGAGTGGTCTACGTCTTCACCCTTAAAAAAGGTGGGTGTGTTTCACGAATGAATTGTCGCGAGTGTATTGGTACCAAGAATCTCCTTGGAAGTCTTGGGCTACCATTCCATCGAGAAAGAGAAGTATACACTAATGTCCAATCTAATAGTCTAACTTGTAGTTAGATTTTTTTTTAATCTAAAAGAACAACCTAATTGTAATTGTTACACTAGCAAAGCTTTAAAAAAAACAACTTAAAATCAAATGATTGTCAATTTTTTTTGGCTTTTTTTCGATACAGAACCACGATTTTAGTTTTGGAATTACAAAGCCGTAAGAGGGTTAGGTAGGTTGCTCAGAAGGACAAGACATCAATTCTTTTAGTGACCGATGATTCAGGTTCGAGTTTGGTAACCAGCACCCTGGCATTGAAGTTGCCTTCTCCCGTACACAGCCACAGCAGTCAGTCTATCCAAGAATCCCCCTGTAAGTTTGTTTTTTTAATAAATAAATAAAATAAGGAAGGCAAGAGGTGCCAAAACATTTACTCACCTTTACATGGTTATCTACTGCTTGATAAGCAGCTGCTTTCTTTCCGGCTTCAGCGGACATATTGAGACTCCTGACAGAAAAGATCTGGAGACGGTGAAGAATGCGGGAAACCTTAAGATGTGGGACGAGCGACTGCTGGTTCCACAGGAATGAATGAAGACGAAAAGAGGCGTTTAGTTTCGTCATTAGAAGGGGACCAAATGCGCACCGCCCAAAGAACAAGCTGATTGGACCAGAGTGAGGCTCTCAACTTTGACCTCAGCCGAAGGGGAGGAGTAGACACAAAATACATTACTACCTCTGTCCCATATAAAATTTCACATTTACGTATACATTTCAGATACTAAATGTAATAATTATTATGGGACAGAGGTAGTATCAATTATTACAAGGAATGGAAATGTGGGGATACTCAAGGGTACGGCGTATTTCTACTTTCAATACCCAGGTGTTTTGTATGCTTCATATCAACTAATAATAGAGACATTGCCATATACCAAGTTCGCAAAAAACCTAGCCTTATCGTATACCTAATTCCCAAAACCCATTTTTATCGATGGTTATAACTTAAATTAAAATGTCTGCATTTATGTAGGCTTGTTCAAAGTCTATCGAGACTTTCAACAAGACGTTGTTCCTTACTGGCGACCTATGAGAGGCGGCTGCAGATCCAAAGGCAAGCCCAGATTAAGATCGGCGTGAGAACTAGGGGCCAGGGGGAATGTCCGCCCCCATTTGGGCAAATCAATGATGTAAATCCGACATACCCGTGTAAATTTAAGGACAAATCAAACCCTTTGACCCCTTAAGCAAAGATTTTCCACACGCTCATGCAAATCAAACCAGTGTGGGGCTTGTAGCATATATCTTGAAAGGGTCCCATTAAAATACACATAAATATTGAAATATACATTTTTTTACTTCCACAATGAAATTTTTTTTTCCATTTGCTATCCAGTCAGATAATATTAAAGATATGTCTGACCTTTCAGTTAGTTAGCATTTTCATCTTTGTATGGCAACTATAATTTCTCTTTCAAATACCTCTGTAACATGGTATTTTTACGTCATATGTATCTCGTGGGTACCACACTCCCATTAATTACTAATTAAGATAATAACTCCAATTAAATGTGATAGTTGACTAAAGTCACTAATCTTACCCAATTAGTAGTTCATAAAAGTTGAGGGCTGCACAAAGCACAGCTCTTGAGAAACGACTCCCAATGGAGTGTGACAGCCGTTGACGAAGTCCAACATGTGTCAGCTTAGTGGTCTTGTCACGTCTCAAGTCTGATCGCGACCAGGAAGTTTTTTATGACCACCCTTCTGGCAGAATGTAAGTCCACCCAATGGATATCTCCACCCTAATCATACAGCTTAGAGTGTACTCAATAAGAAGCAGAGTGTACAGGGAAGTTTGTGCTAAAGAACAGTTTTCTATACTCTTCTCTCATATAGGGAATCAAACCCAAGACCTTCTATGTGTGAGGCAGATGTGATAACCATTACACTATCTAAGCAGACCTGAGGAAAACACAGTACTATACTAATAGAGCAAGTGTAGAATCACTGAATCGGAATTGATAGCTTGCACACATTGAGAACGAGGTCTTTGAAATTGCAGTGCCTCTATCAAAGGCTACTTTTACAACATATAGATGACGCTCCTACTTTGTCTGTTCCTACACTGGATGATTCTATTCCATAGTAGGAGTTTCATCAGTAATTGCTCCCAGATTGGACAAAGCTCCAAGTTTGGTTAATTTTTCTAGTGCAAAATAGGAGCTTTAGCTTTATTTTATCTGGCAATGTCCAAGGGGTACACCATAGCCAAGCCTGGTTTCCAAAGGGAGGGGGGAGCCAAACAGCGGCCCAGGGATTACGTGGGATCCCAGAAAATATTTGTATATATAGCGGATAAAAACAGGTTAACTTATTATGGAGAAGAGAAAGGTTTTCTAAAAAAAACTTTGTAATGTAACCCCTGATAAAAATCCTATCTTCATGGGTGTCCACCAAGAAGCAGGGCATATGCCCCTTCCTGATCAGATTCTTTCACCCAGAGCAAGAGCAAGTGGGTCAGAAAGTTGGAACCTGATAGTCAATAAAGAATAATGGTGTTGTACAATGGTTCTTTACACTACAAATGGCAGTACCTTTTTTATGGATGGAATGCCTATCGTGTGACAGGGTTGCCACAAAGATATAATTCGAATATACCCTTTTGCCCTCCTGGCCCCGCTAGAATAGTAGAAGCAGATGTTCATACCTGTCTCAATGTGTTTATACATTTTATTTATTTATCAAGCTTATGTCAGATGCAATGCCACAAGGAGTTATCTATTTGGGGAACTGAAGAGAAATCACACACTACTATTAGTACTTGTAATAATATACAGAATAAGTTTGTTAACCATTATAAGCAATCATTGTAATAAGGCACTTGAGAGAACAGCCATTTTGAATGGCTAAAAGTAGCTAGATTGTCAAAAATGGCCATGATTTGGTGGATTTTGTAAAAGTATAAATATACAATATGTATTGATAAGATGTTAATGTTCAAATGATATTATTCTTGATCTAAAGGTTTAAATGTTCAAATAATGTTATTCTTGATCTAAAGGTTTAAATGTTCAAATAACATTATTCTTGATCTAAAGGTTTAAATGTTCAAATAACATTATTCTTGATCTAAGGTTAAAATGTTCAAATAATGTTATTCTTGATCTAAAGGTTTAAATGTTCAAATAATATTATTCTTGATCTAAAGGTTTAAATGTTCAAATAATGTTATTCTTGATCTAAAGGTTTAAATGTTCAAATAACATTATTCTTGATCTAAAGGTTTAAATGTTCAAATAATATTATTCTTGATCTAAGGTTTAAATGTTCAAATAATGTTATTCTTGATCTAAAGGTTTAAATGTTCAAATAACATTATTCTTGATCTAAAGGTTTAAATGTTCAAATAACATTATTCTTGATCTAAGGTTTAAATGTTCAAATAATGTTATCCTTGATCTAAAGGTTTAAATGTTCAAATAATATTATTCTTGATCTAAAGGTTTAAATGTTCAAATAATGTTATTCTTTATCTAAAGGTTTAAATGTTCAAATAACATTATTCTTGATCTAAAGGTTTAAATGTTCAAATAACATTATTCTTGATCTAAGGTTTAAATGTTCGAATAATGTTATTCTTGATCTAAAGGTTTAAATGTTCAAATAACATTATTCTTGATCTAAAGGTTTAAATGTTCAAATAATATTATTCTTGATCTAAAGGTTTAAATGTTCAAATAATATTATTCTTGATCTAAAGGTTTAAATGTACAAATAATGTTATTCTTTATCTAAAGGTTTAAATGTTCAAATAACATTATTCTTGATCTAAGGTTTAAATGTTCAAATAATATTATTCTTGATCTAAGGTTTAAATGTTCAAATAATGTTATTCTTGATCTGAAGGTTTAAATGTTCAAATAACATTATTCTTGATCTAAAGGTTTAAATGTTCAAATAATATTATTCTTGATCTAAAGGTTTAAATGTTCAAATAATATTATTCTTGATCTAAAGGTTTAAATGTTCAAATAATATTATTCTTGATCTAAAGGTTTAAATGTTCAAATAATATTATTCTTGATCTAAAGGTTTAAATGTTCAAATAATGTTATTCCTGATCTAAAGGTTTAAATGTTCAAATAATGTTATTCTTGATCTAAAGGTTTAAATGTTCAAATAACATTATTCTTGATCTAAAGGTTTAAATGTTCAAATAATGTTATTCTTGATCTAAAGGTTTAAATGTTCAAATAACATTATTCTTGATCTAAAGGTTTAAATGTTCAAATAATGTTATTCTTGATCTAAAGGTTTAAATGTTCAAATAATATTATTCTTGATCTATAGGTTTAAATGTTCAAATAACATTATTCTTGATCTAAAGGTTTAAATGTTCAAATAATGTTATTCTTGATCTAAAGGTTTAAATGTTCAAATAATGTTATTCTTGATCTAAAGATACTGTTATTTAGTAGGGATGCAAAGGTTACAAAGGTTACAAAATCTCAATCCATGGGATTTTGAATGAAGGGAAGAAATGATTACTTATACAGTTCTGAACATCTCAGTGATAGAGCTGAAAATTTGCAGTGTGTAGCACATCGTCCTATGATATAAGGGCAACTCACTAACTGGATGAGTGATTCTGGTGCACAAGGATGCTTACACATAACCAGAGTGTAGTTGTGCTCCCATAGATTTGAAAATCACTGACAGTATTGATATTGCAAACATTAACATGAGAAACCTTCTATTACACTCTAAAACAAAAGATGAATTTTATAGCATATCTTTCAGTTAAAGCCATAGTTTCAGTTCAAAGGATGGAAAGGTGTCTGGTGGCTAGTAAGAGAAATGAAGCAAAGTCATCGAACTGAAGTGATTTTGAAGACCTGTAGAGTATACACAAAGCACAGATAATGAAATAATACTTCACAGTCTTAACATCTCACATCATAAGTCAACTACCTTTCATATTTTTTCACCTGACACAGATATTTTTCTGCTTCTGTTTTAGTGGTCAACATTGTTCCTACCTGAAACAATAATTGTGACAGGTGTTGGACCAAATAAAGGAATAACAGATCTCAAGGGCATTATTATGTCTCCACGTTCTTTCAGGCTGCAATGTTACTGCTTTTTTGGCTGAAAAAGGACAAATCATCTTTGCTGGAAAGCCTTCAAGATTTCAGTTAAACAAACCCTAGATTCTTTGGCAAAATTTGGATGCCGAGAAGTATCTATGAAGGTTGATAAGATCCATTGAGAGGTTCATTCGTCAAGTTTATCTACCTGAAACAAAGATTTCGAACATCAGTCAGCTTCATTGGCACACGTTCACAAACAAATGTTCACACACAAAGAAGACACTCAAAGTGAAAATCTTCGCCCAACAGGATAGGCTCTAACACCATATATTTTAAAAGCTCATTACCAGGTGTTAGAGTGGAAACCTTATGATCAGTTACACTCAAATTTGCCAGACTGATTGCATTTTGGATGAGAGATGACAGAGCACTACTACAGTCTAGTAATATGTATCCTTCCTTGTACACCAGAATCACTCATCCAGTTAGTGAGATGCTTCTTTATTGAAAGACGACGTGCTGCACATTGCAAATGAAAAGCTCTGTCACTAAGATGTATGGAACTGTCCAAGTGTAGTGATGACAAAGAGCCTAGTTATGAAAATGAAGTAGAAAAGGAAAGAGCTGAAAACAGTAATTGCTTTCATTAAATACCATTTCATGTTTCAGTTCAATAAATAGTATAATCCAATGTGAAATAAAATGGGCTCTCAATTGGTAAAAACCCAATGTTTCTATTCTCATAAATTTTCGAGTTATCAAGCTTCAAACCATAAGAAACAGGTCAGGTCATTCTCACAAATCTAAAGGAAACTTTAAAACATGTTATTGAATAGTGAAAACAGTGCGCTTCTATCTTCTATAGTTTCTAAAATAAGGGGCAGTTCTTTGATTAATATGTTAAATAGAAGTGATCTCATCTACGGTTCAGTCGCGATGAAAAAAAGGCCATTAACTTTTTTGTTTATGCTGAACAAATTCCTTCTTACGCAAATGAAAAAATAAATTAGTTATTGATGAAAATCTGAGTGAGTCTTCATACTGGCAGCCATCTTGTACTTATGACGACACACAGAACTTCTGCCACAAATTCAGCCAAAACACCTTGTAGTCTATGTTAGTACACACTATTAGCAATGGTGGTCATCACTTCCCTTCATTCGGAATCCCACAGGATGACACTTGTTCCCCTACTAGTTTATATTCATATAAAAAATATTTTATTTATATTTGTTTATACTACTTGGAGCCTTTGTATAAGTTTTTAGAGTGTAAACAGTTACCTGGAAATCAAATCTACTCAATTTTAGCTTTTTTGTGTTTGTGTGATCGAGTGTGTATGTTTGTGCATGTGAAGATCTAGCCACTTTTCACCATTCTAAATGGATAGTTCAAAAGAGTCATTCTCCTAAGTTCATTATTGCAAAGATTGCCCCATTACATTAAAATACCTTTGTGTATTAAGGTCTCCAACAGGTATTTATTTACTAAGGTCAGCTTACTTTGGGACAAGGCCGCAAGTACTGTACTGAAGATTGAACTCAGTAAACAATAACATTGATCTGCAAGACAATCTCGTTAACCATTACACCACAATGAGGTGTACAACTGTACGTGCTTACTTTTTAGATTTTTTGTTGGGTATTTTCAGTGTTTGATGATCTTCAGCCAAGATGAGACCCTAATTTCAGTCTGAATTTCATGGTTTTAGCTCACTGTTTAGTCACTGTTTTTTCTATCTTGCTTATAGGACAACCCCGATTTTTTTTTGGGGGGGGAGTGTCAACTTATCTGCTGAAATACAGTGTTTTCTAAACCAAGTGTGAGACACCCATTGAGGTTTGAACTCACAAGTAGTAATTGATAGATATGAACAGATTGGAGTGTGCTGATCCATCTATCTATCTATCTATCTCTCAGTCTGTTCATATCTATCTATCTATCTATCAATCTATCTCTCAGTCTGTTCATATCTATCTATCTATTTGTCTTTCTCTCAGTCTGTTCATATCTATCTATCTATCTATCTATCTCTCAGTCTGTTCATATCTATCTATCTATCTATCAATCTATCTCTCAGTCTGTTCATATCTATCTATCTATTTGTCTCTCTCTCAGTCTGTTCATATCTATCTATCTATCTATCAATCTATCTCTCAGTCTGTTCATATCTATCTATCTATCAATCTATCCCTCAGTCTGTTCATATCTATCTATCTATCAATCTATCTCTCAGTCTGTTCATATCTATCTATCTATTTGTCTCTCTCTCAGTCTGTTCATATCTATCTATCTATCTATCTATCTATCTATATATATATCTATCTATCTCTCAGTCTGTTCATATCTATCTATCTATTTGTCTCTCTCTCAGTCTGTTCATATCTATCTATCTATTTGTCTCTCTCTCAGTCTGTTCATATCTATCTATCTATCTATCTATCTATCTCTCAGTCTGTTCATATCTATCTATCTATTTGTCTCTCTCTCAGTCTGTTCATATCTATCTATCTATCTATCTATCTATCTATCAATCTATCTCTCAGTCTGTTCATATCTATCTATCTATCTATCTATCTATCTATTTGTCTCTCTCTCAGTCTGTTCATATCTATCTATCTATCTATCTATCTATCTATCTCTCAGTCTGTTCATATCTATCTATCTATCTCAGTCTGTTCATATCTATCTATCTATTTGTCTCTCTCTCAGTCTGTCCATATCTATCTATCTATCTATTTGTCTCTCTCTCAGTCTGTCCATATCTATCTTTCTATCTATCTATCTATCTATCTATCTATCTATCTATCTATCTATCTATCTATCTATCTATCTATCTCAGTCTCGTATTATCCAACATTTTCATCTCCACTATTTTTCTCTGCAGTCTTCCTCTCTCTTCTCATAAAGAAAATTCTTTTCGACATAATCCAATGTCACCATGATCTCCATACAACTCAACAGGATATCTCACCAGAATTTTCTTATTAAGTCACAACTGAAATATCTGTCATTCCTCTGGTACACTTCACTTTTTTCAAACTTTGTTTTGATTTATTCAAGTTTCGCTTGCCTCACGCCATGTGGGAAAAAAAACCAAACAAAACTGTTTTTCAGTACAAGTCAAGCAAGCCTATTCTGATATAATAGACTTGTAATCACCCAAGTTTGTTATATATATATATATATATATATATATATATATATATATATATATATATGCATGCACACACAAAATCATACAAACATGATTATTAAGTCCCAAAAAAGACAATAATGACATGAATGAATCACCATAGCCCGTGCATGCATCAAAACTGATTATTAAAAAAAAATTGATTTTTCGTGTAGAACTATCTAAAAAAAAATATCAGCACAGGATTTGGACATTGATCGTTCAAACTGACCATACAGATGCCAAAAAGCACTTTAAAAAAAAAAATATATAGATGATACTTAGTGGTATACTCATGCAGATTTCAAGGTTGTAGCCTTCAAAATGTGACCAGGAGCAGCCACAGACACACACGTTGAACATAGACACTCAAAGAAAGAATCTGTGGCCCACTTGGCTGGGGCGATCTGGGGGGGGGGGCTAAGGTATTTCAGTAAACAAAAAAGACAATTATATTCATTGTTTCCATTACCATGAGATGATATGTGAGACAATGCGGAAACCAAGTTTAATTCAAAATAAGTTTTATTCTCATTTTTATGACATGTTTGACTTGACTGAGCAAGCTTCCTCAGACAAAGAAAATTTAAATGAAAATACAAGAAACCTGGATTAAGAGGGAACCAGAAAAGGGGGTTGGGTTTCAACTTATCTGTAAGAAAATAATTGTCATTTGGTAAAGATGTGGAAGAGGGGGAAGAGATTTCTAGCCCTTACCTGAGGGAAGGCAGAAGAGGTGTGTATGTGTAAGTGTACAGGTAAGCATGAAAGATCATTTCCCTTAGTCATCATGTTATTGTGCAGCGAATTATCTGGAAACCAAGGGAATCAATTTTAGGACTTTCTTCAATGTCCCATTGGATTTGTGATGACTAAGGGAAGTGATGTTTCGGCCGATGGAAATGCAGCAAAAAAGCCGGCAGTCAAAAGAGAATGAGGAAAATGATATCCTTTTTATTTACTCTCTCACCAGAGCAAGATGTGACACAAGGTCACGGCTTCATGAGGGGAAATAGGGTATACTCTTCAAAAATAGCTCCAGCTGACGTGACTTTAGTTGCTAAGCAACTTTAGTTACTAAAGCAACCGCAGTTACAAAAGTGTCAGGACTAGTCTGACCTGCCCCTTTGAGTGGAATGGAACAGTACTGCCCTAGGGCAAAGGATTATCCGCAGCTGGGCCGAGTAATAATAGGAGAGTCAAACAATGAATCCAAAGGCTCCCAGCGTCATTGGCAGATGCATTACACCGGCGTACTCAGTCTTTGTCACTCATGATAACACAATCTCCGGCCCATTCAACAGGCAAGCGTCAGTACCGGCGCCACAGCTGTGGAACAGATACTACACTTTAATCCATGCGAAAAAGCCAGAAAAAGGAAACCAGAGTTTTATCAAAATTAAAAGTGGACCCATCTGACATTATGATTTTAGAGACAATGTGGAAACCAAGTTTGATTTAAAATTAATTTTAATCTGATCTTCCTGACATGTTTCACTTGACAGGGCAAGCTTCCTCAGACAAGGAAAATGAAATGAAAATTGAAGAAACCAGAGTGTAGAAGAGGGGGAAAAGATACTATCCTAATGATACATACAATCGCTCAGGTCCGTAAGTAGCTTACTCCGTCAAGTAAAACATGTAAAAAAAATCAGAATAGAACTTATCTTAAATCAAACTTGGTTTTTATATTGTCTCTATTATCATAATATTGGATATATCCTATCAATTTTACACCATAACTATAAGATATATATATATATATATATATATATATATATATATATATATAATATATATATATATATATATATAACTATAAGATATATGCATATATATATATATATATATATATATATAACTATAAGATATATGCATATATACATATATATATATGTGTATATATATATATGTATATATATATATATATATGTATATATATATATATATATATATATAACTATAAGATATATGCATATATATATATATATATATATATATATAACTATAAGATATATGCATATATATATATATATATATATATATATATATATGTATATATATATATATATATATATATATATATATATATGTATATGTATATATATATATATATATATATATATATATATATATATGTGTATATATATATATATATATATATATATATATATGTATAAAATTATGTGGATCAATTTTACACCATAACTATAAGATATATGTATATATGTATATATATATATATATATATATATATATATATATATATAAAATTATGTGGATCAATATGAATGTGTATACAAATATACAAGTTGAAAAGTTGACCGAGTCCTTTTTTTTCTTTCCGCGGAATGGACGTTGCTTGACACCTGCTGATGAACATGTTTATTTTCCCATGTGTAGTGGCATAAGTGAGGCTAAAATGGATAAAAAATCATGAATCATCATCTCCACCCATATATGTGTTGGGTGTGGTCGATTAAAAAGTTTGAAAAGGGGGTGGTCAATAAATAAGTTGCCTTTTGTTGGACCAGTGATCACTAAAAAAAAGTCTGAATTTTGAAAAAAATAAGCAGGCGCAAACTAGTGACCAATTTAGTAAAAACTAAATTGCATTTGAATGTTCTACTAAAAATGTATTTTAGAGTGGAATTTAAAAAAGAAACAAACAACTATTTCCCCTATTCATTGAGTGGAGTGCGTGTACAAAATTTCTAGTTTCTACTATGAATGGTCAGGGTGGGGCAACATCAAAATAGATAGATAGACATAAATATCAGGACATGAATTACCTAAACCTAGCTAGAGGTTAAACCAGTCTGTTATGGGTAGCAATGATAAACAAAGTTGAAATGTTGAATAAAACAAACAGATCGGGTTAGTCACTCAGTATAAACGATCATGTGATCAACATCTTTTGGCAGCATTGCATGTTGGGGTTGATCAATTAAAAATTGAAAAAAATGGTCATCCATGAATACAAGGCAATGTACTTTGATATATTTATACTCACACTCTACTATCTACAGGAACTTACACTTATAAACCATGACACGATCGTTACCACATCATGGACATATGGAATATGCCCCTTTAATGAGTTGAAAGCGTCTGGAGAATAAGAACATTATTGTATCAGTAAGGAATGCAGGACTACTTCACTAAAATTGGTATAAAGCATGATTCCTAGAATACCCTTCCTGGAAGGGGGAGGCACTGGGAAACTCAGGGGTGGGGCTGGAAGGCATGTAAGGGAGTAATAAGGAAGGCATTGGAAGACACGGGTGGTAACAAGGAGCAAAGAATACAAATCGGTCCTCCACGTTGATTTTATGAACAACTATAGCCATCATTTATATGTGTGTGTTTGTGTGTTTCAGTGTTGGCATCAGTACTCCACTACACCACTCCTAAAAATGTTTCACTGATTTTAAAAAAAAAAAGCTACTTTGATCTTTTTTTGGATGTTGGATGTTGGATGTTGTAGATATTTTTAAAAACTTTATCTTAGATGTTTTCCAGTGTGAAACACAAGCAATGTCATAAATGGAATTTATTCTAACCATATTCATACTTAAATTCTTCATATTAATTAAAGTACTTTAAGATTCTGACGTACAATTATATTTTTTGTTAGATAAATGCTCAAGTTGGAAAAAAATTTCAATAAAAATTTATAATTTTCAATTTATCATTTTTTAACAACTTTACAGGAGGGTGCACTGTAATATTCAGGACGTCTCCCCAACATGCTGAAGATCCTTGGTTTGGTTCCCATTCGGAGTGAAGGACGTGGAAAACTCTTTACTCGGATAAATTTCCCTGTGTACTCATCAGCTAATTGAGTATACTGTAAGCTGTGTGATTAGGATGGAGATATCCCTCCCATAGACTTGCATCCTGAGGTAATGATAAAACTTGTAGGAATTGAGTCCTGGTCACGACTTGACTTGAGACTTACCAGGATCACTAAGCTGATGCATCCGGCCATATACTTCAGTAGGAGTTGTGTTCACCTTACAGAGAGGTACTGATTAAATATAGGTTCTAAAAGGGAGCAGTTGTCCAAAAAGTTTTGGAAGAATTTCTCAGGCAAATGTTACGTCCGGTGGCATGAAACATTTTGGTTACTTGGACATTATAGAGTGTGAATAATGATGTGGACAATGTAAAATTTATCATTTTAGTTTTTTTCAATGGTATCAAGAACCAACACCATCAAGAAAGAAAAAGGTATGTAAATTGACATTAATCAGCAGTTCACCTGCAGTAATTTTGGTATTTACTCGAAGAATTGGAGCATTTACAACTGGTTTAAGCAGAACGACTCTCTTTTTAGACATTATGCCAGTAAACAATCAAGTTTGTTCACACCATATCTAAAATTTCACAAAGATAACATTCTTGAAGAAATGTATGCGGAAGAATTAATTTGTGTGAAAACCATCCGAGAGAGGGACTAAGATCCTATATCAATACCACTCAAATGGTATTGTTGGTGGTCATGAAAATTTATTTCAAGGATGCTGAAATTTTTTACTACTTAGCGGTCTTTTTCCAGACAGATTATGTTGTTTTGCTGGTTTTGCCCATGCTGGTCACAATTATGGAATTTTAATGAGATTGTTCTTGCTGGGTGATTTAAATTGCGTTGCGAGGATTCCACGTGTCCCCGTGGCATTTTTGCAGAGTTCGTAACTGATTTCTCTAAATACTGAACATATCTGAAAGTTCAAGTTTGACAATGGCATAATAATAAGATGAAATATATACGTTTTCTTTTAAATATATGCTAAGGAGAATTGTTAATATCCATTTATTAAATTGAATTGAATTAAATGTTGGAAACTTTGAACTTTTTACTTTATTTCATTTGATGGACACATAGCATAGTGGTTACAGAATCAGACAAAATTACTGCAAGTAATCTGATGGTTCTAGGTTCAATCCCAGTGTGAGACAATAATAATACTACTATTGCTAAGAGGGGAGTGTGGTCAATATATCCCCGTCGGTTAAATAAAGAGTTCGGTTCATTACTTCCCCACACCTACCAGATGATACCAGATGAAGGTCGTAGAGTATAACGGCCAAAACGTTGTATGAAAAACAACCAAGATGAGGATAGTCTGAATAATAATAGAAATAATAATAATACCTCATCTCAAAAATTCAGAGATATACTGATTTTATTCAATTTAGAAATATGTAAAATGTCCAAAATACTTTTAAGAAAAGAATTGTGTATATTTTTTGTCTGAATTTCTGAGATGAAGAGTAGGTAACCATCAACCAAAACAGTCCACATAAACATGATCAACATTAACATAGCTTTCTTCAGTTTTAAAGTGGGTCTGGCTGGCTATGTATGTATGATGTGTACAGGCCTCATCAATGGATGAAAAGGGCTGAAAATTTAAGCATTTACTCTTTATTAGGTCTACAAAAAGAAGTTACTTTTGATGTTTTTTTTTTAAATCCTCACCTAGGATTTTAAATGTGGAGGTTCAATCTGCAATGTAAATTCATGTTAAATTGATCCCTTAGTTTGTGTCCGGCAGCATTCAAGTTTGTTTTTGAAAATTCAAACTTTTCAAGAAATCACTGCCACCAAACGGCGAGAGAATTAATTCATTGATCACCTCGAGCAAGGCATGCTGCCAAGGAATGTTAATCACATGACAGTTTTTTTTGAGGGACTAATCAGACCTGTTACATTACTAGCTGGACCTGAGGAAATTCCATGGGGGTTGACACTTAGATTATCCATTATCTAATGCCTTTGCTTTCTTAACAATCTCTATCTGTATAATTTCATTCTCTTCTTTATCCAATCTCAAGTGCTGGTGTATGATTTTAAGAAAAATACTATACAAACATGGATTAGTTTCATGAAAATTTTCCCACCTGATCAGTAAATTAGTTAACTTTTTCTGCCCTCTCCCTTCATACTCTCTCATTGAAATACTTTTCTTTTCTACCCTGTCTCTTCCTACCCTACAGTAAACTACCTTTTTTCCCTCTCTTATTGAACTGCTTAATCTCCCCTTCTCTCTTCTTAACCTTTAGTAAACTACATAATTCTTTTTTAACCCCTATCCCTTCTTAAAAAAAGATGCAATATTCAAAATGAAATAAGTGATATTTTAATTTTTTAATTCATAGGTATAAAATGATATTTTCAATAAAATAAAGGAATATTTTTTTTTATCAAATTTATAATAAAAAAATAAGAATTACATTTTCATAAAAAATTACGCCAGGTTTATTATACCGAATCTCATCTCAGATTTTTTTACAAACTTGCAATTCCGTAACGTAACAAAGAAACAAATGGAACTGTTGTCTGTTTTATTCAAATTTTTCTGTATTCCAAAATTCCCTCTCATGATTGGTCAGTTTTTGATAAATCGTCCAATCACAGAGTATTGGACAGAAAATTATGACAAACATATGAATAGTATAGATTATACATCCATTTGATTTGACTAGTGTCCTCATCTTGATTGTTATGATATGTTTCGGTCAATGTACCATCCAGCCTTTTTCAGGAGTCAAGTTAAATTTAGTAACCTTCTGGAGATTTCAAAACCAAACCCTTTATTTAATTCACGGGGGTAGATTGTTCTCATTGTATTATCCAGTCAACTGGACATCTCATATCAGATAATTCTTTCCAGTGATGTCTTTTGTCTGTATCTTCTGATGAATCAGAATATATAACTCCTTTGTGCCTAGAAAGTTTGTAAAGTCATTTGTTTATGATATATACAAGGGTACATGCTGCAGCAAAAACAACAGTAGCCTCTCCCAAAAGCCTCCCACCAGATGATGATCCTGGGGTTGTTTTCATTACCCCTAATATGTGGCCCCTACCAAGTAATATCTCACAATATCATAAGACTTTGTTATTCATTTTTGATAATTATTTTTTTTCATCTTAATCCGTGATGTACTGGAATATCAATCAGGTTGGATTTCCGACTGGATTGATATTCCAGTATATCACTAATCTCAACTTTAAGTTGCTTTTTATCGTTTTGTTTCCAATCGGCATGGTCTACTTGCTGCAGTAGACTGATGTCCCAAGTAAGTTGCAAAAAAAAGCAAACAAAAAATTTAAGATTAAAGGAAATACTTGACAAAAATGGAAAAAATGAAGATAAATCAGGTCTAGTTAGTAACTCAATAGAAACAGTCACGTGACCAAAGTTTAGAGGCAGCGTACCATGTTGGGGGGTGATCAATTGAAAAATTGGAAAAAAAGACTGATCAATAAGTTACTTCTCTCACCTTTCTTTGGATCACTGAAATGTCCAAATTTACAAAAAAAAACAAACAAATGTGAATGCAGTCAGATACAAACTAGGCACCGATTCAGCATAAACTGACATTGTAAATTGAACCCCACAAAAAAAACCTCGGGGGGGGGGTGAAATTCCCTCCCCCAGTTTTATGTAGACATAATAAGTAGTAAATGTTTAAATTTGTGGTCTTACGAATAATACACAGCCAGTCAGACTGTTTTAAAAACTGAAGAAACCTATGTTGACAGTTTCGGTTGACGGTTTCTAATGAAGATGATATCACCAGACTTTGTTGGTTTTCTGAGGCTGAATGTAAAGTGAAAAAAAATTGGTAATTAGATTAACCTTCACAGTCAGTAATTGAACAACCGAAACATTGGAGTTTGAAGTCATGGAATAAAATTTCATTGAAGAATGAATATGGTCAGAATAAATTCTCTTCATGACATCACTGGGGTTTTCCACTTGAAAACATCTAACATGGAGTAAAAAGTATTTCCACTCAGAAACAGCTATAATAGAGAAAAAAGATCTAGAAATATCTAGATTCTTGAGAATTTAGATGTTTTCAATAAACCTGTTAAAACAAGTTTCAAAAAGATTTTTTTTCTAAAAATAAAAAAGCATATTTAAAAAAGTTAGTGGAGCACTGATGTCAATTTTCCAGTCTGTAGACAAAACAGTATGTCCAGGAACTTAAGAACGGACAAACAAACACATAAAAAAAGATGAAGCCCTTTGCCATCTTTGATGGCTATGCTTGTTCAATTGCAATTTTATTGCACAAAGAAATACAAAAAAAAAAACAAGATACAGATGTGTGTTTATAATTCATTTATCAACAACCATTCCATTTACAGAAGAATAACCATTTTCTTAATTTTGAAGAATTTCAAGTTTGATCCCAAATTGCAAAAAATGTAAAAATTGTGAAAAAAATAAAAAAAAGATGTAACGATTCAAACTGAGTTAAAAAAAATTTTTTTTTCAATTTCTGGTGGAGATTCATAATGTTTTTGCGAGGCAAAAATAAAAAAAACTATTTTTAATACTGGTTCATCACCAATTTCTGGCTCCCTTGGTTCCAGAATCGTGCCGGATTATCCATTTCTTACGAGACCAACAGAAGTCTCCTTTGAAAAAATAGCATAAAAATGTGATCTTTCGTTTTATGACAGAACATTCAAGAAATTAGGGGAAATTTTTACCTCTTTGTGAAATATGTATTAAAAAAAGTCATTTTGATTACTTTGTAGAGCTGTTTTAACGCAGAAGTTGTGGGCCATAATTTTCTCCAGCATTACAATCTGTACTTACTTATAACGAAAGTTCCATTTTTACAAAGCTTGATTGAAATTCAAACCACTTGTAACTTCTCCAAGGCTGACTGTTCAGAATTAAAGAGAAAACTATAGGGGTTGGGGTACGGTGAGGCTAGTATGGCAGAGGAACAGGTATAAATATAAATTTTTTTAAAAGTTATAAGAGCTCACTCATCAGAAGATTTGGAACAAAACTCAATTACATCTGTAGTGAGTGTCTAGAGTTGATTATACATTACTTATTTTTTTAGCAACAAATTTTTTTTTTACAGTTGGCATACAATGTTTTGAGTATTTTAGACTGATTTTTAGTATCTTTTTGGTGGTTTTTGGCTACTCTTAAAAATTTAGGGTTCCTCAGCAGTCAAACATGTGTGATAAATATTTTTCGAGCTGGCATCACTGAACTAATTGGACTCTCTTCAATATTTCTGTGCTACCGACAGGGCTGAATTTAGTATTGATGGACCTAGTGCGTAACATTTCTTGGGGTCTTCCTATGTTTGTATTTAGCTATTATTTTAAGAGCCAAATTGAACAGTTTGAAAACTGGGGTTCATGCTGTGTTATAAACATTTCTGGGTTATATCGAGCCGCATTATAACAGGCCTACAGTGCATTGATTTTTTGTTTTTATTATTGTGTTAATTCCTTTTACAAGCATGTATAGGCTGTCCCGGGGCTCCACTTTTTTTTTATTGTGATGTAATACCAGCAGCTCTACAGACTCAGGATAATTATCTCAAGGGGGAGCTGGAAGGCATGAAAGGGAGTAGGGTTAAGTTCCATTAAAACAGTGTAATGTATCAGCAAGAAATACATTGAGAAATTGTTGACAGTGAACACATATCTATAAGAATTTGCTTTTCATTGAGTTTTTACTATAAAAAATTTGTTTATAAATAACATCTATTTGATTAGACACTATTGTCTGCTGTAAACAATCTATTATTGTTAATAAATAAACTTTTGTAATTGGATACCCTTGTTTCATTTTTAACATGTATATCATTAGCTCTGCTTTTGGAATTAATATATAGTTGGACTGATGGAAACAGCTTAAATTCACCCCAGTAGCCTCCCCTTGCTTCTTGAGTATACCAACATAAAACGAAAAATCACATAAAAATGATAATATCAATATTTATTTCAAAATAATCTCATAGCAAAAAGTGGAAATACATTTAAAAATGTAAGTTTCCAGTTGCTTCATACTGAATAACAAAGATCAATAAACATCATAATACTGGTTAAAAAAGAACGGCAAAAAAGTTTCGAAGATCAATAAAAGAAAAATTGCACAGAAAAGAAAAAGGAAATCACTGGAACATTTTTGAAAATGGATCGATTTTCTAGAATATTCTGAATAAATCTATTTTCCAGATTATAATTCAATGTTTAGAATTCGTAATGTAGGGGAGGTAACTCTTTAAAACCAGGAATAGGAAATCAATTTCAGCAGCCGCACAAGAGAATCGATCTTGTAAAAACCGATTCAAACAAATGTAATCGTTACTTATTTGCTTTGTTTATTATGACTAATGCGCCATTTATTTGGACCAAGCAGCAGTTCTACCGAATTAATATTTCAAAAATAAAATCTGATAGAATTACTAAAAAATAGTTCTTAAATTTGAGAAAAAAAAAAAAAAAAAAGTAGAAGTGTTTTTTTATGCAAGTTGTTCCCTTGATGTAAAAAATAACTCATGATATTTTGTGCATAATAAAAAATTTTGGTCAATTTGAACTAGCTGGTTATTGGGTCTTAAATCGTTGGTCCCAACGTGGTTCTTTTACCAGAATCCAATGTACTTGTTTTATATTCGAGTATTCGTATGAGTATATCCGTAGTACTGATGAGTAAAAAGCATTAGGGATATGAAAGCGTTTGCTTGTACGGAGTTGCGTAGTCGAGATTAAAAATTCAATGTGAACTCATAACGTGGACTTCTGGTTATCAATTTATGCTAAAAAATAGGCTCCAGTGAACATTTAAGAAAAACGCAGGTATTAATTTGAAATCTTGTAGCATTTTCTCCCCAGGAAATCCATTTTATAATCCATGCAGAAAAATTGATATTATTTTGACTTCGAGACGAAGAATAAAGATGAAAATTGTCTTATGTCGTCTACTAGATTAGAAAGGTTACTCATGCCCACACCGATTAGTCCACAAAGATGATCTGAAGTCTTGTGGTTGGTAGTGCATTTTTCTTCAATTATCTAACTATTTGGGATTGGGGAGTGATTCAACTTTTGGTAGCTACACGTGTTTCGCACTTTAAGTAGACATGGGCTTCTGCTGACATTTTTCCAAAGAGTGGGGGGACAAAAAAAAAAAAAAAAAAAAAAGGTAAATTTTGGGGGTTGGGGGGATCATATACATGGAATAAAACTTAGCAGCAACCTTGATATCAGTGTAATAAGTTAAGGTTACATAAAATAATTATACAGCACCATTATTGTTTATTGACTATGAAGTTACAACTTTCAAACCCCCTCACCCTAGGTGAGAAGGTCCGATTCAAGTGATACAGGGTGGGACAAATTCCCTATTTTCCCACCCCTCCCCACCAGTGGATTCCCATATAAGTAGAATATGAGAGGATAGCAGCGTTTGTTTCCCAAAAGAAGAGTATGTGAAAGAAAGTGACCACCAAATAAGGAATCAGCGTATAGAATCCAAACTCCAAGTAAGACAGTTTGCATTCACTTTTCACTAATGCATGGGAAAGGTATGAATCCATCTCATCTCCCAAGCCACAGGTAAATAGTAAGGCAGACCGGACTCTTCAGCCTTTGTTGGTGACCAGTCTAGGAGACGGACAATTCTGATTCCAAACTATCGTCCAGCATTGTTAGATACAGGCAACAGTGAGGGGAATGTATTTTGAGAATGAATGGTTAATGGGGCTTCGTGAAACTTGGTGGGTCTAGCAAGCCTGCGGTGGATGGTAATAGATTGTTCATGTAAAATAAAGAACGATAAAAAAATCTCCCCATGAAAGTTCAAGTACATTCCAGTCATTGTAAGTTCTATGGCTAACTCATTAAAATTTCCGATATATTGTGAACGATGGTAACTTAGTTTTATCTGCGAGTCAGGGTTTTCATCTTGCGATGGATCTATAGTAGCAATGGACAAGGGCTTTTATCTTGCAAGTTATAACTATTACCCTTTGCCACCTGCTGCAGCTAAAAGGTTGAAAAAAACTCACAGCGTATAAATCTGCCAATTACACAGATGTTCTTTCTTTGCAAGGGACACATAATGCAAAACCAAGTAGCAGATAAATTGATTATAAAATCAGCATTAGGTGCGACAGGTGAGGTATTCACTATCGGCTAAATCTAGCATGTCACACCTGCTTAACTGTGTCAAATTGACACGCTAATGAAAGAAAAAAGCAGAAAACTGAACAAAATTGTAAATATCAATAAAACACCCATAATTGCTGCTACTACTCCCAACAGGACATCCAACCATACCACCAGAGTTTTCTTCACAGACACAATATAGTCAGGATTCACCATTATGACCTTCCAGGAATCCTCATTCTTGAATTCCATTTTTGCTTTTAAAGCAAAACATCTGATGATAAATTTGTTTGCTATGGAAATCTTTTAGCCACTAAAAGGTACACAAATGCTACTGATGATGGGAACCCCTCCCAAAAAATGTATAGCATGTTCACTTTGCACTAATGCCCTTTTACCCCCAGCTATAGGTATATAGTAGGGAAGTCTGGGTTCTTCAGCCTTGGTTAGTAATCAATCTAGGAGATGGACAACTAATTACAAACCAGAAAGTCCAACCCCTTGTCCAGTGTTGTGATAGGTTGGCAATGGATAAGAAATGTGTTCCTTAAATGCGTAGTTAAAGGGACTCAAGTGAAGCTTTGATGGGCCTAGCAAGCAAGAAGTCGATTATAATAAATTGCTCAAGTAAAATAAAGAAGAATGAAAAAACGGACATAACTAAATTTATAATTTGCACCAACAGGGACGGAGCTAGAGATTCTGGGGCCCAGGGTGTTTGGCTCCTTGGAGGGGCCCGTCTAACTGATAGGGAGATTCATTTATAATGTGAGTAGAAATGCAGTAGTACAACTACTATTTATAAAGGTTTTGGGGAGCCGCCTCCATTGGGGACCTGGGGGTGATTTAAATTGCCTCCTCCATAAGCTACGCCCCTGCCTACAAGAATTTTGAGAAGTAGCAGTCAATCATTCCCCTCTGTGAAAAATCACTGTGCGTTATTGGTCTCACATAGGGTTTCTACAATTTTGGGTTGAGGATAAGTCAGAATCTTTAATGTTATAATACTGTAATCTGTTGGAACAAAAGAAACAGTGGTCCCACATTGGAAATATGGTCCGGAAAGTTATGTCAGTGTGTTTGTATTATGACATCACTAGCAAGGTGAAAAATATATTTAATTATAATGTAAAAGAGAGGAGAAAAAAAAAGGTACAAATTAAATTATGTGATCCCTAAAGAGAAGTGTGGTCCTCCAAAGGAACTAAAATTATTGCTTTATTTCCACATCTCATATTCCAAAGACTTGGTCCTGAATTACCGATTCCACCCTTAACCCTAACGTGATACGATAACAGGAATGTCAGCAATGTTTTGACCATATATGATTTTAGAATCACAGTCATTAGAGTATCAAATGCGAAAATAAAACAATATTGCTAGCTCTGTACGAGGGACCACACTACTTAATTTGCACAAATGAGCAAGAGAGAGAGAGAGAGAGAGAGTGAAGGAAACATGAAAATTTCCAAGCAATTGTTACCTTTCTGGTTTTAAAATGGCCACTGCTCCAGCTGAAGAGTTACTGCCACTGATGATAAATTTCAAATCAAAGAACCTCACTGCAACACAAACATAGCCATTTTAAAACAGGAAAAGTAACGATTACCAGTTTTTGTTTGTACAAGGCAACGAGCCAGTTTGCTAATTTTGTGGTGTGTTCGTGCGTTAAATCAGCAAAGAGGGAAATCTAAAGCCTCAATTGAAGGCGTGAGAAAAAGAGATCAGACAATCTAACCTCTTTTATCATAAAGGTACATTCATATTCATTATTGCATTCTTTCTGACTCAGGATTCTTTGTATAAAAATTGAAAACTTGCCGATCTGTTTGAAAATTTCCAAACAGGATCCTGACCGACTTCCACTATCAGAAACTCAAGTGCCTTATTTTTGATAGTGTTTTTTTTCACCTAGTCATGTCAAAACAGTTCTTGATACAAAGAGGTCTATTTAAGTGTTATCATTATTGTTTTCTGGACGTATTTCTGAAGTTGTGATGCTGTTGTTTCAATATTCGATGATTGTTTCATATTGGTAAAATCAGAAAGTAGTATTGCCAATTTAGCACTTTTCATGTTAAATTCAGCGCATGGGTGAAAAAGTGCTGAATTAGACCAGCTGTTTTCAAATGTTTGGGCTATTTTTTGGTGTGTTTTTGAACATTTTTCAGTGTTCTGGCAATTTTTGACTGTTTTCTTTAGTGCTTTTCGCAGTCAAATTAGCGCAAATAAACTTTTTGAGCAGGCAACATTGTCAATAAGTGAGATAACTGGTCCTTCTTCCATGAAAAGGCTCCAACATTGAGTGGAAATGACCAAATAGGGATCTGCTGCAGTTATTAGCTTTTGCATTTATCTTCATTCATTTATACAGTGAATGACTAGAGACTAGATTTCTTCACTTGTAGAGAATTATTTCGAAAGAAAAGCAATGAAAATAGAAACTAAACTTTTTATTCCCTTCTGCCAATCCAAAACTTCCTTTCTACGGGCAAAAGGGAAGTTTGGGATCAAGTTTTATTCAGATCGTTTGAAACATTTCTAATTTTTTCCTCTCATTCATTTCTTTAAAGCTTTCAAAACTTACTTGGGGTAATGTTTTTTTATGCAAGGGAGACGTGAAGGTAAAAAGTTGTCATAAAAATTAACAATGATTTATAATACATCGAATAAAATTATATGAAAAATATTTTCAATTGACAAACCAAGTTATCTCCCTTGAAAAGGCAGAAGGGAATAGAAAGTATAACCCGATCAGTTATCTTATCTTTTTGACTTAATCAACATAAAAGGAAAAAAAAATCGCCCAATTTTCCCTTTTTTCACTAAAGAATCCGAACCCACCATGAAATGGAAAAAAAAAAATGCTTAAGCATTAAACATGTAATGAATGATCTCTTTAAGTATTCGGTACCAAATAATATTTAAACCGTGAGTATTTTAGACCAATGTGTTAGTAATAGACCACAATTATTTTTTAAGCGATAAAAACTTGAAGTTAAAGCCAAGATCTCGGTGTTAAATGTAATTGTTTCAATTCTTTTTCCTTTCGACTAGAAATTCGACCCCTCGCCCCATGAAGGGGGAAAAAATCCTTAACCCTTTTGAGATTTTTGTAACATATATATCCTATGTCTGCTCTGTTTGGAAGCATACGTCCTGTAGATCTATTTTAGCAGTCTACTGGGACATATCCAGGCATTAAGCATCTTAATAAGTTAGGCCTGGTGATAGGAGAATCTATAAGTACCATGTACCGAATAAACCATGAGTATTTTTTTGCCCAATACGTGTTAGTAATAAATCAGAATATTTTTCCTAGTGATAACATGTAAACAAAGTTCTCAGTGTTATAAATAATAAATCATCCAAAAGTAAAACCAAACATGAATGGAAGCTGTTTTCGTTTTTTCAGAGAGGAAACAACACCATTAAGTTGAGATGAACTCACATCAAATATCACTTCGTAGAAAAATCAGATCATTGTTTTTTTCAACATGCTTCTTCCAAGGAAATACAACTCGATTTCTTCAAGAGACTTGCCTTTGGTTTCAGGTAACATTAGCCACACAAAAGCCGTGCCTATGAAACAGCAGATTGCAAAAATCCAAAAGGTTTCAGCTGGGCCGATTGTGTCTTTAAATGTAATAAATTCTTTGGTCACAATAAACGCACTCAACCAGCTGATGAATATGGAACAGGCTCCGGCTTTTCCCCGTGCTTGTGACGGGAAAATCTCTGACATGACCAGCATTGGTATTGGACCCCATCCAAGTGAAAAGCCAATCATGAAAATCATAAGACTGCCTAGGGCCATTCCACTCAGGTTGGTCACCAGGGAAGGGTTGTAGTCCTTCATAGCGTAGTACAAACCGAGGGTAAAAGTCGAAAGACCCATGACTACCCCACCAAAGATCAACAGCTTTCGCCGTCCAGCTCGGTCCATCAACCAACAAGCCAACAACGTACACACAACCTGGGTTATTCCGATTATAACACTCGCCCAATGACTCTGCTCAGCATAACCCGAATCCTTAAAAATTGGCACAGTGTAGAATAAAACCGCATTGATACCAGTTAATTGTTGAAACATCATCAAACCTGCAGAAATGGAGAGCGGTCTCCTAAACTCTGTCCGGGTGACCATATCGTGGAAAGTAACCTGCTGGTCGTCAAGTCCTTCTTCAATGTCACGACACTCTTCCTCGATGTCAGTGTGGGGGCCCCTCAGGGTAGCCAGGGATCTCAAGGCATCAGTTCGTCTGTTCCGCAACAAGAGCCAACGTGGGGTTTCGGGTAAGTAAAAGGCAATCACCAAGGATATTATTGGAGCCAATAAGCCAATTTTAGCCATTTGGATGTAGCTGTATTTCATTCCTAATAAATAAGCGATTAAGATGCCGATTGTTATACTGAGTTGAACACATGATCCGAGAAGCCCCCGAAGGGATTTTATAGTCACTTCTGCAATATATACAGGACATGAAACACAAACCATCCCACTTCCGAGGCCACAGAAAATCCTCCCTAGATAAAGGATCAAATGATTCGAACTGGACGCTAATAACAACCATCCAAGAAGAAAAGGTAACGATATAAATGCGATCGTTTTTCTACGTCCGTATTTTTCAATAAACAAACCAGCGAGGGGGCCACCGCCCATGGCCCCTATAGTTACAATCGAGCCGAACCAGCCTGCCTGGTATTTACCAAGTATATTGAGTTTCAGCATTTCGGAGATGGCCGGAGAACTGTACCCCAGGGTGTAACCAAATGATAACGGTCCAATGCATGCACCCAAACAGGCCAAAGCAAGTTTTTTCGGCGATCCTTCATATTTTTTACCGACGAATTTCTCTGTTGGTGTCGTTAGTGAAGCCATGTTGACACATAGTGTGAGGCCGCTTCGATAAACGAAAAATATTATTTTCCATAACAAATTTTAGTAACATAAATTTAATTCAATTTATCATTTATAGATATGTTAATTTACCTATAAAGAATAGTGTTGTATCAATTTTGACTATTGTTTACCTTCATTTTGATTTTAAAAATAAAATAATGGAATTTAAGCAGTTTTAATGTATTCCTGATTAAATGTAAACATGAGATGTGTCAGGCCGCTTATGATCTGCGAAAATAAATATATTAAATCATGTTTTTGTTTACTATCCAACACTGATGGTCTTGACTTTTTCAAGACGAATCCATTAAGATTCTTGATGATCAAATTAAAAAAAAAAAATGGTATAAATGATATAAGAAAAAAAAGGGCTCATATTTATTTACCACTTGAAGAAAAATCTTTTAATGAATTGAAAATTTTGCATATTTTGAAAAACAAAAAGCTGGTTGGGATACATTTGTCCCATTTATTGCCTGATATATTTGTCCCAGTAGATATTTTAACCGTCAATTACGTTTTTTTTGTGTGAAATATACGTCCTGGTAGACTTGTAGCATAATGTAGGGATAGTGGTCCCGATTGTAAAGTTTCACACCTTCTCATCCTCAATGTTGAAAATGGTGCACAAATGAAAAGAAATAAGAGAATTCGTGAGAGAAAAACCGAGGTAAAAATATAAACTGCATTGTAATAGTTTTTAATTAATTAGATTGATAAATCATTTTTTAGTGCACTGTTCTTAACACCGAGTGTGCGTATGTATGAAACTTTACTATCAGGACCACCTTTCTATATTGTACTTAAGAAAGCTATAGTTTTGATAGATTGAAAATTTTCCGTATTTTGGAGAACAAAAATTAGGATCCTATTTTGTCCCATGAGACATTTCTTTCGGGACAATATTTGTTCCAGTCGACATTTGAGCAAAGACCTACTTCATATTTCTTTTTGACACATACATCCCAATGGACTTAGCAGAAGATCTACAGGGTCGTACATATTCGAGCAGTAATAGAAACATTAGGATATACTTATATATCCCTGGAGTCTTGAAAGAGTTAACAAAGATAAAAACTTACCCATTCAGTTAGAAACTGTCGCTTTACCAATGCAGGTTGAGAGCTGGAAATGCCATTATTTACTCCTTATTACAAAAACAAGTTAATCCTAAGGAGAAGGGTGTATAACCAATGCATCCTCCGAATAGTCACTTATGGAGCTGAAACATGGAACCGAACCAAGAGACAAACCTGCAAATTGAGAACCATGCAACGTGTACATGAAATAATTATGCTGGGCCTCACATGGAGAGACCCCAAGACAGCACAGTACATCCGAGAAAAGACAAGAGTCAGGGACATCATAGAATCCATTAAAAATCTCAAATGGCAGTGGGCTGGCCATATTGCAAGAATGGCAGACAACCGATGGACATCATGACTCACGACATGGATCCCCAGAGATCACATGCGCAACTGAGGCCGGCAGAATATTAGATTGAGAGACGAGCTTGACAAGTTCAGGAAGTACTGGCTCCGCGATGCCCATGATAGAGAAGTGTCACAAATCCTAGGGAAGGTCTATGTCCAACGACGGACATTAAAAGACTGATGATGATGATGATGATGATGTCAACGAAAAAACTTTTCTTTCAATTTTTGATAGTCCCTCTCCATAATAAGATATTTAGAGAACAGTTTATATTTGTAATTTAAGTTTATGCTAAATTGATCTCTTAGTTTTAGACTGCTTGGCTTTTTAAAAAGATTCAGACTGTTTTTAGTAGTCATCACTTATCGCCAATCGAAAGGTGAAAGAGAAGTAACTAAATCATTGATCTTCCCTTCTTCCAAATTTTGATCGATCAACACGGCATGCTGTCAAAAGACAGTGGCCATGTGATGGTTCTAAATGAATCGTTCCCCAAAATCTGTTCGAATGCAGACCTTTGTTTTATGCTATTTTTCTAAATAGTTTTCAGATTTTCATTTTATGTACTTTGAAATTAATGCCTCTGTAATTTCCAAGAGCAAGGGTCAGGAAAACTTTTTTTTTTAAAGCAGGTATCTGAAATATTTTTATGTCTGTTTGGCCGAATAAAGTAAAATATGAAACCGTGATCATACAAGCCTGTAGAAATAGCTTGTTATTTATAGCAGGAGTATGTATCTGTATGACCTTCCATTTATTATCAATTGGTGAGAACTATGAAATTAGTTTTTATGTACAAAATATTGTTTAATTGAGGTTCAAATTTTGAGCAACATTTTTAGTTATAAAACATTGATTTATTCCAAGCTACTGTAGAAATGAGGCTTTTGATTAATTCTTCAATTGGGATCTTTATTGTTCATTAATCAAAAATAGTTGAGGAAAACAATGGATTTCGCATACAACAGCACATATTTAATGAAGTCGGTGAGCCAGATGTAAGTGAGGCCATGGGCTGGATTTGGCTGCAGACCATAGGTTGCTGACCCCAATTCTAAAGGAAAGGCCCGAGCTGGGTAAATCAGGTGATATTTAAAGCTTTAAAATAAACAACTTCCACTTGCATAAGAGGTGTGATGGGGAGGGGTAATCTTCAGTTGAAGTCATCTCGTCTGTCAGCCAGAAGCCATCAGCAAAAACTGTCACTGTCAATATGGGTTTCCTCAGTTTTCAAGTTGGTCCAGCTAGCTGCCTACGTATGTATCATGCATACAGGCTGCACCAATGCAGCTAGATGGCTGAAAAGATATCTGGTAAAAATGTTTTTTTTTAATTGTTTTTTCTTTTAGAATCATTTGTCTCCTTAACTGGTTGCAAAACAAGGCTAAAGGGCCAAATCTGTCCTCTTATTTATCCATAGCTGGAAACACAATTGACAAAGTTCAAATTTCGGGTTGTAAATCTTTATAATCATTTCACTTTGGGAAATGCATGAATCCACTTCTCCCTGCATTTTGTTGCATTGCCAGATATTTTACAAAAAATATCTCATCACTGGAATACCTTAGTAGTTGATAGAGAAGAGAGGGATTGAATGAATACTTGGATAGACCGCTTACTCAAAACTACCTTTCTTCGGCAGTAACAGCTTAAAGCTGTTACCATTTAGACAACCATATCAGAAGACAATCAAATTACCGTAGCCCCACAAACAGCCTGCGTGACCAATCAGCTAAATGACCCACAAATTCTTTTATCTTTGCTCATCTGTGTATGAGTATCTCTGGGCACCCCTGGTCACATTTTTCGGGCTAAAACCTTGGAAATTAGCATGAGTTCACCACAAGGCCTCATCTGAAAATATGCTTTTTGGTGTCCCTATTGTCGTTTTTGACCAATAATGCCATCTTTTAAGATAATTTTAGATAAAAGATCTATTTTTTTAGATAGTTCTGGTATATAAGCGGGTTATGGTGATTCATTTAAGCAAGGTGCCTAGATTATAGGGGTATTTTGCAAGTAAAATGGTCTCACACACACATTTCTTTATTATATATAACTCAAGATATACTGGGTGTTCAAAAAGTAACACCCAAATAATCCTGACAGTCACACCGGTTTCATGAGTTTTTGAGCTAGTCTGGCTGGATAGTTGGCTATGTATGTATATATTTATGTATCACACTCATGGGCTGCACCAATAGAGCCAGGGGACTGAAAATTTGAACATTTCGTCTTTATTATGCCTAAGAAAAACATTTTTTCTGATTTTCGAAAATCATCCCCCTTAAAAGGTTTTTTTCTTTGGAGGGGGGGGGGTCAATTTGCACGGTAAGTTTATATTGAATTGATCCCTCAGTCTGCAGTTTTTTTAAAAAATTTAGTGATTAGTGACCAACAAAATGCGCGAGAAGTAACTTATACATTGACCCCCCTGCCCTTTTCAAATTTTTCAATTGATCACCCCCAACATTAGTTACCTTGATGAAAATACTATACATTATGGTTTGAACCATAAATTTATGATTAAAAAGGAAAGGTAAACATGTCTGGTTAGTCACTTGATAGGGTGATCAATTAAAAAAATTAGAAAAAGGGGTGATCACTGAATGAGTTATTTTTCTTATTTTTTGGGGGGCTGTGATCACTTAAAAGTACAAATATTTAAAAAACAAGCGTGAATGCTGCTGGATACAAACTAAGGGACCAATTTGGCATAAATCTTCTTTGTAAATTGAACTCCCCGATAAAAACTTTGTAAAAATTCAGAGGGGAATTTTTCAAAGAACAAAACATTTTCCCTCTCATTGAGGGGAGTGTGTGTGCAAAATTCAAAGTTTCTACTATAGGCCTGATATTGCTATAATGTGTGAAGGAAAGTAGTAATGGTAGTTAGTTCTACATAGAGAGGAGATGGTGTAGTTCCTTAGGACAAAGGAATTTTTCACATGCTGTGACTACTATAAATGGTTAGGGCTGGGCAAAGTTTAGATAAGCAGATAGACACATAGATATATACCTACAAATGTCCGAACACATGAATAACCTTAAACCCAGTGTCAGTAACTAGACTGTTTTTTTTTAGTTTTTAAAAATCATTGAAATTAGTTGATAATCAATGCAAGGGGAAGAACTTGGTTAAACTGATTGTGTCTACAAACGCAATTCATTTAATTGTATCTGCCAACAAAATAATGAAATATTCTTCTAAGAGAAGTAACTCTTGCATAAAAATATGGAAGTTATTTTTCTTGGTGTTACTGACAAAAAATATAGACATACTTTTGACGTATCATATAGATAAATAATTACTAATATTATTATTCAAAACTATCCTGTAACCCTTTTGATCCTCGACCGTGAATTTGGGAATCACTGGAAACTTTATACAGATTCCAATTCAGGATAGAAAAAAAATCCTGTTAGACCTTGAACATAACACAATTCTTTGTTGACGTTATCTCCTTCCTTTCTTCTTCCCTTTACACAGAAACAAATGTCATCATCCAATCAAATCGTCGCTCATATCATGTGGTCTGAATCAGCCAATCAGGCGCCTCCTACTTCGGCGTTTTCAGAAAATTGCCATCATGGCGGATAGTATCACCAAAAATTGCAAACATTGAGAGATACGATTAAATTCAAGATGGTTTAACGTATTTTTAAAAGGTGAGACCTTGAGACGAACTCTTCATTATACTTACCCTACCATCAGTTATCCGAAACATATCATATTTCGGCTGTTCATGTTTTCTTTACGGTTAAATACACGATCTTTTCCTGATATCTTCCTTATGACGCATCTTTCATATTGTTTTCTTTCATCTTGAAGTACACACGAGTTACATTTTTAGAATTAGTGACTTTGATTAATTAATCAATTAATTCCTACATTTATATGACTTTTAATTTATCTTAGTGAAATAAAAGTATTATTATTTGTCATAGAAATGCGTGCCATAGACAGAAACTGAAAATATCTTATTTTTCTGTACAAGTAAGTAATATTAAAAAGAACCGCTTCATCTTTTCAAGAGTTTTTCAGGCAATTGATCTCATTTTTTTTCTTTCAACGCTTCGGCCGATCCATTCTACGGCCTTCTTCAGGTGAAATATCTGTACCTAAAGGGAAGGACTCTTTGTTTTTCTCTAGTATTGCCTACCAAAAATAATTGCATACCCAGAAAATTTGAACTTTTCTTTTTCGCTTTGCACTGCCGGGTAAAAGAGTCTCCGTCTTTCCATACGGATATTGCAGCCGAAGAAGGCTGTAGAATGGATCGGCTCAAACTTCGTTGGATCAGCAAGCTATGTCAATTCGATTGTCCGAAAATTTCTTTGAATGTTAATGACTCCTCTGAAAATTATATCTTATGTCATCTGTTTCTTTTTCTGTTTTTTTTTTTGTTTATTCGGCAAAAAAAGGTTATTGAAGCAAAACATCCTCTCCCTTCTATCTATAGATCCGTTAGAGTGGTGTCAAGAGGATGGGCTCGTCTGTCATATTTGTCAACAGCGAATGTAATTAATGCTAATACTATGGATCCAGTCTTTCTCAACCATTTTTGGGCTCACTTAAAAGCTCTCCGGAGACCTGAGTCAAACACAACAAGGATGCGACACGAACAATAGACAGAAATTCATTTATTTTTATTTCAGGCTATGCCCCCCTTCAAATGTGCCAGAGCCCTCAAGGGAGCCATATGGCCCCTGTTGAGAATGGCGGCATGGATGGCTGTCCTTTAGTTGAAGCATGACAGATTAAAAAAAAAGCGGGCTAAAATTTCTACGAATGTAATTTCTCAGAGTGCTATCAACTTTATTTAAATCAAAAAAACTTCGTATTTTCCTGAAAAATACAAACCGGTGAAGTCTTTCGAACGAGTTAACATCCATTTCGTAGAAAGAGGGAGCAGCTTTCATTTCTTCTATTGCTAAAGTTTTTATTAATTAAGATAATTTATTTTTTTTCTTTTCCTCGCCTTTGATTACCTTCTTTCATGAAATAACTTATTTTTTTTACAATCGAGTGTATGCAGGTTCTCACACCTGTATCTGACAAATTTCAGGGCCATTATCCTGAATACATAAGGATGCTTGACTATTGACTAATCGTTTTGACGCCCCCCAATGCAATGACATGATTTATATCGCTTATATTTCTCCAACTGAATCTCAGAAACTGGATGAAGATAGAATAAAAATAACAAATTTTTAAAACAAGGAACATAAACACTGTCATTGTCTTATTTTGTCAATTTTCTGCCTAATAAGACTGAATTACAGCGGAAGAGAATTTTCGGTGATCGAATAATTTTAACCAAAATATAGAAAAGAAATCGATAATCGATAATTTTTTTTCGAAAATTCCGAGTAACTGAAATTTTTTTGAAGTATTCACAACGAGAATTTTAATTCGAGCATTATTTAATTCACTAAGAAGGATCGGCATCTTGACTGGACTGCAATTTCAATAATTGTTATCGAACATAAGGTCGGTGGGTAAAGCTCACCCATTCACCAAAGAGCACGAAGTTACTATCTTTTAACAAGTTAATTTTCATCACAAATCCAAAATAAGACCCCCATCATCGGTACATTATTTATTTTTCTACACTCGGCAAATCTCACCGATTTTTTGCCTGGATTCTCTGAGGATACGTTTCATAAATATGACAATGTTTATTCATTGCTGATTTAGATTCGTATATAAAACCCTCTTCTTAGATTTCAAGGAAACCGTTATGATTCTCTCTCGTTGAGTGTAATTACGTGTCGAAATACATATTTTATTTATCTGTATTGATTTCTTTTTTTTCCACCTGGATATCGATATTGGTTCATTAACGTTTTTATCATACAAGCTCAGAGTTGTAAATACCTGGATGTCATTGATCAGCTCATCGAACGAGATTCTCCTTAAATATTCTGTAACTAAAAGGAAGAACTATGAATTATAACTTTGAGGTTATTTAGAACTATTGTTTATCGCTTCAAGTTTTTTTTACCTAAATCTTCAACTTTTTCCCAGACTGATTAGGCCAACTTTGGCACCTGACTGACCATCCATCTGGAATATAATTCACCTATTCCTCATAGGTACGACCTCAACTGAAATGCTAGACTAAGGGTTGACAAACTTTTTGGGAGGTGGGTCGAATTAAAAATATTATGCTTTGCGAGCAAAGGCAGATAAAGAATAGAACTGTGATCATACAAGACTGGAAACAGCTTGCTTTTGTTAACTCATCATTCATCATCATCATCAGTCTTTTAGCGTCCGTCGTTGGACATAGACCTTCCCCAGGATTTGCCACACTTCTCTATCATGGGTGTCACCGAGCCAGTACTTCCTGAACTTGTCTAGCTCGTCTCTCCATCTAACATTTTGCCGGCCTCGGTTGCGCATGTGGTCTCGGGGAATCCATGTTGTGAGTCGTGATGTCCATCGATTGTCTGCCATTCTTGCAACACGGCCAGCCCACCGGCATTTGAGATTTTTTATGGATTCTATGATGTCCCTGACTCTTGTCTTTTCTCAGATGTACTGTGCTGTCTTGTGGTCTCTCCATGTGAGGCCCAGCATAATTCTTTCATATGCACGTTGCATGGTTCTCAGCTTACGGGTCTGTCTCTTGGTTAAGTTCCATGTTTCAGCTCCATAAGTGACTATTGGGAGGATGCATTGGTTATACACCCTTCTCTTTAGGATTAATGGGATCTTAATTTCATGTACTATCAGTCAATGAGAAATATGAAATTCTTTTGGCATCAAGGGACAAAGAATTGTCAAAATATGGTCCAAATTTAACCAAGTATATTAATAAAAAAGCACGAAAACCTACTGTTGAAATATTCTTAGCTATAAAACATTGATTCATTTGAAGCCACTGAAAACGTGAGACTTTTGCTCTGTTTTTTGATACTGAATTTCATTGCTCGTTGACAGAAAATTGAGAAGGAAAACAGAATTTTGTTGTGCAACATCACATTTTGGATAAAGTTGGTGGGCCGGATGAGGTGAGATTGCTGGCCAGATTCGGCTGATTCTTGTGCTAGACTGTTGCTAAGCACGACAGAAAAGCAGAGTAAGTAAAGCTGCTTCCTGTATTTTCTCATCGTAGCCATCCATCCAAGATGGACTGCTGATGAAGCTGAACAGTTCCAACTGCATTGCAAATTCACCCCTAGCTGGAGGAAAAATAGATTTTTGTTTTTATTATTTATCTGAGTTGAACTTGTTTCGCCTATTCCATTTTCCATAGTGTTGACCATTAGGCCACCCACACTCTCCTCTACCACAAGAGTTTGAGAATCAACCATATCAATTCTAGTTGATGCAGTGACAATCAACATTTCAAAATTTCTGAAAGTGGCTTCATATCCTGATTTTAATTTCAACTAGTGCCCATTGCAAAGGTCTATGTTCAGAAAGGACCAGATATTATGGTGTGTAGAGCAGCCTGCGATGATTGTCATGTTAAATAATTTTCTATCTGTCATACGAAACTACGGCTTCGAAGTAATTTGGTTACTTCTCTTCAGTGTTGCCAATTAAGATACTTTATATCCAAATTTAGATAATTCTAAAAAGTGCAAGTCAAGGGAGATGATCTATGAGTGAACATCTACAATTTTTAATGTTTTATTCATTTTTATTAGATTTCTTGAAGTACTGATTAAAAAAACTTCAAACTCAACACTGCACTGCCTTGTGGGCTGATTAAATATATCAGGCGAATGTCAACTTCGTTCAATGGCCAGTTGTTGAGTAATTGTGGTGCATACACAAAGAGAAAGAGATTTCTTCAATTGTTGTTAGTTGTTTGGTAAATAACTTGAATAAGTTTACTATATCTAAATTTCTACTCGTCCATTGGCTTGTCTATTATAGTATACTGACAGATACAGGAATGAATTTCTGTGATTATGTATATATTTTTTATTTCTTATGATACATTTGTTTAGCTACTATTTTATACCAAGTATAATTCATTCACTTTAGACCGAGGTCATGTAGAGGAATTCAGATTATTATTTAGCATAGACTACCTTCTTCTGGAGTGAGGATAGGCCTATAAGAAAAATAACTCTCAGCCCTGAGGGATGTAGGGTAAATTTTTGAGATTTGTTTCATGAAAAAATAGTGTCTTTGATGTCAGGAAATATAGTACTTTTTTTGGTACTAAATTTGATCACAAAGTGTGTGTTATTTGCTGTGGAATATGATTTATATTGAGGTGTATCAAAAGTCGTTTTGCTTTTTAATCATCTCTACGGTACTTTTATGGAATGCTCTAGTCTCAACTTTTGATGATCCAGAATCTTCTGGTAGTTTCCCAATTGCTGGTGGTCAGGTTCTCCCCTACTTGCATTTTGAATCATCATAATCGGCAGATGATGGTTGTCCATTCTTCGGTTTTATTTCAACAGACACAAGAAGCTTAAAACAGATTTGAGCAGTACAGTTAAATATTGTTTTTTTCACTTTCACATCCTGAAATGTGAGAGCAGCTCAAGTGACTTAGAAGCTCAAGTGACGGATTCTCATAACAAAATTTCACTTGATGAGAAGTTCCAACTGCCGAAAAAAAAATCTCTTAACGAAATATTTTTAGTTAGCAGGAAAAAAAATTGCAATTTCATAAAATTATCTAGAATTATCTTGATTTAATTCCTGATTATCTACATTTATATCCAGTATCTAGGCACCTATTTTCAGATAGATGGACGGACATCTAACAAATTACTGTGATATCATTTATTCATCTATTACATTATTTACATGTTTATTTGTATTAATACAGTGAAGTAATCATTACATTATGAATTATTCAAAAGGTTATTATTGAGATTTTAAAGATCTGATGTTTTTGTTTTGGAATGAATATCCGAAATCCCATTGGTTTAATCATTCACTTGATGAATGATCATATAGTAAGTTGTGGAACGGATTGTCCTTGTTATGTGAGATACCACAGTATTTTCAATGTTTGATTTTTACATTAAATATTTTCAAATGCCGTCTCATTTCAGGGTTTTGCTTTCCATCGACTGTTCTCTTCTACATGACTCGACATGACAACTCCAGATAAATTCAAGGCTCTTTTTGGAGACCTTGGCAAGCCTACATTACGTGGGGTTCGTAAGTGCCCGAAATGCGGAACGTACAACGGGACGCGAGGTATCAGTTGTAAGAACAAGTCCTGCGATGTCGTCTTTAAGGAGAAAGAACGGAAACGTGGACATAGTGCCGATGCGGTGAAGATCATCACCGGTTCCACTGAGCAGGTCTTTTCGGTCAGACTCCGTGACCGAGGACCTGACTATAGGGGCTTCGTTCAGTTGCCTTTTGTGCAGGACATTGACGGTAATCCGGCCTCGGAGGTCAGCCCCAGCGTTTTATCACAGGCATCACGCTGTTACGTTGACAGCTGTAGTCGGAATACTCAAATCAGCCTGACGGACCAGACGTGTTTACACATTAAGGCTGCCATTGATTGTGAGCAAGAGGCCATCCCCCTTATCCTCAAAAACTCTGCATTGAACTCCCTTCAAGTGACCAATGAGACAAAGCAAGAGATTTGGGTTATGGCCACAGAGATTACTGGCCCTCTTGTCCAGCGAGTGACCAAGAATATCATGGTGGTCAAATGTAAGACTAGTCAGAAACAACCATTGGGATTCTTGCACTTTGCATTCTTTGAGACCACACGGAATCGGTCGCAACCTGAATACAAGTTCCAGTGTAGCTGTAAAGCATTCAAGGTATGTTATGGGTTTCTACAGTTTTTAAACTGGTTTGGCTGTGTATATATATATATGTATTATGCGTATAGGCAGACCAATAGGGATAGAGGGCTCAAAATTTCAACATTTCCTTTTCATGTTTGCAAAAATTGTTTTTTTTTTTTTTTTTGGAAAATTCCTTCCTAAGTAGGTTTTTAGTGAGGATTTCAATTTGCAATGTTTATGCTTACTCAGTCACTGTCCCTGTTTGTTTTTTTGAAAATTCAAACTTTTTAATGATCAAATAAAATCTGAGAGAAGTAACTTATTCATTCATTACCCTGTATTCCAATTTTTTGATTGATCACCCCAACATGGTATGCTGTTAAAGATGTCAGTCCTAGGGCAGTTTTTATTGACTGACTAACCAGACCTGTTTTTAGAGAAAAGAAAACTGCTTCCTATTGCAAATACATTTTATTTAAAAGTTTTGAGAGCATTTCTGATTTTTGAACTGACCATTTTTATGACATGTCAGAAAAACCTCTCTACTTCAAGTAATTTTCCTCATCAGAGTTGAAAAAAGGTTTATGTATTCAGTCATGTCTGTTCCTTTGTCTGTCCACACAATATTTCTGAAAGTATGGAATGAATTTCAATGAAATTTTGTAGAAAGGTTGATAATACCGTGAGAAAGAGGTGGTAAAATTTTGAGGTGGATCCAGGGGTCTTTTTTGATTGAGAGATTTTTTCCGTTTTATTTTCAATTATATTTCTATATACTCTCATGAATGTCCACACGATATCTCCAAAAGTTCTCGATGAATTCGAACGACATTTCGTTGAAGGGTGGACAATGCACAATTATCTCCCTATCTCGTTGTCATATGTCCAAACCAAATGATATTGCCATAATGTCTATCGATACGATATCTCTGAAAGTTTTCAATGAATTTTCTAAGTCATAGAACCCTTTGCCCCCCTTTGATGGTTACAGTTAGTGTTGAATTTTTGCATAAAGTCTGCCAAATTATTCTCCCAAAATTCTTGAACTGAGCCTATACATAAGTGCTCCTATTTATTTCTATTGATATTCGGACCATCCTCATCTTGGTTGTTTTTCATACAATGTTTTGGCCGTTGCACTCTATGGTCAATATACCCCCGTCAGATAAATAAATGATAATAAATAAAAGGTTTGGTTCGTTACTTCCCAAATCTACCAGATGATACCTGATGAAGGCCGAAATGTTGTATGAAAAACAACCAAGATGAGGATGGTCCGAATATCAATAGAAATAATAATGATACCTCATCTCAAAAATTCCTAGATATAATAAGGGCTCCTGTTGTTCTTCGAGTACCACTTGATATTCGTAATAAGCCTTCAGAGGCCATTTTTAGAAGCCACTATAAAAATGGCTTTTACAAAACTATGAATGAAGATTTGAACCTTTCACTCGCTCTATTTTCCATTCTTCATGACTATTTTTCAAAACTTTGAAACTCTTAATGCCATGGTTAAATCAATTCTTGTTCATCTGTACCCCTTTCCCCCCTCTCAATTTCCTGTCCCCTTTTTCTAATACCATTTATTAGCACTCCCTTTCCTCGTGTCTTTTTTTATATCAGTATTGTGTTTTATTACTTTCTCTGTTATTGTTATTTCAAATTCAAATTGTAAGACTAAAATTACCTCAAAACTTATTGCCTTAATTATTTAAAGACAATTATTGTAATTAATCTCTTTCCAAGCTTATCAACTTTTACATTATTATGAATAAACTATATAGGGCACTTGGCTCAAAAAATGTTTCGATTCCTCTAAATGTCCGAAGCAACTCTCTTATAAAATTATCTAGCTTTCCCGACTGTATTTTTGTATGATTTTTTATCGCTAACGCTAAGGTTTCTGTATAATAAAACGCAATTTATAATCACTGTCAGATCATATATATCCATTTCTTAATACATTGATAACTCTGTTTGTGTGTAAATTGTTGCTAAAACAAATTTGAATATGAGCATCAAGTCTCTATGTGGTTCTTGAAATTAAGCTCTCTCTTCAACTTCAAAGTCACTTCTTATATGTCAGTTATTCACATGTTTAAGATGACTTGATACCTTGGACACTGACAATGGTGTCCATTTTAGCACTATCTCTTGAAACTACTTCAATGAATTTAGCCAGTTGATTTGAATCTTATACTTTTCCAAGCTCATCGTAGAACTTGGTGCATTATATTGGGAGGAGGCTGGAAGTGTACCGTCTCGAACATTGTCATCAGGGCAAAACAGAAATGTAGACCTTTGAGTAATCGCATAAATGAATCACTGTAGCCCGCACTTGTACGAGAACTAAGTATCTAAAAAACTTATTTAAAATAGAATATCTTTTATCCAAAATTATCTTTAAAAAATAGATCCATTATCTGAAATCAACTGGAAAAAAATAGATCCAGCATCTAAAATTATCCAGATAAATAGATCTAATAAAATTATCTAGAAAATAGATCCATTATCTTGAATTATCTACAAAAATAGATCCATTATCTAAAATTATCTTAAAAACCCCTAATGGCAATGGGCAGGCCATGTTGCAAGAATGAAAGACAAGCGATGGACATCACAACTCACAACATGGATCCCCAGAGATCACATGAGAAACTGAGGCCGACAGAACACAAGATGGAGAGATGAACTAGACAAGTTCAGGAAATACTGGCTCCGCAACACCCATGATAAAGAATCGTGGCGAATCCTTGGGAAAGTCTATGTCCAACGACGGACATTAAAAGACTGATGATGATGAAAAAAAAAAAAATAGCACAAGATTCAGGCATTGTTTGTCCCCAAATGATCATAGAGACCTCAAAAACCACTTTTTTTTTTTTTTTTTTTAGGAAAAAAAAAAATCCGTTTGAGGTGGTGTACTCATAGACCCAATAAAGTGACACAGACACAAAATTTGTAGCCCATTTGGCTGGCTAATTGGTTGGGTGGGCCACTTGGGGGGTGGGGCTATGGTGATTGGATAATAATAATTACGAGGGTGGATCAATAAATCCATTGACTGACACGGTTATTTGCTGAATTTTGGTCTGAAGTTTTCACCATATAATGTTCAATTAAAGTGATTAATGATGGAAGGAGATTATGTTGAAAAATAATTTGTAGATAATGACTGAAAGTGGTACATAAGAAGAAAAATGAATGGTAATTTTTTTTTCAGCAAAATGAAAGTAACTCTTGAATATTGATCAAGAATAGAACCACCATAGCCAGCATGGGTGGCTAAGAGTTCTGTCTTTTTTATATGTGTATGTGTGCTCTAGCACTCCTGGCCATACTGTTTTGTCAACAGACTTGAAAATTGGCATCAGTACTCTGCTACCCCCCTTCTAAAAATTTTTTCTCTTATTTCTGGGAAATCTTTTTTTTTTTTTTTTTTTTTTTTTTTTTTTTTAAACGGGGTGATCAATTACATCTCCTGAATCTAGGTTTTTCTATGTTCCATTTTAAAATGTTTTTTAAGTCGTTGATGCTACAGTTGTTCAAACCATTGACGGTGATGGTGAGTTTTGTATTTTTTTTTTTTTGTTTGATTCAAGAAAATATTTTTCTCTCTTTCCAGAACCATAAAATTGGTGTTGCCAAGGAGGACAGTCCGAAACGATGCGTTCATTTTTATGCTTGTATCTGTGCTTTTGCTAGTGACGAGAAACTCGCTGAAGAATTTGCATATTACATTAACATTGATTCAGCAGGTAAGTTAGAAAAAAGAAGAAGAAGAACAACAAAAAACAATCAAGCGTTTCCCGCAGCCGGAAGAATGTATGATTTTAACATAAAATCTCATAATGCTATCTATCTAGAGCCGGGTTTGTGAACCTTTTTTCAGGAGGCAAGTTGGATTAGGAAAGTTTTTATGTGTGGTGGGTAGAAATGAATTGGTTACCGGTTGGTTTTACGATAAATCGTGGTAAAATTCCGACAGTAAGTATTACCATACTAATCTAAATTGTTGTTATTACCATGATGATGTTTGATTACTGTTCATTATTTTAACGAATGGATAGTAAGTTGACTTTTAGGTCATTGCGTGATTTGGGAACTTCGGAATGGGGGGCATATAGTTTTTTGTTCAACTTCCAATAGCTTGTCAATTATGTAAACAGAGACTTTATTATGGATTGATATATCAAAAATTTCCTATCGGTGTCCAGGTATGCCAATGACAGACTATGTTGTGCGGAATGCAAATGTCAGAGTATTTTGCGGTGTGTCTATCAGTACTTTTCTAATATTTCCATTGATTTCACAAATACCACTCTAACCATTATAATCTTGGTCACGATAATAGTGATATGAAATTTACGTACTGTTTCATCTCTTGCTGTGGGCCTAGGCAAATTCAAAAAATAAAACTGTGATTATTCAAGGCTATGGAAACAACTTGTTTTTAATCACGTTAGCTCTTAGTTTTGGGTGCCTAATTGCTGTTCCCTCTGTGCTTATTGATTTTCGAGGGTCTATCTCTATTCTCTCCCCCTTAATTGTTAGGGGAGGGGGAAAACTACAGATTTGTCAAAATTTTCCCTTTGAAAGACAACCATCAAAGAATGCAAGGGGGAAAACTTAGCTAACCATGTTTAATTATTCACTAATTTCTGTGATTTTGAAATTATGTACCACCCAAAAATTTTTCAGTTCAATTTTTTTTTTTTTTGAAAACAAAAAATTTTTTTTGTTCTATCAGTACTGTACGTTTTTACTTCCCATGTACCTACCCTATCTTTTCTATAAATCTTTCTTGGGCGAATCCTACTAAATTGTGTGACTTCAACATTTACTTCCAGAATGAGGTTCTTCTTAAAATGTGACTTCCCACATAAGAGGCAGTAAGCAGAACCATCTTCGGGATATTTGGGGTCCCCGGGCAAAGCAATGTACTGTATTTGGCTTTCAGGCCTTGTACCAACCCCTGATCTAATATGTAGATTCAATAAAAAAGGTTAAGAACTGACATAAACTGTTATGTAAACAGATCTGGCTAGCCACTCAATAGAAAATGTTATAGGATCAACAGGCTCTGTTGGGGATGATCAATTAAAAAATTTGAAAAAGTGGTGATCAATGATTGAGTTGCATCTCTCAAATTTTGTTAGTCAGTGATCACTAAAAAGTCTGAACTTTCAAAAAACAAGTGAGCAAACTTCAGATCTATTTAGTGTAAACGTACATAGTAAATTGAATAGACCCACTAAAACCTGTATGAGATGGAAATTTCAAAAAAATTGTTTTTTTGTAGACATAATAAGGAGTGAATTTCAAAATTTTTAGCCCTCTAATTCCACTGTTTGGTCTGTGTATGTGATATATACATACATACATACATACATAGCCAGCTAGCCGCACCAACTCAACAGAGACCCGTGTTAACAATTTTTGTTGTTAGTTTCTCATATACATTCAGAGATGGTTCTCTATACGTATGCTGTTTAATAATATACAAACATTACTTTTCATTTTTCAAATTAAATTTTGAGACAATTTTAAGGGACCCAGTGTGCTCATGGGATAGAGGTAGGAGGTGATTCCGCAGAAGTTGTTAGAGTACCCAACTGGTAGTCATTTTCTCTGAATTTTTGAGACGAGGTATTATTATTATTTCTATTATTATTCGGACTATCCTCATCTTGGTTGTTTTTCATGGACACATAGCGTAGTGGTTTCAGAATCAGACAGAATTACTGCAAGTAATCTAATGGTTCTAGGTTCAATCCCTGTGTGAGACAATAATTCGAAAATACTTCTACTGCTAAAAGGGGAGTGCGGTCTATATACCCCCGTCGGTTAAATAAAGGGTTCGGTACGTTACTTCCCCACACCTACCAGATGATACCTGATGAAGGCCGTAGAGTACAACGGCTGAAACGTTGTATGAAAAACAACCAAGATGAGGATAGTCCGAATAATAATAGAAATAGAAATGGTAGTCATTTATTAATCAAACTCAGTATTTAGTCTTCAAGTTCTTGACTAAGCATTTTTAGTATTTATACTTTTTCTTTTTAGCGACTCCTGTTCCAGAGCATAATTTGATAACAATCTACCAACAAACAGCCGAAGGAAGTGTGACCCCGGCGGATACTACTGCAGTTGAAGTGGTTGTGTCTGGGGAAGACCTTTTGGGGCCTTCTTCAAAAAAGAAACGAAAAGATGATACACGATGTAAGTTATTGTGGCTTTCAAAAAGATGTTTGATATATTGATACAACAATGAAATTATTTCATCTAATTTGACTATCTTAAAGGTCGCCCTCTGCAGCCATGAAGCTCGATGTCAAGTAACTTTCTATTCAAAGAATTTGTATCATTATTATTTGCTAAATAGATAAGAGGAATGACTCTACAATTGGAATTTAAGACCTGAACTTATTGATCTCAAGAAATTAGATCTTTATAATATAGATTATGGGGGTGAGTGTCAATACTGACCCCACATTGTTATTAAGTTGTAAAATTGGATTAGAAATCACTTAATTTTTCAGATTAGAGCATTCTAATGTTATGGGTAACTTGAACAATTTACATAAAAAATACTTATTCAACATTAAAATATATATTTATTTAAGTTGTTAAAATTTATGAAACTCGATAAATTTTTACAATCTTACCAGTACAAAGGAACATTTGCTGGGTGCATTTTATCTATTTATTTTTCCATATGTTTCAGCTGATAACTCCTTTAATTGCCCAATGATTTATTCTCTATCCCAGATCTAAATTTATCCAAGTTATTCTTAAAATTATTTATTCTTGTACAATTTTCTTACATAAGATGGTAAACTATTTCAGTATTTCAAAATTCTGCAGGAGAAAAAGTCAATTTGTTTTTGCGACAGACCTAGTTAGTAAATTTCCTGTCCTCTCTGACTTATCAAACATTAGGAATCCGTTATTTGTAAAGCCATTTATTATCTTGAAAATTTCGATTAAGTCTCATTGAGTCCTCTCTGACTAAATAGTCCTGCCTAACTTTTCTAGTCTACCCTTATAACTTAAATCTCTCATACCATGTATCATTCTGGTTAATTTTCTCTGTACTGTCTTCAATTTCAAAATAAATTTCCAATTACCATGTCGTACAAAAATGTGGCTACAATATGCCATTCTAATGGTAACAAACATACAAACAAATGGATCATTATTATATGGATTATAGATTTGTGTTGAATTGATGCAAAAGTTCCCAGCACCATCTTTACAATGATAGGAATAATCTTAAAGGTATCTTTGAAGTTTACTCAGGTTTTTCAATAGCTTGTGTGTACAGTCTCTTAGTGGTGTACTGATGCAAATTTTCAAGGTTGTAGTCCCCAAAATGTGATCATGAGTGTCTGGAGACATGCTGATAGAGAAACTCATAGATAAACAAAGAGAGAAGAACCTGTAGCCCACTTGGCTAGTTGGTCTGGTTGGCCATTTATGAGGCTATAGTGATTCAACATTTGACATTGTTTACTCTTCACTCACTGAATAAACTGGATGTATCGATTTATGAAAATTTTGGCCTGTTAGTGACTAACAAAAAAGCCCCCCAAATTCTGTCTTACATCGCTGATTTTTTCTTATTTCAAACTTTTGACAACAACTTCTACATAATGTTTGTTTTTTATCTATATGTTGGGTTACCATAAAATAAAAAAGGAATTGGAATATGCTGTCAGCTGAATGTAGTTGGACATTACACTGCTAGGTATCACGAGTCAACATTATTCTGAGCCAGACTGCTATATGACATGGGTCTGGATTGATTGACTTGTTTCCCCTGTTTTTTTTTTTTCCTGGTGTTAGCAAGCAAATTTAGTGATTTGGGCAAAAATAACAAAGTGTGTATGAAGTTTTGTTTTCTTTTGAGGAAAACTGTTGCGGAAACTATTGTAATGTTTTGAGAATCTTTCAAGGAAGAAGCTCTTCTTCTGGCAAAGTTGCAAAAATCTGACAATTTGATTGATCTGGAACCCTACTAAAAAGACACACAAGACCGATCATTCAAGACAAAGGTTGAACTGTTTTGATTCTCCAAGATCAAATTACTGTTAAAATTTAACCCAAAATCAAGATCCAAGACCGAGTTTCTAGTTGGCTAGAAAAGGAGAACACAACTTAATCTTTTTCACTTTTAGGGTTCCATACTTTAAAATTATGGATCATAGCTTGCGTTGGAGACTAAAGAAAAAGAAACTCAAATTTAATCCTTATCAGTTATAGATGAAAATGTTTTATCCACTCTTTGTATTGTTACACAATGATCTTCTTCTATTTGATATCCTGTGTTTCTTTGCTCTTCTCAGTACAAGCCAGCAGTGCCCTCTTGACCTTGCAAGAAGGAGGAGGGGTAACCACACGAAAACCGAGTCCTGTGAAACAGACGGCCCAGCCACTACAGCAGCCCGCCAAGACCAATACTCCGCCCAAAAAGTCAGGTTAGTGCAAATCTCTTTTATTGAAGCTACGGGGTTCTCTCTGCTCCCCTGTTGATTGTCTCCGAGGAATTAAGCCTTCAGTCCTCTTTTCCTTTCACATATCCTCTTTACTGTGGAGACATACGAATGAAAACTTCTACATAATGTTTGTTTTTTATCTATATGAGGGGGTTACCATAAAATAAAAAAGGAATTGGAATGTGCCTTCAGCTGAATGTAGTTGGACATTACACTGCTAGGTATCACGAGTCAACATTATTCTGAGCCAGACTGCTATATGGCATGGGTCTGGATTGACTGACTTGTTTCCCCTGGTTTTTTTTCCTGGTGTTTGCAAGCACATTTAGTGATTCGAGCAAAAATAACAAAGTGTGCATGAAGTTTTGTTTTCTTTTGAGGAAAACTGTTGCGGAAACTATTGTAATGCTTTGAGAATCTTTCAAGGAAGAAGTTTCAAGCGGAACACAAGTCTACGAGTGGTATTCACGTTTCAAATGTAGTAAAATGTCATTTGAAGATCAACCATGATCAGGTCTACCTTCAACAAGCCGAAATGATGAAACTCTTAAAAAGGTTTTTCCATACAATCGATGAAGATCACTGTCCAACCATTGATAAGATATCTAAGGTGACTAGTTTGTTTTAGCATTCATGTCAATGAATGTAACAGAAGATTTAAATAAGAAATGGGTTTATCTCTGAATTTTTGAGATGAGGTATTATTATTATTTCTATCAATATTCGGACCCTCCTCATCTTGGTTGTTTTTCATACAACGTTTCGGCCGTTATACTCTACGGCTTTCATCAGGTATCATCTGGTAGATGTGGGGAAGTAATGAACCAAACCCTTTATTTAACCGACGGGGGTATATAGACCGCACTCCCCTCTTAGCATTAGTAGAAGACAATAATAATACTACTAATGCTAAGAGGGGTGTGCGGTCAATATACTCCCGTCGGTTAAATAAAGGGTTTGGTTTGTTACTTCCCCACACCTACCAGATGATACCTGATGAAGGCCAATGGCCGAAACGTATGAAAAACAACCAAGATGAGGATAGTTCGAATATTAGTAGAAATAAGAAATAGGTTGTTACAAAATTATTGCCTTGTTTGCTTACAGATAAACCACTGTGTCTTTCTAAAGTTGGGATTTAAAAAGATAATTCCTGTTATTTTTATGGTACCACCTTGTATACTACTTGCATAAATAAGTTTCTTATTATTTGGCTTTTTAATGTTGTGTTATGATAATCATTTGTTGGCAACCCTGATATTAAATGATGCATGTTGGGTACAGTATAAATTTATTGCAATGGACTGATTTACAATTCTCTCAAAGACATTGAAGAGACTCTGATGAAAAAAAATAGAAGTATATTAATCGAGAAGTCTTTTAGTGGTATAAAAGTTTAACACTGCTGTAATTGGCAGATCTATAGTGAAATCATGAAAAGGTTGGGACAAGTTTTCAATTTGCTTATTTCTTGTTAGAATAGATAACTCTGAAAAGTTTTCAAAATTTATTCCCACAAAAAAAACATCAAAACTCTAACAAATTTAAAACTTGTTCCAACTTTCTCATGATTTTGTTATGCGTCTACTAATTACTGTTGTGTTGAAAGTATAACAGTGTTTCTATGTTTTACCGAAGAACCATTTCATATGAGTGAAGGAGGTATTTGTTGGTCTGGATCAAGTTTGAAATTTCTCAAACACTTGAGGAGGATTTACTCACTTTCAATGGCTATTGATATCGTCGTACTGACCCCCCACACAACCGCTTTCCAATATATATGGTATAAGACCTAGGTGGTTTGATCAGTAATGACAGATAAGGTTATCTAGAAAAAGACTGATTACCTCCCTTGAATGATATAATTGTTGAAATATTTGAATGACGTAATACATTCATATTCAGGAATACATTGAATAGTGAAGTTTTAGATGTAGTATGGTTAAAGTATTGCTGGAGAAATTGAGGTAATTAAGTATCAGTTGAGGAAAAAACACATTGAATTATAATAAGATCTTGAAGAGTGCAGAACATTTTGGAACTGATTAACAGCACTAATCAAAGTATACATATATATATTTATGTATACATATATATATATATATATATATGTATGTATGTATATATATATATATATGGATTAAAAACAATGATCTTTCAATCTAATATGGTGTCAATAAAGTGTTGGGTTAGGGTTGAACTTTTCTTGAATTACTCCTGAAAAAGTTTCTCAGTTTTTCTACAATTAGAATTTTCATTTGTAGATTTTTGATAAATGACATATGAATAATTATTATTGTGTAATATAGCATTTTTTGTTTAGTTTAGTTAATTATTAGTCTTGTTTAACCCTCTCAAGACTACCCTATCTAGTTGCATAGGGCCTGAATTTTCCATATTTCAAAGAACCAAAATTATGATGGGATACATTTGTCCCATTAGATATTTATATTGGGACATATTTGTCCCTTTAGTCGTTTATTATTGTTTTGAATTTATCATCGCTTGTGACAGAAATGAATAGATTATTAAATAGAACACAGATTATGAGATTAGATACCATATCCTAGAATATATATAAGCGATTGTAAAAGCCAGAATAATCTCATTCACAGTCCAAAGAGACTTAAGAGACTGATCTATGGGACATATGTATCCCAGCAGTCATGGACACCTTGGGATATATATGTTCCTGTAGTTGCAAGAGGATTGAATAAAAGAAAATGATGTTTATTGTATTTTCAGCTACAGTTCAAATAGATGAAAGTACTATTGCAGTGACATTCCACCAATGGCTTGGGAGTGTTACGGAGAGAATCAACCAAACCATGCATTACCAATTTGATGGTAAGTCTTACAATAAATGAAAAAGATTATGTCCCTGACATAATTGCCAAAAAAGAAAGGCCTGGAAAACTATTGTGATAAAATATTTGATTGTGCTTTTGTATGATATATTATTCTATACTAGCATAGTATCCATGAAAATAATGAGATTACTTACATATACATATATACTGGTATAAATCATTCATATGTGTGTGTGTATATATATACATATATATAGACACACACACACACATATATATATATATATATATATGTATATGTATGTACGTATATATATGTCCCAGCTGTGGGTAAAATAGAAGTGCAGATTAGTTTATATATATCCCAGCTGTAGGTTAAATAGAAGTGCAGAGTGAACCCTCTAGTCCCTGGAAGGCAACCAGTCTGGGAGAAAAACAATTCTGATTCCAAACTAGAGAGTGGAGCCCCAATTGAGGTTGTTTGACGTTCTTCCTGCAGTTCCCACTGCCAAGCTTTCCTCTGAACTACATCAGCGAGGACAAGCGGCGGATTCTGATGACTGGGCATCCAAGGATCTCCATACGCTTCACCTCAGGCATAGGCCCTGGAGGGGACGTTCCATTGTCTATAGAGATGGAACAGAGGCCATTCGTGAATATATTCAAGGCAAACAAAAAAAAACATACCTCAAACAAGATTTACCTCTATGTCAATTTTCCACAACTCGGTCTTTTTCATAAATTTTAAACAATAATGTGACAGAATTGAGTAAAAAAATGAAATTGAGACATCAGCAGCAGCAACAGTAGTAGTTGTAGTATTAGTAACGAAGGAGCAGTTGCCTGCCTAAATCAGTGGTCATGCACAAAGTGTAGTATCTACTTGCAGTACGTTCTTTGGTAGCTTTGCACCAGTGCAGTACAGTGGTTGATATTGGCCTACTGAGGCTCGGTATTGCTAAGTGCAAGAGGCCTAGAATTCATCCAGTAGCCTTAAAAAAATAACCTTGCCCAGTCTTAGGGGATCAGTAATCCCCAAGGCAGCACCTTCCCATTGTACTGAAGTGGAAGGGTCGTGCTTGCCCTGATGCCTTTGCAATACCAGTTGGGGGGACTGGAGCAGTTTTTTGAGCTTCTCATATATGGAACTCCACAGCAAACTAACCTTGCGTTTTATCTTGTTCTTATGGGGAAGCAAGTAAATACTGGTCACACACAAAGCTTTGCTTACCAGCAGCAGCCAACTTTGTGTGCGAGTGTTTACAGTACCCCACTTCCTTTCGGTTTGTTTTTCTGTGACTAACAAATAAAGTGAGTGACAAGGGCTTTTATAAGATTATTCATATTTCTTTATTTCTATATTTTCCAAGTTGTTTATAACAATGAATTTGATTGTAGATTGTTCAATTTTTAATATCCTTTGCTTAATGTCTTACTATTTGAAAGACTATGTTCATGTTTCAGAGTGATAACAATAAGTAGCTTCCTCTGTATTTATTTTAATGTTAAGTCAAATCACCATAGCCTCACAAATGGCCTGACCAATCAGACAGGTTGGCTATGGATTCCTCTCTCTTTGCTTCTCTCTGTCTATGTGTGTGTATCTCTAGGCTCCCTTGGTCACATTTTGGGGGCTGCAACCTTGAAAATTTGTATGAGTACCATCGAAGGCACCATCAAAAAAATGTTTTGTTTTTTTTTGCTTTTTCAAAAAAGTGCATTTTTAGGCCTGTAATGTCATTATTAGACCACCCATTCGCAAATTTTATACTGGTATTTGTAAGATAATTTGAGTTCAAAGATCTATTTAATTTAGATAATTATTCTTGGTACACATGCGGGCTATTGTGATTCATTTATGCGAGGTACGGATATCTTTTTCCTGTTTACTCTTGTGACTCTATACCTAAGGCCAACAACTAGTGTCTTTTTTTTTCTCTCTTTGATTTTGATCAGGTAATCCCGAGCCACTGGTATTTCATGCACCCCAGGTGTTTTTTGATTGCTTACAACAGAGAATTTCCTCAGGGAACCGGAAGAAGCGTTTACCCAACTACACAACGGGTTTTGTTCGCAAGGATGCTCTCCCCTTAGGAATGTTCACCAAGTACACCTGGCACATCACTAATATTTTACAAGTTAAGCAGATATTTGATACATCAGATGTAAGTATAATTTGCCACAAATTTTACTTATCCCCCCTCCCAAAAGCCTGGCTGCTGCAGGGTCAATTTCCTATCCTACTTCTACGCGGGCGTTGAGTCTGTCTTCAGCCGGAATTCTGTCTTTGGCAAATTAAAATTTGGTAGTGTGGAAATCACTAAATTGGTGCAGAAGTGCCAAAACATTGTGGGCTCTTTTCCGACCATGTTTTTGGTGGGTTTTTTTTTTTGGGTCATTTTGTGTAACATTTAGCTTTTTTTAAAAATAAATTTTTCAACGCTTCTTAGCAGTCAAATTAGTGCAAAAATATTTTTTGAGTTGTCAACGCTAAGCTTGGCAACTTTTCTGCTAACTTGTAATTGTACCATAAATGTTTGTAGATATGTCAGTTTGGCTCTGTAGGTAAGAGAGACGCCTACTGATTACTCCATAGAGAAATGCTAATCTTATATATCAGTTTGGTCTTACGGGATAGACTAACTGTAAAAAGTTTACTCCCCCAGATTAGGTGAGGATTATTCTTGTTGTGGAAAGAATGAAGTCAACTGAAGCCCCTGACTTGGACTGGAGTTTGAGGATATCCTACAAGTTGATATTTGATACAGTAGATAAAATTTAAACTAAAAATTTATAAATTATTAACTGAATTCAATAATGCAGTGAGAATGGAATTTTTAGCTATTTTCCAGCAGAGATACTGCGACATTTTCACCAATTGAAACCATTGGTGATTTTCACTATGGAATATCATAAGCATAAATATCTATTTAAGAAACCTGGTTCTTTCTGGTTTTAAGAAAAGATTGTTTTTCTTTTTGCATTCTTTCAGAAAATAAATTGTATCAAATTAAAGCTACATATGTATTTATCTTTTGGAAAAGAAAAGATAAAACTATGTATATACCAATTTTTTTACAAAAATCCATCTAATCAACTTGATCTACTTATTTATTCATTTATTTTTTTTTTTACAAAAGCAGTTGTGTATTTTCAATTTGATTAAAAGTTTACATAAAAATCAAGGGAGATCAAAAGAATAATATATTTCCTCCAAAGAAAAAAGAATTCTTCTTTGCTTATGTTTTGTAAAAGAAAAAAAAAAAGAAAAAAAGTTTTCTTGACTTTTACGTTAAGTTTTGATTGTTATTTTGATTGAATGGAGAAGAAAAGAAAATCCATCCATTTGATTCTAATATATGTTCTGATTAAATAAACATTTGATCAAATTAAGACTATTAATTAGAAATTAGTGAATATGTAGTTTAGGTTGATCTGAATAATTTTTAAATAAAGTAAATACGTAAACAGAAAGATGTTAACACTTATGATCTTCCGTAGTGAAAAAAGCCAATGATTAAAATTGGTGAAAATTTCATGATACCTCTGCCAAAAAATAGCTGGATTTTCTGACATAACAGATTCTAGCAAAGCAATTTGTTAATCCTTAACATTTTTTATTTTAAATATTGATAGGCTGAAAGTAAATTTTTGAAATCATTTTTGTCTTCTAGGTTTCAGAACTGAGGTACATTTTTTTGATAGGATATTCATTACCAAATATTGGATTAATATTATAGAGGAAAATATTTTCTCTGCCTTTGATAAAATAGTATTTTTGTCCTGTTGAGAAATTTGCATTCTTAACTCCAGTTTCAAGCTTAATTGAGATTTAAAATGAAATTAAAAACATCTCAAGTACCAAGAAAAGCATCGTAAGAGAATAGCCTCCCACTTTCTAATGAAAGTAATGAAGTCATGTAAAAAAAATTCCATTGAAGAATAAATATGGTCAGAATAAATCCTATGTATGACATCACTGGTGTTTTCCACTGGAAAACATCTAAAATAGAGTAAAAAAATAAAAAAAAAACATGTAGAAACCTGTCAGTTGTATGAAAATATACATTTGAAGTGTTTAGATTACTTCCGATGTGAAATAAATCATTTTGGGGATTTTTTCATTTTCATGTTAAATGGTTTCTCACAGCTGTACGATAGATGGAAAGTAAATTTATAGTCAAGCAATATTGGAGTTATTGATTGAAAGCACAAAAAAAATTCTCTGGGAAACAAATTTTCAATGTTTTTTGCTTTTTACCAGTCAGAAATTTTGACCTAGAAATGAACATAGAGCTAAATAGTAGGTGGAAATTAATAATGGTTTATGGCTGGCTTCTCGAACTTTTTAATTGAAATCGATGAGACAAATGTTTTTGAAAGGCCCCTCACTCAGTGTTTTAAAAGCCATAGGCACTTATACAATTAGTCTTCAGTCATAATTTTATGGTAACAAAAAAAAATGGCAAAATATTATTTATGGTGTTTAATTATGGAAAAATACTATTCAAACAAAAAATATCAAAACGTAACCGAAACATTGAGTCATTTCACAGTAAACACCAATATGAGTAATTGTATATTATTATGAGTAATTATATATATATTAATATGAGTACTTGTATTGAAATGAAAAAAAAATCTATTGATATAATTGTGCTCACTATTTCAGCAAATCTCAATAATCTGTAAGTGACCCCCACTGGGGTCTCGCAACCCTTAGTTTAAGAAGTACTGGTTCATAAGACTTGTGTAATAAAAATAAATAGGCCGGCTCTGTCTTGTTAATTTTTACACAATAATAGTGGTTGCTGCTAGTGCTGTATGTTTATTTCTCTCATCTAGCTCCCTTTTTCATCACTGTGAGGCATACATAAAAAACATATTACAGACAATCAAATTTTTATATATGTATAAGGATATATATAATATATATATGATAAGAACTTAATCTGTTTATGTTGTCAAGACCAAATGGTACATTGACTGTTTAATAATGGGTGGTTATTCCAAATAAGAGTTTCTATATAATATAAAACAATTTAAAATCATTCTATTAGATCATATATCCATTTAGTTATACCATAATTGTAGCGTTGGAAGAAACAAATAGAGCAGATATAGACCGGGAATAAGCAAGATGAGAATTTGGAGTTGGTGAAACAGTCATTTGGGCCTTTGCATTTCAGGTGGCTGTTTAGCTCATTGGTAAGAACAATGCTACATTGAAATGGTTACCATATATATATATATATATATATATATATATATATATATATATATATATTAATAGACAGATGGATATTCAATCAAGACAGAAGAATTGTGGAGACGTTATTTTTTAGTGGGAGCTTTTTTTGAACCAACACCCCATTTTTACATGCCAGTTGGCATATTTTCTCTATGTAAAAATGGGTATTGGTTCAAAAAGAGTTCCTAGTGGAAAATAATGTTTTTAGTACACTCTCTCTCTTTAAATATATATATATATATATATATATATACACACACACACACAAAGTACTTGTCATGAGTATTTGAACAAACAGACATTTTGCTTTTAATCTCTTAGTTTTGTTCAGAATTGATCAAGGAGATTGAAAAGGCTAACTCATATTGCTATTTGGAAGAGTTACCAAACTATTTAGTTAATTTGAACACCCCTGGTCAATACTTCCTGTAATCTTAAGAAAACAGACAGACATTGTGTTTGTTCAAATACTTATAAGTAGTATTTTTTATTTGAACAAAACATTGTTTATAAAAAAGGATGGAAGATTAGGATGACACTGGGTGTGGGGTCAAATGGGTATATTTTATTTTTTAATTTATAACTCCCTTATTTTTTAATTAAAAAAAAATCTGATTTCACAGAAATAAAGCCTCATGAATATTCTATTGTAGTATCAAGTGTAGAAATACTTTTTCATTTCATCCTGTTTTTGAGCCATTTTATTTAAAAAAAAATTGTAAAATCTTACTTTTATGAACTTCATTCTAGCATATGAAAAAAATATGAAAAGTAGATAAATTGGGTTTGTTGGACTTAGAAGGAAAGATATAGATGTGTATTAATCTCAGGTTTGATAAAGTTACTCTTGATAGTTTTTCTAAAAAATCAGAATATATTCTGTGACGTCAAATGGGTTCATCGGTTTCTCAAAATAAAACCGTTCTCACGATCTTAGTTTTAATAATTCAAAGTATATTGGGCTCAAATGACATAGTGTTGAAATGAAATCATGAAAAGTTGCCTGGGTAACACCATTTTCTGTTGGGAGGGGAGGAAATCTAAAAACATACCCGTTTGTCCCCTTCTTTACCCAACTCCTTAGAACTATGTATATAAATCTATATTCTGGTAAGTAATTGTTCAGGACTCTTCTTAATCCAGGCTAGGGCTCTTGGAATCCTTATGGCTTATATACATTCTGTACAAATGTGTAAATACAGTATTGTTTGGCTATGTAAATGAAACTTGTACTTACCCATTGGAATAGCAGGTCGTTGTTTATCTCGTGGAGGAAGAGGGGGAGGGGTTAATGACATGTTACATAACCTGTACACCGTGTCCTTTCCCTCATTGTCACCCCATTCTCTATCTGATAATACAAACTAAAATTGACACCTGCTTGGTGTCATTAACCTTCTTGTGTGTCAAGGCTTTTTTTTTTTTTTTCATTATTTCAAATTGACAATGTTATGATCATGAGTGGCCTGTGAATCCTGATACAATAGTGCAATAGTTCTTGACCTTTTTTCAAAGCTTTCACCCCTTCGAGATTACAGAATCTCTTTCGCACGCATAATCTTACTTACACTGAAGACACATCCGAGACAGAGTCCACAGTTGTGAACTCCTGATCTTGTCCATAGCTAAAGTGAATTTGATTTTGAGGTATGATCCTTTACTCAAACTAGTCCTCTACAAGGCAGCAGCTGACGCACCTTCCGCAATACTTATACAGCTTAGAGTGTACTCAATTAGCTGCTGAGTGCACTGGGAAATTTGTCCTATGAAGAGTTTTCCATGCTCTTTGCTTGTATCTTAATCTTAAGCCCAAAAAATCAAATAAAAAAAATTGAAGACATTACCAGCAGTGGTGGTAGTAGTGATATAGATGTGAACACACGGTTGAGGATTGCTTTACCCCTGCCTCTCCGTCTTCAGTGGGAGAGAATCCAACCAACAAACAAAAATAATGGATAATCTCTGTTGCCATACCCATGAAATTTCCAAGGGTTCAGCTAGTTTTCATTGTTTGCAATTTATACCTTTTTCAAGAACAGGAGTATTGAATGTTCATAATGCTGAATTTAATACCTTTCTCTAAATTAAGTATCTCCATTTTTCTAGGACCTGTAAATTCCATAACCCTTGGGGGATTAGATGAAAAATATGATATAAACCCTTGGGAGTGATACATTGCAAAATATAATTGCTTGACGTTGAGAAATTAAAATGTCTTCTTAATTAGCACTGGTGGTTACTGTGAAGTCAGAATTTACGTAACGGTTCCGAGTAGAGCTGCAACGATTTACTGATGCTTTGTGATTTTTTTATCAGTTACGCAATCATCGGTACACAAAATTTCTTTAACAATACTAAATATTTTTTAACCAATCTGAAATTTTAATTTTTTTTTTTTTTTTTGGTAGAATGAAAAGAAGACCAAATTTTCGTCAGAAAAAACGAAACAGATTTTCATAAATGACATCTTAGTACCGACTGTTTTAAAATCTTATTCACAATTTTATGACAAGTAGCGAATGTGTTGACATTTTAAGAATTCTACGATAATAGAATCGTTTATCAGTGCGGAAGTGCTGGGAAGGGAAAGGGTGTAATGAAGTCAAGTTTTGTTTTATAGACTAACCTGTTTCTTTAAGATATCAGTACATTTTTACCTGAGCTCATATTCTGATAACACCTTTTAAGGAGGTGTATTTTTTCTCCTAACCTCATTTTCTGGTAATGTTTTTTTATGTTGAATTTTTTGAACATTTTTCTTTAGGAAGTTTTTATTACCTGAGCTTATCTTGTATTGTGATACATATTATATTTTGATATGTATCGTATTGTGGAAAAACATATTGTTGAAGTTTTACTTTTGAGACTCCTGAGAAATAGATATACCAAGATTTCTATGACTGCTGAGATTTTTATATATATATATATATATATATATATATATGTGTGTGTGTGTGTGTATATATATGTGTGCGTGTGTATATGTGTGTGTGTGTGTGTATATATATATGTGTGTGTGTGTGTATATATGTGTATATATATGTGTATGTGTATATATGTGTGTGTGTGTATATATATATATGTGTGTGTGTATATATATATATATATATATATATATATATATATATGTCCCATGGATCTCTTTTACAAGTTTACTAGAACATATGTGTCACAAAAATGAAATAAATGAGATTTTCTCAGCTTTTACAACTGCAAACAATGATGTCCTTTCAGGATGAAATCCATGCAGAAATTACTTGGTATGATATGACCAATCAGTGAAGATGTGTTGGTGAAGTGATCTATTAATTCTGTATAACCCATCTGTCCTGGCATATATACCTATTGGGACAAATGTATCCCACCATGATTTGGGTTCTTCAAGATATGGAAAATTTTGGATTGGATAAAAGAAAATTTTTCTCTTACCATTGTATAAAAATCAATACATTTTGGCTTTTTTTATAACCTTTTCGAAAAAAAATTTACGTACTTCCATGTTTTAAACTAACACATACACACAAGGAAATCCTTATATTGTTGCATGAGAATTATTTTCTGTTATTTGTTTTCAAATCTAGCTGACTTTAATTTTTAGCACTCTGTTGGCACCTCCTCTCACTCAGCTAAAAATCTGTCCTGCCACTGCAGTTGACTCTAACTCTAATCGCTGGATGTTAGTGTGTTTAAATTCCGAGGTTGTGTTGTCATGCCAATTAGTCATACATGAACAGACACACAAATTATAGGCTTTCTAAGTTACTAAGTGCACGAAATCTTGATGCCCTTGAAGAAAAATGCAGAGTGCTGAAATTTTTCTAAAAACATTGATTTTTAAAATTTCCTTATTGTTTTTTTAGTAGCATTATTATTTTTCTCATTCCAGATGCCGCTTGAAATAACTCGGAACTTTGTTGAGAACCGAGACGGCACGTATGACCTTTATGAGGTTCCCAAAGTCCAAGTGGAAAATATCGATGACACGTACAAGAGCAAAAATCAAACCCCAATCAGGCCGTTTGAACTGAAGACATTTCTCAAAGTTGGTCAGTTGATCTTTTTTAGTTGTTGTTCTATGTCCTTATTTTGGTAGGAACCTCCAAATCAGCTTTATAGAAAGTATAGGGACCAGCGATATTCAAACCTTGTTCCATAGAACCTCCAAATCAGTTTTATAGAAAGTATAGGGACCAGTGATATTCAAACCTTGTTCCACGGAACCTCCAAATCAGCTTTATAGAAAGTATAGGGACCAGCGATATTCACACCTTGTTCCACGGAACCCCCAGGATTCTGTGAAGCAAAGTGACATTTTCATAATATACACAATGATTTATCATAAGTTGCTCTTACTTGCGATCAAGTATGTATTTTCTATTTGGGCCTATAAACATTCACATAATTCTATAAATAAGGCCCAAATCCAGTAGTTACATACATATGTAAATTTTAAATATATTAGAGGTGTTCGTGTGTGTCATGCTATAAAAAGTATCTGAACATGGGTACAGCCCAACCAAATTTGGTATGTTTACTCAAAGTACATGAGGGTAGGTTTTAAAACAAAAAGTTTTTGAAAAAAATATTTTAAAAGATCTTTTGAGGGTGCTTCCACTTACTGTGATGCCTACGTGGAATCTACTTTCCAACCATATCTTGTTATTTTATATGTTTATGTATAATTCTTTAAGAGGGTTCAAAGTGAGGGGTCCACACCTTTGAGGGGTCAAAAGTGGAGGTGACTTTGGATGAAATATACTTTTCGCACCCTGAGATTGATTGCTTTATAATCTCACACATTTTGCCTTGACATTGTAAACTTGTAAAATGGCTGACATCATGCAGTGTCAAGCGAAATGTGTTCTGGTCAATGTTGGGTTATGAATGTATCTTTTGGCCTAGAAAACGTAAATAGAATAAACAATTGAAGAAAACGGGGCTGCTGTAGCAATCATTATTTTGCATCACCAGTGACTGTTTAGCTTAATAGTAAGAGCAACACTACATCGGAACAACTACCCTATTAGTCACAGGTTCGATTCTGGCAGCTGTCCCATTTTTTTTTTTTCAATTGTTTGGGCTATTTATATTGTCTAGGCTAAATGATAGTTTCAAAGTAATATAATGCGATTTATAATTATTTCTGTTGGATTATACATTATATATATATATATGTATGTAGAATGGAAAGTTGTTTTTGAAGGGGTTCCCTGGAAAAGTTAATTAATTTAGCCTGTCAAAATAAGGCCCCCAAAAGGTCAAAAAAACATTTTTTCTAAAAATTAATAAAAAACATTTTTAGAAGGGATTTAGTGGAGTATTGATGTCAATTTTCAAATCTGTAGACAAAATTGTATGGCCAGGAGTGCTGGGATAAACACACACACGTGCATATATTAATAAATAAATTTGATTGTTATGGTCTTTCAATAGTCTACATGGGTCAATTTTTTTTTTCACCGGGTATCAAATTTTGCAAGGAATCTGTGTTCATTCTTACAAAGAGGCTGAGTAACGAATTACGATGAAAAATAGGTGGTCTACTGGAAGCTAAATAAATGGTCTGGAATTAATATTGATTTAACAGACTCTGTTTTGAAGTGGACAAATATAGTTAGTAAAGCCTTAAGCCTTTATGGGTACAACCTTTTTTGAATTCCCATTATTATTGGATACGTAGTAGAACATATAAAAGGAGGAAAAAAAAAGTTTTTTAATTAGTTTTCAAAATAAATCCTCAAAAGTTTCTTATTACTGACATTCATCAGAGAATGACCCGTCAGAAAATGTTCGAATTCCTCCCACACTGTATATTTAAACATTTTCTGATGGGTCATCCTCTAATGAGTGTTGAAAAGCTTTTATGGATTTATTCTAAGAAGCCTGGATAGATAAAGATCAAACAGAGCCTGCTTCAGAAGTGTATTAATTTGTGTCTATTAGGTAGAATTTTTTCCTTTACTTTTCATTGTTTATATTATATCTTGAGCATATATCAAAGTGTGGTCCAGAAAACCAGGTCATCTCTGGTCTGAGGCTTGCCAGATGAATCGTCTGGTACCTGTTGTAATTGTTCTATAGCTCTCCATCAAATCATTATTTGTTTTTATTTCAATTATTTTTGATACATTATTATAATAAATTCTATATATTTGAAATGTATTTGTAGTATTGAAATCATTTTTTAATATTTTTTATTTTACAATATACAATATTAGCATAATGTGTTTTATTTTTTATAAGTATTGCAATGATATATAAGTTTTTTGTTTCTAATGTATACTTGCAGTATTGAAATAATTCAATTAACCACCAATGTTGATTTAAATATTGTATTACAAATACATGAAATTCGATTATCTGTCTTTGTATTAGATATTGATAACTGATGGTCATCCGTACCTTTTTTCCAGGTAACACAAGTTTGGAACAGAAAGATCCGACGCCGTTCATAATTGAGTGGATCCCAGACATTTTACCAAAATCTCACATAGGCGAACTTCGGATTAAATTTGAATACGGACACCAAAGAAATGGTCACATAGAACACCGTTTGATAGCGGCTACAGCCCCTGAGATTCCTGTACAGACTATCCACGTCCAAGAGCTGGCATGACTGCTGCCCTAACTTCGTTTCGCACACTGTCTGTATGGGGCATTTGGATGTCCGTTTGGGCTCGATCGTAATTCAGTTTTCCCATCAAAATATGGCTTTTCAGTCTCTTGGCTAAGAACCAAGGGTTGTATCTATTCTAATATGTCTAACATCCAATACATCCCCAATATTTACTGGCTTGGACCACAGATGTTGGTTGTGTAAAATAGAAACAATTTACGTCAAGTGCATGGATCCCCAGAGATCAAATGTGAAACTCTGACTGGCAGAAAATAAGACAGCCTGATGAACTGAACAAGTTCAGAAACTACTGGCTCCATGATACCCATGGTAGAGAGATCTGGCGAATCCTGGAGAAGAACCATGTCCAACGAGAGATGGTAAAAGGCAGATGAAAGAAAAAACAGCGTAATTTGATTCATTTTAAGGTCGAGAACTCTAAACGGCGCCTGGGTAGATACTAATCCATTAATACATTTATAACCTGACGTAAGGGTTTGGAATTGGTATATTACGGTAGTGCCAATCATAGTCTTCACGTAGGTGATGTATTGGATATCAATAATAAGATAAGACCAGGTTCTACACTTTGCTCTTGGCCAAAAGTCTGACAGGCTGTATTCCAGATGGGAAGATAGAATCGTGATTGTATCGTCCATTTTTCATATGCAATCGTCACTGTTGGCAGCATCAATATCATCGTGCAGTCAGTTCTATGCATATTTGTGTATATATGTATGTAGGTGTGTGTGAAAGGGAATGTGTTTTTTGGCCGAGGTGAGGAGTCGAGTGTTGCCAAATTTACTTACCATATTTGATGGCATATAAGGCCCCCCCCCCTTTATCCAGCAGGTACCATGACTTTTCAACTTATACTGTTTCATCAAAAATGCAAGATACGCACATATATATGCATACCACAGACACTCATATAAATGCCCATGTACATATGTACACACAGGCCACATATGTGCACACATGCCATGTAAATACTCATGTATACACACACTTCATACATCCACACACAGACTGTATATGCACACACGTACACTTATGCGCGTGTGCTTAATGTACGCACATATATATAATCATATATACACATACCTTGTACATCCACACACACGCTGCATATGCACACACATACACTTACGTGCATGTGCCTCATGTACACACATATATACATGCCACATATATACTCGTGTATACACATACCTCATGCATCCACACACAGACTGCATATGCACATGCATACACTTACGTGCGTGTGCCTCATGTACACATGTGTACTCACATACTTATGCTCATACTCTCATGTGCACACACCACATCTGTCCACACATGCATATACAGGCCACATACATGTGTGTGTGTATTTTGCGTTTTCAATGAAATGTTTTGTGATGAAAAGTTGAGCCATATTTCAACAGTGAATGAATGCACCCCTGTTCTGTCGCTAGAGTCTGTGAAACAAGACAGGTGTGTCCCCCTCCAGAGTTCATGCCTGCAGAGATCCTGTGATGCTCCGTCGTCAGAATCCCCCTCGCTGGCATCTCCTTATCTGCAGGAAATATGGAAGGATGTCAAAGTGGGCATCCGACAGCAGCTTATTGAGTACACCCAAAGCTGTTTGATTTGGGTGGAAGTATTCCTTTGATGGACTTTCATTCAGCCAAAGGGCTAGTCATAAAATACTTGTAAGAATAAAGTCCTGGTCTCGACCACACAAAAGGATCATCAAACTAACACATGCAGCAGTAACCATAATTTCATCACCGGCTGTCATACTCCATTGGGGCTTGTTTCTTAAGAGACGGGACACTTTACCCTTTACCTTCTCTTCAAGTTCTGGCCTTCGTGAGCCTGGATGATCTAGGTTACATGTACTTTTCGAGCTATTTTTTTTTTTTTTTTTTGTTGGAAAAAATTAGGAAGAGGGGTGTCTCATATGCCTTCAAATACGGTAGTTGTTGATAGATTTAGTGTGCCTATCAAAACCAGAATAGCACATGAGGAGTTTTCATTCTTTGTGCTTACATGCTAACCAAATCACACAAAACCATTTTGATAGAGGCAGAAACCTCAAAACTTACGCATTAAAACTTCATAATAAAAGGACAAGTTAAATAAGAAAACTTGTACGGATTCTTTATTGCGTTTTTGCAATTGTCTGATCACCCTTTAAAACAGCTTACAAGCATTGAATGGTCTCTTTCCTGCCTCTATGGACAACGGAACGTCTTTTCCAGGGTGCATACTTTGTCAAGGTGTATGGAGATCCTAGGAAGGTATGGACATCCTAGGAAGATATGGAGATCCTAGGAAGGTATGGAGATCCTAGGAAGATATGGAGATCCTAGGATTGTATGGAGATCCTAGGATTGTATGGAGATCCTAGGATTGTATGGAGATCCTAGGATTGTATGGAGATCCTAGGATTGTATGGAGATCCTAGGAAGATATGGAGATCCTAGGATTGTATGGAGATCCTAGGAAGATATGGAGATCCTAGGAAGGCAACTCTCGGCCTTGTTGATGTAGTCCCGAGGAGAACAGAGAACGATACTCCTTGCAGCCGCTTGTGTTGTGACTTGGAAAACAACTTGAAATTTGGATACTTGAATATTTTATACTGCCTAATAGAATAACTTTAGGTCTTTAGTGCTGATCTGATGGACATCACGACACGCAACATGGATCCCAAGAGACCACATGCGCAAACGAGGCCGGGAGAGTACTAGATGGAGAGACGAACGAGACAAATTAAGAAAGTACTGGCTCTGCGACACTCATAATAGAGAAGTTTGGTGAATCCTGGGGAAGGTCTATATCCAACGACGGATGTTAAAAGACTGATGATGATGATACATAAATAACCCCATCATTTTTTACAGCTGTATTCTAGTTACATATGAACAATCTCAAGATGATCAGAGACATGCTTTCGGTTCTTTTTGCAAGTACTTTCGTGTTACTAAGTTAATTATGCGATGATTAGCACTCCTGCCTCACAAGCTGGAGGTTCCGGGTTTGATTCCTTGTATGAGCAAAGAGAGTGGAAAACTCTTCAAAAAGACAAATTTCCCTTTGGCACCCAGCAGCTGATTGAGTTCATACTAAGCTGTATGATTTGGATGGAGATATCCTTTCGGTGGATTAGCATCCGGGGGTGGTCATAATAACTTGTAGATGTGAAATCCTGGTTTCAACCAGTCTTGACTCTTGCAAGGATCACTAAATTGACCTGTGCGACTGAAACCAGACTCTCGTACTTCATTGGGGGTTGTCTCTTAAGAGACGTGACGCTTTGCTTTATCTTCACATTGTCAATAAACTCTCTATTACCCCGTGTTTCTAATTATACCGGTATTGGTTGAAAAATCTTATCTTGGGCTAACGGGCTAATATTAAGTTGTTCATTTTCGGGTACATGACCGATTTTCCGGCACCCTTGGCTCCAGAACCTCCATCACCCAATTATGATTTATTGGACTAACTACCCTTCTGACTCAATAATTATTCACATTTTTAAATCTTGAAATCATTAAATGGCCTCTGTTCTGCCTCTACGGACAACGGAATGTCTCCTCCAGGGTGTATGCTTGGTCAAGGTGTCTGGAGATCCTGGGATGGCTAGTCAGAATCAAACTCTAGGTCTTGCTGATGCAGTCCTAAGGAAAGAGAATAATACTTCAAGTATCAGCTTGCCGACAGGACATCAAAAACGAGTAATGATGTCAACTTTCAAGTCTTTTGACAAAATCTCTGGTTCGGAATCAGTTGTCCTTTTACCTAGACTGGTTGCATGCCAAGGCTAGAGAGCCCAATCTGCCCTTCTATTTCACCCATAGCTGGGGGAGGGGGAGAAAAAAAAGATGGATTCATGCCTTTCCCAAAGTGCAAAGTGAACATAAATAGCCCAGACTGGATTTTGAACTCAGATCGCTGATTCCATTGTCCACATCCTTACTGGCTTTGTTGATTGCACCTCCAAATTAATAATGGATTCATGCCTTTCCCAAAAGCATCCGTGCGAAGTGAACATAAATAGCCTAGACAGGATTTTGAACTCGGATCGCTGATTCCATTGTCCACATCCTTACCAGCTTTGTCGATTGCACCTCCAAACTAATAATAGGAACGAATTGAATGAATAATGTAATATATTAATTTAAATGATATGATCTATGAATATAAATGAAATAGCTCCTGGGTTATCAATTAACAAGACCCATAAGTTCAATGGTGAGTCCACCATTCATGATGGTAGTACCAGGAGAAAAAAGAGCTTGTAGTTTTTCTTTGAGTCAATTGAATCTCATACTCATAGATTATTGCCGCATGGAAATATTCTTAATATGCTTAAACTCAAAATGCAAAAATGACTTTTGAAACTGCATTTTTGGCTATCATGTAAAACCGGATTTTCGGGAAATATAGGCTTTTTTGAAAAATACATTGAATATAGGAAAAGCGATTTCATTGAATTCAGCGCATCAAACTTGATCAGAAATGAGCTTGAAATCGAAATGCAATAATGACTTATAGAACTGCATTTTTGTTAAATATAGGCTATCATGTAAAACTGGATTTTCGGGAATTATAGGTTATCTTGAAGAGTATATTGAATATAGGAAAACCAATGATTTCAGTGAATTCAGAGCATCAAATTGCGTCGGAAACGACCTTAAACTTGAAATGCAGAAATGACTTTTAAAACCATATTTTTGGCAAATATAGGAAATATAGTTTAATTTTTAATAAAAATTGTAAATGGCCATTATTAGCTTTTTTTTCTTTTACAAAAATGTAGACCTCGGATATTCTTATTATATCATTAGCAGCTGCTAAAAAAATTAATCGGAATAGGTGTTATTTTGATGACATCACATCTCTCCCTTTCTTCCTATATCTGTTGTTTTACACAACTGGGACTGACCAACAGACCAAAAAGTGTCTTTTAGAGATACATAGACACATCTAAAAATCTGTAGATACAAAGAATTTTGAAGTATTGCCAGTCTGAACATAATGAAGTGATTAATTTTTCTTGCACTATACAATTATTCAGGGAAAGGAGGACTGAATTACTGGTTGTTTTATAATTGACTGCTGCATTGTAAGTCGACATGTTTAAGGGGTAACATCCTGATCCCTTGAAGTTGAAGGATTTGTAGATGTTGGACTACAGCTTGGAAACTAATTATTCTTGGTTATCTCCGTAAGTATCTCATTGAGACAAACTTTTGCCATTTGCTTTGACCTTTAGCCACTCAGTGAACTAGTGTGAGAGTCAGGTGTCCACAATATTTTGTCCAGATTAAAAGGGTTACTGAACCAAGCATTGCTGGAAACTGTTGTACCTGTATTTTGATAATAAAACTGGAACCATTAATTCACTGATGTATCCACCATCCTTACATCCATATCTGTGATTTCCAATTTCCAATGGATTCTAAGTGAAGTAGTTGTAGCATTATTGATTATGATAGGATGATCCACCTTCAAATCTGCTCATTAAAAAGAACAATTACTCAAGTTGAAATTAGAGGAAGTGTATAATTGTTATCAATAATTTGTTCTAGAGTCTTTGTGAAAGGTTATTTTATTTTATTCTTTTTTGGTAAGTGGGCTTTAAATGAGTGAATATAACATTTTTAGCAATAAAGTTAGTTGGACAGTGAAAAGCTTAGCCAATTTAAACCATTTTTGCTGACACTTAATGCTATCAATAACAAATGATATTTGACAACACTGTAAAAAAAACAACAAACGTTTGATACGTCATCTATTAATCCGACTGTATTTTCTTTTGATGTCACACACACCTTTTTATGACATCACACTTCCTCTGACACAATAGCAGCTGGTAAATAAAATACAAATTCACCTCCTTCCCCTTTTGTTGTTCAACTTGACTGGAATCCTGGTCGCCAGGTTTTCTCAATTATTACTCGGCCCAGCTGCGGGGACTCCGTTACCCCGGGGCAGCACTGCTCCATTGCACTTAAAGGAGCAGGTCCCCTGGTGGACACTTTCGTGGCGGAGGTTGTCTAGCCATTACGATTGGAGCCGATTTTTAAAAGAGTTTTTCTAATCTTCCTCACATTAAACTCGACCTTGTGTCATATATTGCTGTGGTGGGACAGTGATTTAATAGAAAACTTGACTGGAATTGACCGATCACCGACCCAAGAGTGTCTTATCGAGATGTGTGGACAGATCTGAAAAATTTATTTACTATTTTAAATCGTGACTTAATCATCTATGAATTTATCTACACTTGGAGATAAAAACGAAAGGTCTGGTTAGTTGCTTAGACGTTTCAATGAGATCAGAGACTGTATTCAAAGGTTTTCGTAAAAGGTAGACAAATTCGGAGCAATATGTCTTGTCTGCAACATGGTGTTGAATGTTTTGCTCAAAACGTGTCCTTCACGACGTTTCAATAAAATAATGAGTGGATAGTGACATCAGTTGACTGATTTGTTGATATGCAGAATTTCAAATACTACTTCAAAAATCATTTGCAGATCCTAGAATATCTGGGAACCGGACGTTATCTTGAGAAATATACCTTTCCAGTGGCCAGGTTGTAATAAACTTCCATCATGTTATTGAGCACAACTGATACCACATAAACTCTTTTTTCCTTTGTGAAGGTTTTTTTCCATACCATGCACTCGACTATGTGATGAATATGAGAAATTATTCCAAATGATGACGTCATTAATTCTGGTCTGAAAATTGTTGGAAAAATTAGTAACATGTTTTTACTCATCAGCTGTACGCATACTTTAATATTCCAGGGAGATAGTTTGTATAACATAATCGACATATTGCCCAACACCAAATGTATTAACGGAAGAATGTTTCTTTAACGTTCATTTTACTTTGACCTTGACCTTAATGCATTTTCTTGGCTTCTGATGATCTCAAATTGAGCATCCCCAACTTTGTAGGAAATGTCAAATGTTTTTCGATGCTTTTTGATTTCCAAGTTGAACAGACTGGCAGCCATCTTGAATTTGACTTCTAACGGTTTTTCTATGAATGGGATGTACAATTGGTCATAATTTGAGAGCTTATAAGCTGTACTAATTCTCTTCTTCCCATCTTTGATTAGAAGAGATTAGAATGACCGAACAAAAGGTTGGTAAGTTAATGACTGTTCTCAAAGTTATAGACCATAAATTCGAAAGGGTTTTATCTTTTTTAAAAATTTTTTAATAATATGCGAGTGTTTGTTTGTTTATGTGCCTTTAGTGCTGCAGCGCTCATGGCCATACTGTTTTGTCTACAGACTTGGAAATTCACATCAGTGCCCCTCTAGACCCCTTCTGACAAAGTTTATTTCTGATTTCTGGAAAAAAAAAATACCTTTTGACATTTCTAGGTCTTATTTTGATGTTTTCTTTAATAACACCTGGATTCTCTCGAACCTATATATTTTTTTACTCAATTTTAGATGTTTCCAGTGGGAAACAGCAGTAATCTTCAGAATAAAATTTATTCTGACCATATTTATTCTTTTTTACGTGACTCAATTATTGATTGCAATGGCGGTTTAGATTTTTGTTTTTAAAAATGACAACAGAAACAACAAGCAATGAAGAAAATATTTTCGTTTATTATTTTCACAACTTTGTACATGTCATCTGTCACAATAATGTGCAGAAAAGGGGAAAAAAAATGAAATAGCTAAATAATTTACCTGCCTGTCAACTTCCGAATAAATCTAGTTCCCTTAGGAAACACAGATTAATTTAAGTTACAATTAGAATAGGAAAAAAGTTAAAAAAAAAACAAGAGAAAAAAACCCAAAGCCCTTTGTTTTAAAAAGGAAAATGGCGCCATTGTTAAAGAATGTCGTCTGCTTTAATGAATATGATGAATTATAAGAATGTAATGGTTTATGCAACATAAAGTGTTGCTTCTTGATGAGGGAGGAAAAAAAACATCAAATAGCTTCCAATAGTGTGAAAACTATTGCTGATCTGTGTTTCTCAAATCCCAAGTGACATTCCAGCGTTTGTTACCTTATCTGCGTGATTTCATAACATAGACAGCGTAAAACTATTTTTTTAGTGTGAAACAACCATCACGATAATGGTAAGTTAGTTACCCTAACACTAACCCTAGACTGTAAACTTTAACCCTAATCCTTAACCTAACTTATATCATTTGTAGTTGAATATAAAATACAGCTTTAAATGGCCAAGTTTCAACTTTCATTAGAAAAAAAAATTCACAGATAAGGTTTTAGAATGAGGAAAAAAACTAATCAGATTAAATCTCAAAATTGGCGAAGAAAAAATACCGTTCGGAGGTCCTCTGACAAACAGTTCAGCGAAATCTAAAGCGGAAATGTTTCAAATTTAACGCAGAAAAGGTAACAATCGCCCACATTCGTCCTCTCGGAATCTCAGGTTTACTAAATTTACGTCTTGAATTTTCATCTAGTAATGTTATAAAAGTATCCTGCGCTTTTTAAAAGTTTATTTTATACAAATTTTTCGCTTTTACGAAAAGAGGGAAAAAGCGAAAATAGCATTCAGCGTCTGTATTACGGCAAGCCGTTTGAGCAGCAACACTTATCGTCTTTTGCTCACTTCCCACATCTGCTAATGGTGAATAAAAGTAATTTTTTTTTCGCACAATAAATATCTATTTTTTTCAAAATAGTCTCTCTCCTTGTCAATGCATTTCATTCAGTGGTGAATATTAATCACATAGAGGGAGGGAAACAAGAAGAGGAAGAGAGAGAGAGAGAGAGAGAGAGAGAGAGAGAGGAAAAGAAGTAGAAAAAAGAACCTCAAGTTCAACGATGCGTCAACCACCTGTAGTAGTAGCAGGAGGCAGAGGAGGGAGAGGAGCTAGTAATCTTTCTTTGAGTCAGTTGATTGTATGTATACTTGAGGTATGGAACTCTTCCGGAAGTACCGTTTTCCATAAAATCATAAATGGCTTTTTTTCAAGTACAAAAATGCCAAACTCGAACATTCTATTATTGCAACATAGCATCAATGACGTCATGCTTTTAATGACACCTCATCTCTTCCTTTCTTCCTATTTCTGTTGATTAACGTAAGTGGGACCGAGTGACCGACAGACCGACTCAGAAACGTCTGGAGATGTGTGGATACATCTAAAACGAAAAAGCCGCATTTTGGTACAGACTCTATTAGATAACAATAACTGATTGATACCATTAATCGAAAGATATAGAAATTGGAGGTATTGTCAAACTCCAAAATCGTAAAAACAAGAACAACCCTCACCTAATTTAGGGGAGTAAACTGTTTGTCTGTCCTGTCATGTTAAATCAAACTAATATATTAAATTAGCATTTCTCTACCGAGATTTGGTATCACAAACAAGTGATAGGTAGGCGATTCTCTTACCGATTGAGCCAAACTTGATATGTCTTACATATGTACCAATTTATCATATATACAAAAAGTTGCTGTAATCAGCTTCAGTCGTTAAAGGAGTGGGAATGAAGTTTGACCCTGCAGCAGCCAGGCTTATTAAAATTCCATTTTCATAAAATACATTTACATGATGAAAAAGGACGTGATTAATATAGATATTTTATGCATAAATAAATCACTAAGTCTGTAGCCTAATGGTGAAAAAAACAAACAAGCATCTATTTTACTCAGTGAACGTTTAGTTTTCAACAAAATATATCTCAATGCAACTAACTCTGTGGTCAATATCAATCACATCAGCGAAAACGGTGTTTGTGAAGATTTTAGATAAAAATTCAGCTGACAAAATGTCAGGCTACGCACTGGATGGGGTCGGTCAGTGCTTTTTTTTTCATCTCTACGGTAACTCACTTCTTATCTGGCTACTGATAAGGACATGGCAATGATTTTGCACATGCTATGCCATACGGTAAATTGCAAGTTATTTATCACACTGTCATAGGTTTCTTCAGTTTTCAAGTTGGTCCGACTGACTGGCTATGTATGTATGTATCCAGTCGATTGGCAGCATCAAAATGTTTTTTTTTTTAAATTCCCCCTAAATAGGTTTCCAGTACGGGATTCGATTTACAATGCAAGTTTATGTTAAATTGGTCAAGAGTTTATGCCTGTCCGTTTTTTGGAAATTAAAACTTTTCAGGGATCCAACAAAAGGTGAGAAAAGTAACTTATTTATTGACCGTCCTCTATTTCATTATTTTTAGATTGGTCACTTCCAATGCTGCATGCTGCCAAAAGACTCTGGTCGTGTGACGGTTTCTACTGAAAGACTGACCAGACCTGTTTGTAAGTTTAAAAAGACAAATCAATTTCCCTTCGTCTATGTACAAGAGAACGCATATCTGGATCCAATTAATGTAAAAATGATCCAAACGTTCGTGATATAGCACCTTCAATCCAATTTTCTGGCTGCTTTCTGGATCAGGAAAAAACTATGAATGTTATTCTGTTTGGGTCTATTTTGTCGTTATTTTTTGTGGGGGCTGGGGGCTGGAAGAAGGTGTAGTACCTGCTTAGATCTTCCATTCTCTTTAGCTAAAAGATTAGCTCATACGGCGCAACCTCATTAGAATCCAAAAATACATAAAAATCGTTCCTTTGCGTCAAAGTTAACCGACTATCTGAAGGACCTGATTATAGATTTAATACTTTCCTACATACTCTTTGGTACTGTAGCTCCCCCAATTCTTTTAGTTAAGAATTAAATACGAAACTCTTCTCTTAGCTAGATATCGAAAACGTCACTTCCTCTGACGACCCCTATAAAACCTCTGGACGCACATGGTCCAATTGACCTTGTATCACATTTTGCTGTAGTGGGACAGCGAATAAACACCCCTCATTGGCGCCAGAACCCCTAGCTGTTCATGCCTCTGGCCCCAGCCTGAGCATTGGACCATGTGCATCCAGGGTTTTTATAGGGATCGTCAGAGGAAGCGACGTTTTTGATATCTAGGTATTAGAGAGTTTCGTATTTAATTCATAACTAAAAGAATAGGGGGCGCTACAGTAGCCTCTTTAGCCGTTTCTGTATTTTTTGTTCTCTGTTGCAACGGCATTGCATTCCCTCAGACTGAAGTCCAACGCTCTGGTAAATATTCATCTAACTATGTTACAATTAGCAATCCGAAGGAGAACAACCCTACTGATTCTTTTTTGTTCAAATCCCAAATCGGTTTAATAAAACTTGATTACTGGATTTATCTATACAAAATATCATTTTACAAAAAAAGAAAAATCATATAAGCACCCCCCTTTTTTAATTTTATGTCATCTGATTAAATATCGACCCGAATAATTGTCTTAGTTTCTAAATGAATTATAGCAGATTTTTTCTTCAATCGGGATTATAACCCAAGCCTACTTTATGCAATTTAAGAACAATAAAACCAAAGGCAAACCGGTGTACATCTGAGATTTTTTACTTGTTTAAAGTTTTATACAAAATGAGTTCAAGAATTTTAGTTAACAATACCTTACATTGACCTTTCGATTTACAGTATAAGCATATTGAAACCGGAAACAGCTTTAGATATACTGTTAGCAAAGTAACAGACATTTACTGTTGGTATTTATTCGTCGGAAAGCCCGCTAGAGCTTTCTAAAATTCATCACACACTTGTCTGCTATAAAATCACGGACGTAGTAAATAAAAAAAAATATCTGGTTATTGGCATGCCACGATAGTTAGTGGGCACTCACGTATACATACAGTGTGTTAAGTCTCTACTAACATAGTAACCATAAAAAAATAACTGGACTATTCACGTTTGGATGGATCAGAGAGTATTATTTCTACCTTCTACCTAGAATCAGCGTGCTATATATGCACGCTCATTAAAAGGTGTTACACGTACAAAAATATATACACGTAGACAAACACAGCGTTTTGTATATAAGTCGTCTTGAAGATGCAGCATTATTTATGCAATTATTTACAAAGTAGTGAATCGTTAAGGAAAAGGGTGTCGTAATCCTCCCTTTGGCTTAATTCTTTTATATCACTCAACTGGGGTAATAACTTTTTTATCCGAACCCTTTGGATCAGACACATTTCGAAATGGTAGTATATACAATGTGAAAGCGGAAGAGATAAGATGAGAGAAGCACTAGTAAAAAAATAATATTTCATTCCCCGGCGCCAAGGACGCTCAGGCTTCAATTATACACCATGTTTTTGACATAATTTTGGAAATGGGGGAAAAAAAAAAAAGAATTGAAATAGGATAGGCCACTGAAAAAAATTACTTTCCGGCCGGAAGGGGACAGGGTAAAATTTTGAGACTTATTTCGGGAAAATTGCAACTTAGACGCTGCGATACATGTCAATTTTATTCGACATTTCTACAACTAGTATTTATAACATCTTATGTTAAATTGATATGTTCAACTTTACAAAACTAACCGCTTGTAGTTGAGACCTCAATTCCGTTCGTCACGCCAACCCAGCATTTCAGGCTATTTTATCAAAATGTGCGTGACCGTTCGTTTCTTGACCTGTTGCCTATCAGATAATTACTATAGTTACGACATGTTTCACTACGTCTACCTCTTGAGAGAGAGAGAGAGAGAGAGAGAGAGAGAGAGAGAGAGAGAGGGGGGGGGTGTTATTGACATGTCTTTCAACGGCTTCTCATTATCTTGCAAGTATACAAATCACATTCTATCAAAGAAAGAAATGGAATGAACACTGAATAAAGATAATATTGGTTCTTTGAGAACGGAACGATATCCGAAAGTGAAATATATTTTCTGTGAAAAGTCCGTATCGTGGTAAAAGGTGGGGGACAGAAAATGATTAAAAAAATACAATAACAAGGAATAAAATAAAGTCAACATTGACCTGTTTGCCTTCTCAGACGTGATAACTCGTCATGGCAAGTTGCCTGTCTAGCGCGACGTACGAGACCTGTCTGAACAAGTCGTCAGTACAGTGTCATAGACGAGATAACTCGTCTTAAGGTAGTGAGTTATTCTTTCGAAAGATATTTGATCATAACACGGTTGTGCACACTCGCAGCAACCAGTGAGAATTCCACGTTAGAATTAGTAAAAGTTAAATATCAAATGATTAAAATAAAATATTAAATCGATAAATATTAAACAATTGAAATTGAATATCAAATTGATAGATATTTTGTAATTGTAGTCCATTGTACGTCTTTCTAATTCGTTCCACCGGGTCAAATTTTCTACAATTTTCGGTGAAATAAAACGAAGGATCCATCTTTTTCTATATATTTTCCACTGAAATAAACGATAACATATATAGTTTTACTTTTCCTGTCCCCTCCTTTTATATTGGGTGGGTTGGGAGTTGTTTAACGGCGTGGTCTTCACCGTGACGTGATAGATATAGAGGGTAGCGGTGACGCACTTTAATTAACATGGTGATAATGGTATGATATTACGTTTATGAGATATTCTATTGTATATATTGGTCAATTTGTATGAAAATAAAACCGTTTCAAACATGTAACGAAGACTTTCAATTTTCATTATATTTTTTTTACGAGAATAACCTGGCACTGGAATTACAGCATTAAAAATATACTTGACAGTGAACATGATAAACAAAAATATCATGGGTTCTTTTAGAAATTTGAAAGTCTTACATTAAGCAGGGTATCCGGATGAAAAATATACATCTGTAAGAAGTCCATATCGCAGTGATTCTCAAGTAGTGTGCCGCAATTATCTCCCAAGTGTGCCGCGTAATTTTTCCCAAAAACGCAAGCGTATACTTCGAACCTTGATCGTGTCCTACACGGGTACCATGTCCGTCCCGCTTCCACCACAGAGTTGCCAATCTAGTCATTTTACCATTATATGCTGTTTGATCTCAATCTTTTTGGCGGCTGATGAAAGGAAAATGGTCGATCGGTACCTTTATCGGTATGCCGATATAAAAGTTTTGATCTCTGATTACAGATATGTCTTCGTTCAATTCATTTCATTTTTGCAGTTGGTGAGTCACGTCAAATACATTTCTCGGTGTGCCGTCACACAAGTTTGAGAACCGTTGCCAGTTCGTGACGAGAGAACGAGTTCTGACTGGGGCACAGGAAAAAAAATGAAAATAAAAAATAATGCCTTCATATTGAATATGAAGATTGATGTAATGAAGACCCAGGTAAGATAAAGATTCATATCACACGAAATGCTGGAACTTCACGTATCTTAGATTGTAGCAAAGCATTTCGAGTGGACAATGAATTTGGAGGGAACACTAGAACAGTGCGAACTGTTCAGCGATGGTTCAATTGGTTTAGGTTTAGAAACCAGTTCGATAGGTTAAGGTTTGGACACCAGTAATAAACCTCGAGGGAGGCTCGAGCCTGGCTATTGTTTCGAATGGATCATATTTCGATTAAATATTTGCCGTTTTTATCAATATTAACCACATTCTTACTATACCCCCCCTCAAAAAAAAAAAACAAAACAAAAAATACCCCCCGAAATTTCATGTGTAACAACCAAATAATTTTCATGCTTCGTTCTTCAGAGTATGATCTCCTTCTCGTCCCACGCTCGATACATCTGAGTTTGACGTGTTCTGCCGCGAAAACAATCTGCAAAGGACCCCACCGTGGGGGGCAATCGTTGCTCCTTCTATGGTCTTTAAAGGTCCTTGATTTTCTGAGAGGATGATATGGAAGTTCCGGATGATCTTGACGATGGCGAATTTGCCTTCCATCATAGCGAAGCGGATACCGATGCACTGCCGGGGTCCTGCACCGAAAGGAAGGTAAGCCATTGGATGTCGACGACTGACCTCTTCGGGGGCGAATCTACAAGAAAGGGAGAAAAGTGGGGTAACTACAGAAATCAAGCGAAGAAAAACACTAGGTTGGTAAGCTTCCGGTAGATCAATCTCAACTTTCAAGAACCAAAAAATCCACTCGTCTGTCACTAAAAGAAGGGTCCACAACCAATGTGTCCTCCTCTAGAACTGAAAAATGGAACCTAACCAAAAGATCGACTCTCAAACTGAGAAACATGCCACGTCCACAGGAGAGAATCATGCTCAACATCACATGGAGAGATCACAAGACAGCACAGTATATCAGGAAGGAAACAAGAGTCAGAGACATCATAGAATCTATTAGAAAACTTAGATGGCAATTGGCAGGCCATGTTGCATGAATGACAGACAACCGATGGACATCACGACTCACATCATGGATCTCCAGATATCACATAAGACAGCAGAATATATCAGAGAAAAGACACAAACGAGTCCGAGATATGATAGAAAACCATAAAAAAACTCGAATGGCAATGGGCTGGTCATGTTACAATAATGTCAGACAACCGTTGGATATCACAACTCACGACTTGGATCCACCAGTTATCATATGCGAAATTGTGGCCGATAGAAAATAAGATGGCATGACGAGCTAAACAATTTCAGAAAGTACTGGCTTCGCGACGCCCATGATAGAGAGGTCTGACGAATCTTGAGGGAAATCTATGCCCAACGACGACTGCTAAAAGGCTGGTGATCTAAATTACTTTATTTCTCCTCAATTTTTGGGTTAAGTATTTCCAGTTCTCATTTTATTACTAGTCTTCCATCATCTTATTAATGTTGATTTTCATCCCAACATTCTGGATCAATACAGTCTTAATTAGAAACCATCAATCAAAACTGTCACCAAACCCGCCACACTGGCTTCTCTCTATTAAATGTCAAGGGAGAGTTGTCTCCCTTATTCATTTATTTGCAAACGCGTAAAATCGTAAAAAAGATTCACGGATATATATAAATTTCTCTGAGATTATTTTGAGAAAAAGAACTACCCATCTCAGTGGAAGAGTCCATTGTTCAGAATGAGGGACAGGATATATCTTTATCAGCAAAATTGTTACCATTAGATGGAAGAATCCATTGTTACAGACCGAGGAACGGTAAAAATCACATTGTTCATTATATAAGTGGGTACACAAGTATAACCTTAACGAAACGGAACCAAAATGTTTTAACGAGGGGAAAAGAGAGAGAGGAAACTAATGAGAACAGTCGTGACCAAAGAAATAATTGGTTAATATGCTTGTAAGTAAACAGTATAATATATATATATATATATATATATATATATATATATATATATATATATATATATATATATATATATAATTATAAATTTCGTTATATCATATAGAAACTCTCATTCGAAATAAGCTTCTGTCATTACACGATTAATGTATCACTACGCAAAGTGAATAGAATAAACAATTAAAGAAAATGGGTCTACAATAGGAATCGGAACATCAATCGATAGGGTAGCTACTTTAACATAGTGTTACTCTAATCATTGAGCTAAACAGCTGCCGGTAATGCAAAGGCCCATAAAGTTATTCTATCAAGCCATTTATCAATAAATCAAGTATCCTAATGTAAACTTTATTCAAGTGTCCTCTCAAATCAAGCCCTTTTAAAGGGTGATCGGACAGAGAGTCCAAATAGTTTCTATTACGTAATCTTTATTCTTATGTCATAATAAGAAAGTAAATTAAGCAATGTAATCAATGCACAAACAAACAGGAAAGAAATTTACGTATGTGGCTATCATATATACACACATATATATATATATATATATATATATATATATATATATATATATATATTGATTGATTGAAGACGATGATGTTATCATCTAAAATGATGTTATTGAAGTGTTGTTAAGTTAGGGTTGAACGTCACTTAGATTGCCCACGAATATATTAGTTTGGGCGATTTTTCAATAAATAGATCATAAATTCTTATTTGAACAATTATGATAACCGTCTGCAAAGCAACAGGTCATTGACAATTATTCATAAAACACGAACTGAAAGATTAGACCTGTTTACTCTCAGGCATAAAACTTATTATCCAAATGTCCTTGTATGTGAATATTTATCGCCAACTTATCTCTTATGTGCAACAAAAGGAATGCACAAACAATGCGCTGGTTGCAGACGATAACCTCGCCGCCATTATCGCCATCAAAATAAACTTCAGCCGTTCGAATTGAAATCTGTGCTTTTTGCAATCAAATAAGATTTTCTTAAACCAGTAGGTGTTTTGCTTGAGAAGTAATCTAGGTCTGCTGTTTTAATTTTTAAGACATAGGAAGTCATGAGCCTTACTCAACCACGTCGGACCATGATGTGTTGCCATAGAGTGATCTTTGTTAGGTAACCCCGAGACCGAAAAAACAAGCGTGAATGATGTCAGACACAAAGTAAAGAACTGAATGAGGAGTAAAGGTTTGAATTTTCAGATATGTAGCGCCATTGCCGTGGACTGTACACAGGGTACACGTAAATCTGATACATAGCCAGCCAGCCAGCTAGCCAGCAAGCTAGCCAGTCAAACCATTTAAAACTTTGTTTTCTGAGAATTTCCAAAATGACGTCCGTTTTCACTTTGTCAGACTCCCAAACCACACGAAAATCAAGAAACAGAGGACCGATTCTAATTATCTGTTTTTGTTAGACTACGCTTAAAGATAATAAAACTAATTTTGGTTACCTTTCAGGATTGAATTTGTCAGGGTTCGGTCCCCAGATTTCGGGGTCGTGGTGAATGGCCCAGACGTTTGCTTGGACAATCATGCCTTTTGGTATAGTCAAGTCATCGGACACGGCACACGACGTTTCTGCCTGACGAGCAATCACACTGAAAAAAAAAATGCTTTTTATTTAAGAACAATGACCGGTTATAAAAAGATTACATATCTTCGCGTCTACCCTATTGTTTATTTATCTACTTTCCCACCAGAGCAAAATGCGGCACAGGGTCAGGGATTTACGTGGGGAAAATAGGAGACACTTTTCAAAAATAGCTCCAGCCGACGCGACTTAGTTTGCTGAGCGACCGTGGTTGCTAAAACAGCCGCAGTCACAAAAGCGTCAGAACGAGCCCGACCTGTCCCTTCAAGTGCAATGGAACAGAACTGCCCCAGGGTAACGGATCCCCTGCAACTGAGCCGAATGATAGAAAGGGAACCCAAAGGTTCCCAATGCGCGTAGCAATGTGCAGCCTAAGTATAACCTCATTTGCTGACGCTTTGCACCGGCGCACTCGGGCTTTGACACACACCATTTCCAGCCCATTCGACAGGCAAGTGTCAGTACCAGCGCCTCGCACTCTGCCGGGGAACAGATACTACACTTTAATCCATGCCGAAAAGGCTAGAATGTATTTATCTATTGTCGCACCACTGTGGAATTTGACACAAGGTCGGGCTTAACGTGGGAAGAATAGGTAACCCCTTCCAAAAATGGCTCCAGCCAACGCGACTTTGATTGCCAAGCGACCGTAGAAGCTAAAGCAACCTCTGTCACGAAAGCGTCCACCAGGGGACCTGCTCCTTCAAGTGCAACGGAGCAGTGCTGCTCCGGGGAAACTGACCTCCCGCAGCTGGGCCGAGTAATAATAGGAGAGCCAAAGGACGAGTCCAAAGGCTCCCCAATGCGCTTAGCAGTGCGTAGCCTCAGTAAAACCTCATTGGATAACGCTTGCACCGGTGCACTCAGTCTTTGATGCCAAACACAAAACAAACTCCGGTCCTTTCGACGGGCAAGTGTCAGTACCGACTCCTCGGGCTCTGCCAGGAAACTGATACTACACTTTAGTCCGTGCCAAAAAGGCTAGAAAATGGTAGTAGAATCGCAATTTTTTTTTACCAAACATTTCCACCTGTAAGAATTCGATTTATATCAAAGAGTTGGAATCAGCTGATTTGCATAAATTTAGTCCCTGGCACATATTATGAATCTTAAAGGGAATATCTTTTTTTATTATCTCGATACATTAAAATATTTTAGCATACTTGGAATCGGTTTACATTGTTCCAGAGTCTCTGCACTTCAAATTGTGGGAAATCAGTTTTCTAAACAGGAACAACTGAAGCCGTAGCCAGAGTTAGGGCTCTTTTTAGGGCTCGATGTATATAAAAGTAGCACTTTAGTCATAAGGTTACCAGTACCAGATTCCAGCTCAACCCGACAATCCATGATGCAACTTAATTGGATGAAACTGCGAATTATACAGATCCCCTTGCCAAATGGCTTCTGTGAGTAGATATTCGCTCCGATAAATAATATTGTAATAAATTGACTCGATTGGCAACTCTGTGGTGGAAGCAGGATAGACATAATATCCGTACTGGACACCTTCAAGACTCGAAATACATGATTGTGCATTTGGAAAAATTACACGGGACACTTGCGAGATTTTAGATTATCTCCCAAGTGTACCGTGTAATTTTTTGGAAGGAAGAAGATTGTGTTGCGCCAATATTTCATTGGAGAGGACTTGTTTGTCTTGAACTCTTGTTGTGAACAATACTACTAGTGACAACAGGGAATCAAAAACAAGTCGATCCCAATAATCCTAAAAAGAAGAGTATACAACCAATGCATCCTCCCGATAGTCACTTATGGAGCTGAAAAATGGAACCTAACCAAGAGACAAACCCACAAACTGAGAAGCATGCAACGTGCGCATGAGAGAATCATGCTCAACCTTATATGGAGAGATCACAAGACAGCACAGTATATCAGGAAGGAAACGGGAGTCAAAGACATCATAGAATCTATTGGAAAACTTGAGTGGCAATGGGCAGGCCATGTTGCAAGAATTATAGACAACCGATGGACATCACGACTCACAACATGGATCTCCAGATATCACATAAGACACCGAGGCTTATAGAACACAAGATGGAGAAATGAACTGGACAAATTTAGAAAATACTGGCTCCGCGACGTCCATGATAGAAAATTGTGGCGAATCCTGGGGAAGGTCTATGTACAACGACGGACGTTAAAGGACTGTTGATGACGATAATGATGATGAAGCTACGAAGCATCTTCTTATTGTAGCACGGATTTTTGCCGCTACACTCTATGAGCAGCACTTGGACACCAAATTGACCAGCTATGAATTCAGCGATCAGAACGAATGATATTTTATTCATCCCACATTTATAAGCGCCCAATTGCTCTTCACTGGTTTTCTGTTCAGTCAATGATCTTTTCAAAACCTATATTCTTATCTACCAATTTAATCACTTCAGCGTTATCATTATGTCCTTGATGCATGTTTTAAAAATAAATCATTTGCACATCTGTATATGTGCATATCGGATAGCTACTGCAAAGCGATGTCCTCAAGGTATGAAAATGCGTATCGTCAGGTTAATTGGGGTCAAAGGGCAACGTCGACTTGCTGAGTTTTTGACAAAAAGGCTGCGTGATCAATGTCCTTTGGAAGCATGCCTTGTTGGGGGTGATCAGTTGAAAGAAAAATGGGAAAAAAGGGTGATCGATGAATAAGTTACTTCTCTCAGACTTTGTTGGTTAGTGATCACTAAAAAATTCTAAATTTTCAACCCTCCCCAAAAAACAAGAAAACAGATTACTTACGTGCTTGCGAGTGGATATTTTCGAAGGGTCTCTCGCCATATTTTATCGAGATATTCCAGTTTGTTGAGATCATCGAAGCTGATTTCGTCTTCCTGTAATGCAACGAATAAAATCGTATAAAATACGGGAATCCTTCACTCAAACTAGAACAGTGTATAATCCAACGAAAAGCGATTGTATCGAAACAACCCCCGCCATCTTTCGCTTCTCCCCCCACTCCTAAATACGTTTGAAGGTGCGCAGGATATAACTCGTGCATCTATGGTCTGACTTTCAGGTTCGTTACATTCCGTAAGTCGAAATGGCACATAGTGAAGTATCGATTTACGTTAGTTTATACGGATAGAATCTCATAAGCACACAGGGGGAAAAGCTCAGGATCCAATTCGAGCGGTTTTAGATCCCAAAGTGGTTATTGTGATATATTAGACTGAGTCGTCTGAGTTTGGGGTGGTGGAAAGCACCGGAGACTGGGGTGTGGGAGAGAGGGAATGGGGGTAGATTTTCAATGAATTTTTGTAGAAAAACCATTAACAATGCATTTATATATACATGTAATAGGCCTATTCAGTCAGTAACGCTTACATGAATTCCTGACTACTGACAATCCGTTTCCTTCTGAATTCTAATGTATTTCTGTTGTAGAATGATTAGCAGTAATGCTTGCCTTCATTCTTGACCATAGACAATCCCTTCCTTTCTGAATTCCAATGCATTAATATAGTAGAATCAGTGGCAGTAATGCTTGCCTACATACCAGACCACAGACAATCCATTTCTTCCTGAGTTTCAATGTACAAAGTACATAGAAAAGTCAAAATTTGTTAAAACAAACTTTTGATTAAAAACTGAAAATATTCGTGCTTGATCGTCACTTTTCTTTACTATCAGAAATACTTTTTTTCATCGTCCAGATTCATTCAACAAAGAATCAAAGAGGTTCGCAGTAAAGTTTCGTCACAAGTAGCTGAAGCTGTGGAAATTCTGTGGGTGTTGATAAACAAATTATCCATTATCCTATACCTCTGCTCTTCTCACAGCTTGTATCTTCTCATTCTTCATCTTATCTGGCGCAATCTTCGTCGCCTGCCAATGTTTCTATCTAGATGTTATAAAAACATGGATCAACTTCATATGCAAGTCTCCCAACCACCGTCAGTAAACTATGAAACTTTCTTCCCTGTCCCCTCCCTTCCTACCCTCTTATCAAAGTACCTAGCTGTTCTCTTATGTTATAACTAAAAGCGTAACAATCAAACGCTATGTTACAAATAATGTTATAAAACGTTCAATACGTTTTTTTAGGGCTGCTGATTATTTTATTTAGGTCTGCTAATTATATTAGCCCCCTAAAATATTAAATTACCAGAATTGATCTAAGGAGATAAATCCTGGCAAGTAACGTGTTCACTACTTAAGCACAAAAACAAGGTTAGTACACAGTTCATTGGTACATTAACAAAACGCGGAAATACGAACAAACGAATAGCTTAACAACAATGTTAAGTTTTAATTCATGAGTGAATTAAAATAAACGAGGACTGGAGTTTCTGCCGACACGGATATGTGGAGGGATCTACCAGGATAGGATGTAGAGATAAGAAGAATGAAAGGCAAGGAATGTCACCAAGTAAATGTGAGATAGAGTCTATAGAATGTCCGTCAGTTTGGTCATCCTAGTTGTAGCCACTACGAAGTAACTTAAGAAGTCCGACCTAACTACGATGAGAGTTCTCAATTTAGATAGGATGCGTTCTTGAGATGAATATGTGATGATGCGTGTGTACAAAGAAAGTGTGTATAAAAACTATATTAACTATCCTAGCGAGAGAGAGAGAGAGAGAGAGAGAGAGAGAGAGAGAGAGAGAGAGAGAGAGAGAGAGAGAGAGACGAGCTTACCTCGATGCCGTCGGAACAGAGAGAGAGGGGGAGTTTACCGCCACAGTTTAAATGCCTTAAAGATAACGATCACTTATCCTATTGGTAGTTCTGTGTAACGTCAAAGAGGAGGTGACAAGGAATTTACCATCTCTACAGAGATGTAGGGGTTAGTTGGTAGATCCCTGCCAAGGGCAGATAACTCTGTATATGTATGATTTTCTTTTGCTGGAAAAAGTGAGGCACTACAGTTTGAATAGTTTTTATCTCTTATTCTGGTTCCAAAATTCGACATCACTTTCCATGGAGACTAGTACCAAAAGAGCACATATGAACTAGTGCAAGAGAATTCTTGTTGTACTTACGTAATTTGGGAAGTGTTGAATGATTTCTTCATAAAGACGAGTTTGGACATCTTGGTTGTAAGCTAGTTCGTAGGCCAAGTAGATGAGGGTTGTGGCTGTTGTTTCGTAACCAGCCATCAGAAAGAGGAAACACTGTGATCGTAATTCCTGTATGCGTCAAAGAGAGAAGAGTGATGATGAAGAGTGCATCTACCCAGAGAATCGGGATATGAAAAGCAACATTATTAAGATGAAGTGAGACCTCGTCGCAAAACAATAGCGATTGCAGGTCTGGTTAGTCACTCAAAAGAAACCGTCATGCGACCAATGTCTTTCGGCCTCATACCGGGGATGATCAATTGTAGAATTGGAAAAAGAGGCGATCAATGAATAAGTTATTTCTAACACTTTTAGGACAGTGATCACTAAAAAAGTCAGATTAAATACTAGGTTGATATTACGAGCAGTTTCCGCTGATTTACGCCTCCTTTTCAACTAATACAACGAAATTGATTTTGTTTTTTCCATTTTTGATTTGACAGCCTCAGATAAACCAGTACAAATAGTGAAAAGAAAACATTCAGTTTAAATAGTCGCTTTAAATGATATATTCCGTAAACATATTTGAATGATAGATCATTCAAAAAATAAGCGTCAAAGTTTTAAAAGACAAATACTGCAATCATTTTTCCACCAACCTAATATTTGAACCGAAATTCGAACCTGGTTCGCCAATTCCTCTCTTCCTGTTATTAACCGTTAGACCAACTCTGTGCCTCTTTACGGAATATTTTCCGTCTATTAACTTGAATATACGAAAAGTTAACCAATGACTTACCAATGCTGATAGTTTCTGATACTTGAATTTCGATATTGGTGTCTTCGAGTCTGGGGTGATGTCTTTAGCACTGTATGTTTTTTGGTTTGCTTCGATCATCATATTAAGTAAATCTTGCTTATCTCCCTTGAAATAAGAATGAAATCAATAAGATAAACTCAGGCATTTTTAAAGCAGGAAATATTGAAATTTTTTGATACATTTTGAAGAAAAATGCTGGAAAAATAACTTGAGCTTTCTCCACTGCCTCGGTAACACAAAAATGGATCTGATTTTGACGTTTTTTTTTTCTTTCAAATTTTAAATGAAATGAAGGTGTGCAATTTTTCATCCAAATTCTGAAAATGGGAAGGTTTTTCTTTGGATGTCGTCTGCACACGCAAGCTTACGTTTTATGCAAAACACGATCCGACACGACCCACGCTCAACCGAGGTCATCTCGGGGGGGGGGGGGTGTCGAAGAGCACAGAGGGATTTATCATTTCGAGATGTCCTCAGCTCAATCCAGCTCACGTACTTCCGCTGCTCACAGATATTTTATTGATTTGGGAGGGGGGCACTTTTTACATTTTTTACTTCTAAGGCTAAAAATGTCAGAAATAGCAGCAGATTTCCCGTGGGAAACAGTGAGAAGCTGAGAAGGAAGGACATGCAATTATCGATTTGGTACCCGTATTAACATTCCCTAATCCGAATTTCGAAAGATTTTGGATGAGGGATAGTGTGTCCGTATGCCTCAACTTACGAAAGAAAATAAAAATTCTTGGCTTTGTGTGACGAGGCGTGGATGTGGGCTTAGATACATAAATAATAGGATAATATATATATATATATATATATATATATATATATATATATATATATACATATATACATATACATATGCATGTAAACATACATTTATATATACATATGTACATGCATATATATATACATATATATGTATATATGTATTTACATATATATACATATATATACACACAAACACACACACATATATATACACACATATGCATATACACACACATGTATATATACATATATATATACATATTCATATATACACACATATATATATATACACATATATACATATATACACATGTATATATGCACACACACACATATATATATATACATATATAGGTAGATAAGGAATAATCACTAACCATTTCGCATTCCCTCCGCATCGCCACGATTCTTTCGAATTGCTTTTCTAACCAGAAGACCGGGTTGCCGAAGATCCGATCTCGAAGACCTGCAACTCGAACGAGAAATTTGTCGATACTAGGAAATAGAACTGTAAGAAAAAAAAATAAATGCGTCACATAAGCTTTTATTTTTCCTGCATAAATATATATAGGTACAACAACGATGTTTCAATATTCTTAGTTCCAGAACCGTACCGGACTATCCGTTAGGCCGAACCAACAGAGGTCACGAAGTGATTACTCAATAATATACGTGTGACCAACAAATTATGTACATCTCATATCTTTGAATCTTTTGGACTGTTTGAAACAGATTGCAGGGAACCCGTACAGTGATTACAATAACTCGTTTAAAATTTCTGATAGAAATTTCATGAAAAAAGGTCTTTAACCCTTATTTGTTAAAGCAAGTCACACGTTTCTTGGGGTAACAATAAATGGTAGGGCACACATTGAATGATTGATAATCCGTGGGAAAACAAAAAGAAAATCGGAAGTAGCTTTCTTTTATCTCAGAGAAACTTCCGGTTGTACTTACAGCCGAGTAGAAAGTAGATGCTTGGCTTGGTGGTGTTCTCTAAGACTTCTCGACATTTTCGGAGGAATATATCGTCCGGATTTTCAATTGCCGAAGTACAAAAGCCGAAACCGCAGTTAGCCATTGAATCAAGGGTTAAACGTTGAAAGACGCTGGTTAATCAAGAGAAGGAAAAAAAAGAAAAGAAGAAAGCATTAGATTAATTAAAAGAAGAAGTCTCGACACAGACGGACGCCCATATCTTCAGGGCTCTCGTCTCGGTTTCGAAAAGTTTGGAACAAATTTTGATCTGTACGTTCGTTTACGATCTACAAAATAAAATTGCGCGCAGTTTCAGCTACTTTACCTTCCATTTTGAACTCACGCAATGAAATGGCTTGAATTTTTCATCTTTGAATTCACAGTCCAAAATAAACCAGATTAGTCAGTGAAAAGAAAACATTTAATTTGAATAAATCGAGAGAAATTCACGCTTTAAAATCACATGAACATAGTTACAAACAGACAAAACAAACAAACAAACAAACAAACAAAAAATTGACCATACTAATGTTTCCTGGTCAAACCAAGAGCTGCTGATACTAGTCATGGCATAAGTTTACAAACGAAGATTCGGGAGGGTATTACACGTTTCGCAAGCTCCCAGGTACCAGCAAGGCCTTTACGTGGTGTAACCCTCGGGCCTAATTTTTAAGCTAGGAACTGCATACCCTTGCCCACCGAGAGGCGTCGATGAGAGCAAGGTCTCTAGGTCGTCGGTACCCTGCAGGAGTTTTCTTCTCCTCAGCAGTTTCCTAAGCCAGCCACTGGGTACTAGATATAACAAAAATTTCGATAAGTACCATTGTGTTACCTGATTTCTGTATAATGAATTCTGATAACAAGAAGATCCCAATAATCTTAGAGAAGAGTGTACAACCAATGCATCCTCCCGATAGTCGCTTATGGTGCTGAAACATGGAACCTAACCATGAGACAGACCCATAAACTGTGAAGCATGAAATTGCTCATGAGAGAATCATGCTCAACCTCACATTGAGAGATCACAAGACAGCACAGTATATCAGGAAGAAAACAGGAGTCTGAGATATCATAAAATCTATTAGAAAACTTAGATGGCAATGGGCAGGCTATGTTGCAAGATTTCAATGGACGACACTCAGCATGGATCCCCAGAGCTCACATGTGAAACCGAGGCCGACAGAATACAAGATGGAGAGATGAACTAGACAAATTTTAAAAATACTGGCTCTACGACGCCCATGATAAAGAAATATGGCGGATCCTAGGGAAGGTCTATGTCCAACGACAGACATTAAAAGACTTTATGATGAATATGATTTCTCGTATTATTTACGTATTATACAAGTCCTGAGTCCGTGGGATACTTACTCGTACATTTCGACTTCACTGTTCGTCTCGGCTTTCTCTCTGAGAAGATCGATAACGCCGCCAATACAATTGTGCACCAAATGGGACATCTGCATTGAAGAGAAGAAAACAATTCACACCCATGAAGGTAAAATTTACATATCATGCACATTCAGTTTAATAATGGATCCTTGTTAAATTTGACTATAAATTTGGAAAACACTATTTAAACAATTGAAATACTTCTGTGAGAGTGGTTCGTCCAAATGTTCACTCACCCATTTTTCCCTCTATCAACCATCGTGGCATATCAGGAACGAGATTACGAATAATGAGGCTCATTTTGTCGTAGTAGTTGTATGAAAGAGATTTTTTAAACCAAAAAATGGATGTATATGATCCGACAGAATGATTATGAATTACGTTATATAATATTGAAACTCTCATTTGAAATGATCTCCCATTATTATACAGTGAATGTATCATTTGCCTTAGATAACTTGAATAACAGATCATTTAAAATGAGAGCTCCAATATATAACAATTTATAATCATCCTGACAGAACTTTTCTTAAAAAAAATGTTGTTGCCTTGAAAGAAATAAATAGGGCAAATGTAGACCGTGAATAAACAAGAATGAGAATTTGGAGTGAAAATAGTTATTTGGCCATTGCATTATCAATGGCTGTTCAGCTCAATGGTAAGATCAACGCTCTGTTGAAGCGGCTACCGTATCGATTGCTGGTTCGATTCCTGCAGCAGTCCCATTTTCTTTAATTGCTGATTATATTTGCGTTGTTTCGGCCAAATGATACATTCTCCGTGTAATAACGAGATATCGTTTAAAATAAGAATTTCAATATAATATAACGCAATATATATATATATATATATATATATATATATATATATATATATATATATATATATATATATATATGTGAAGAAAGTTGACGATTTGGAAAAGAGAAGCCTTGAAGCTGATTACTACATATCAAATTCTTTACTATAGGAATTATATCGCATTTATATACTAATCAGCCTCAAGTGTTTTCTTTTCGAAATTGTCAACGTTTTTCGTGTTATCTTTTCGGTCGTGATTCTGCAGTTGAATATGATGGTAGGAAATCAACCCAGGAAGTTTTTCTGTATAACTAGTATTCTTATAGATGATATAATAAGTTAATTTGCTTACAGTCTGAGATTAAAATCCACACAGCAGATTTAGTATTCACATGGGTGAGCACTCAATAGAAGTGTCACACACACAAAAAAAAACGAGACACGTCTTTTGTTATACTTATTGATCCCTCATCGTTAAATACGCTTTTTTCGGCGCGGGGGGGGGGTGGGGTAATTTACGTAGGTAAGCCCTGTGTCTCAAAAAAATTAAATGATGTACAGTACGAAATAACACCTATATAAATTTCATACTGATAATACCCTATATAAAATAACAAACTACACGTAATAAGACGTAAACTATATATTTAAACCATAGCAGATCAACACTACTGGGGAGCCATACCAATATATCTGTTTTGTATTTGAAAATTCACACATGTTACCTTAATATCGAATCCTGTGCAAAACATAGAAAAGACCGTAGAAAATCACATACATCAACAGGTATTGGGAAGAAATTGACTGAAATGACATATTTTTTTTGAAAAAAAAAAACTAATAAAACTCAATACACTAAGTTTTTAAAGCTGTACAGCTTTCTAGACAATATACACATAGTGTTATCGTCTCATTAAATAAGCATATTCATAGATTAGTAAATGCTAACAGATAAAAAAGATTACGACCATTTTGTATGAATTTCTAATTGTTTTTTGATTATTCCTGTTTAGATAACTCTAAGATACTAAAATCAAGTAATATCATTGATATCATTTTACGTCAACTTAATTGAAAAGTATCTCAAATTAATACAGAACTATTGAACAACAGTAGCCACCAAAAGTGGCGAATGGTTCTATCATTTAAAAAAAAAAATGTCCGTCTATTTTCGTGTTTGTGTGTTTGATCGCTCCTGGCCGCACTGTTCTGTCTACAGACTTGAAAATTGGCATCATTACTCCAAGAGACCTCTTTTGCAAAAAGGTTTTTTATTTTTTGGAAAAAAAGCATTTCTGACCTATTTGTGTCTTATTTCGAAGGGTCGATTGATAATATCTGGATTCTCCAGAATCTAGATGTTTCTAGATGTTTTTCTAGTGGAAAACGCTTGTCATGTCACATATAGAATTAATTCTGACCATATTTATTCTTCGATGGGATCTTTTTTACATGACTTCAAATTTCAACGTTACGGTTGTTCAATTATTGACTGTGGTGGCAAGGTATATATACTTTCGATTTAATGAAAATCACTATTTCCTTTGATTTAATTTAATAAGTATACGATGATATCACAGGCGCCCCGAATTATCAGTGTATTCCGATTAATTTCTGATGAATTACATTAGTGCTTCCAGGTCAGACAATACAAACATGATTAGATATCTATCTAACTAATTCCTATTGAATTAAGTGAATTATATCTACCTTTCGAATTTTAGCATGAGTAAAAGCTGGATTACTGATGGCTCTTAGCCGTTTCCACCGGTCCCCTCGAGCAAAAAACATGTGCACTTCTTCATCTTTATCAGGATCAACTTGAACTGGGAAGACCTGCGAATAAAACAAATAAGGTTGGTTCTTCTTTCAAAGCATCATATATATATATATATATATATATATATATATATATATATATATATCATAATATTTTTTCATTTTGCAAGAATACAGAAATGAAATAAAAGAGTGCATTAAGCACAAAATGTTGACATTTACCGGATAAATATCCTTGAAAATATCAATTTATGAAGAGCGTTAGGCACGAAACGTTGACATTCGCTGGGTGTAAACCTTGTAAACCTTTATATATATATATATATATATATATATATATATATATATATATATATATGTGTGTGTGTGTGTGTGTGTGCGTAGTTCATAATGTTTTTCCAATTTGCAAGAATAAAAAAATGAAATAGAAGAGTGCTTTAAGCACAAATTATTGACATTTACCGGATTGGTGTCCTAGTAAATATTATTTCATGAAGTGCGTTAGGCACAAAATGTTGACATTCGCTGAGTGTATATCCCTGTAAACCTTATTCTATACACACACAGACACATACACACATATGTGTGTATATACACATATATATATATATATATATATATATATATGTATATATACTGGGTTCAGCCCCATCAAATAAAATAATAAGATGATTAAAAGAAAGAAGATTTGGTTTACTATAGTCACTAAAATATAACTGAAATGGTTCCCAACTGTTCGTAGTAATCCATTGATGGTTGACTTAACGATAAATATCTTATTTAGTTATGGAATCACCGAGATCTCATCAAGGCAAAACTACAAACTTATTTTATTGACTCTAGTCCACCAAATCCTTAACGTTTTGTTTGGTCATCCGGCACACACACACACACACACATATATATATATAAGGGTCTCTGAATTATCCGAGAAAACATCAACTTGCATATGTACAAGAAAATTAGAATAAAAATTGATGATCTTAGATTTGTTCACTGACCTTTCTGGCATGGAATACGTCGAATTTCTTGACCATTACTTGGTGCAGGATATCAAGATCGGCTGTCACTAACACTGGACGCAAGCCTTCGAAATAGCTGAACGTAGAAAATAAATCGCAGATGTGTAAGTAAAATTGATGTCAGTTAAGTATAAGAAGAGAATATAACGCTTATGTTCATCTGAGTTGATCCGGGATGAAAATGAAATGAAAAGTTGGTCTACGTAACGTTTTTTTCAGTGTATGTGAAGAAAGCAGTTTATGAAAACTAGCGTTAGTATACTTCAGTGATATTTTACACGGGGAAGGTTATTTGTGCAAAATACGAGAAACTAATAAGTATGTATACTTACCCAAATGTTTTTCCATATATTTGATACCAGTCCAAGTATGTGTCGTAAAAGGCTTGCTACAAGGCAAGAAGAGATTGTCAGTCAATAAAAAGGGGGAAAAAACAAAAAGAAGGGAGTACAATTCCAAAGAGCATATATATATATATATATATATATATATATATATATATATATATATATATATATATATAAGAAAATGGATTTATATGACCCGATAGAATGATAATGCATTGCTTTATATTATACAGAAACTCTTATTTGAAATGATCTCCCTTCGTTACATGGTGAATGCATTACTCGAATTAGACAACGTGAAATAAAATTGAAAAAATAAGAAAAGGAGGCTGCTGCAGGAATTAATCTGCGACCGATAGGGTAGTTGCAACGACGGGATTTCTTTTCAAATAAGAGTTATATATATATATATATATATATATATATATATATATATATATATATTGTGTTTTCCACAGACAGCTGTTTCGATGTATTACATCACTTCAGTGTGGCTATACACCTTTATCCCATCCAGTACTGCGAGGCAGAATTGAAACCCTCATATCGGACCCGGAGGCCGATATCCTACCTCTGGACTACGCTGGGTTGTCAGGAGGCTGAATATAGGTGATATATTCATTTACGCAGAAACTCCTCATCCACCAGAGTGCTCTATTCCTATGGAAGAGCATTGCATTTGTGAATATTAAAGAGATCGATATTCTACGTGCAATGTATATATATATATATATATATATATATATATATATATATATATTGTACGTAGAATATCGATCTCTTTAATATTCACAAATTGTCTACCTGGCGCTATGACGTCTTAGTTGACTTTAGAATCCTTTTCCTGAGAGCCCACAAACTTATCCTAGCGCCCCTTCCTCTTCCAGGATCACCATCAGCAGCATCATCATCAAATTCTCGTTAATCTCTTTCACGGTCAGAAATCTCCAGAAGCTATAGGGATTTGAGTCTGCACCCAACCTGTGTTATGCGATGTCTTACGCGAAAACCCTTGACACGTATTTGCTCATCTATTCACTCGGTCATTGCATAATACACAAACTTACTTGAGCGTCTCACTGCCAAGTTACGTAAAGACTACGCAACTGGTTTTCGAGTTATACAAAATGACTTGACACTTCCGGACAGACCTCGTATATACACGCATATATATGTACACACATATACATACGCATAAGTGTATACGTAAATTCATGATAAAAACAGAAGTATATCCGTGAAAGAATATCTTATTATTTCATTTGGTTCGTGTGCATGGTTGGCTGTTTATCTCAATGGTAAGAGCAATGCTACGTTGAAGCGGGTAGACTTACATTAATTGTTTATTCCATTTACGCTGTTTAGGACTCATCATGTAATAACGGGAAATCATTTCAGATAAGAGTTTCGATATAACATAACGCAACTCATAATCATTCTGTTGGATCATACATCTATTTCTTAATATATATATAATAATCAAATAATTGAGTCATACACAGACAGTTGTTTTGTGGTATCACAACTCTTTGGTGTGGCTATAGACTATCCATTATAGCATCCAGTTTCACGAGGTCGGCATCTTACCTCTGCCCTGCGCAGAACTGGACGGTCAGTAAGGTTGAATTTTAAGCGATATATCTACTTTCACACATATTCCTAAGTTTGAAGAGCATTGCATAAGCTTATAATGAATGAGTTACCTCACTTGAATAAGGGAGAGTCAATTATAATAATATATGAGTAAGGAATAGCCACATTGATCAGAAATCAATTTGTATTCAAAAACTTGGATATTACCCAAAATATCCAAGTTATTTGATTATTTTGATTTATTTGAAACCAGAGTGGCTATTCCTTACTTTTCACTTATCTTTACACTTATTGAATTCCTCTTTTGGACTACTAGTTACGTGATATATATATATATATATATATATATATATATATATATATATATATATATTATACCTAAGTCAAAGACAAAATTATGAGACAGTGATTTGCCCAACAGTTTTCTAACCCATTATTTCCCTGTCAACCATTGTGACATGCTAGCAACTATACATTTTTTTTTAACTTTTAGGGGTCAAAATGGGGAGCAGGGCTCACTTTGAGGGGTAGGGAAAAGAGCCAAAGGGGGACTTTCATTTTTCACATTTAGGTGTCAATCTCGCGCAGAAGATCTATTTCTATTATGGGGGGTTGAAATCCGAGAGAATCGAGAGAAAAGATTTTTTTTTCAATTTTTGGGGGGTCAAAATTGGGGATGGGGCTTAATCTTTTTTACTTGTAGGGGTCAAAATCGAGGGGAAGATTATTTTTCAATTTTGGTTTAAAAACGACGGGGAATTTTTCTCATTTAAAGGTCGTAATCGAGAGGGATCGTTTATTTTCATTTTTAAAAGTCAAAATCAAGTGGAGAGAGCAGAATGAAAATCGCATATGTCTGCAAGATTTCAATTTTTATCAACTGAGAGGGGAAAAATCAATCATGAACCCCCCGGCATCGGCCCCACGCACAAAGGGAGCCGACCATCATACAATCCAGCTATTGAGTAGCAAGGGAGAGAAGCTGCTGGTACACCGCAGAGTACTCCACGTTCCTTGTCACCAGGATTAGTCCTGACCAACACGATGAGAGCTTGTTGAAGCTATACATATAGATATACCAAGAGACATCAAGTGGATGATTCCGAAAGACTTATAGTTTCGACTCGAGAACTTTGTTGAAGCTATACAAATAGACATACCAAGAGACATCAAGTAGATAACTCAGAAGACGGACTGATAGTCATTCCAAGGTGTCCTCATCCACATCGGCGTATATTTTGACCAGTCATCCTGTAATAATACTGACATGGATCTCATTGCATATTATACACCTAGTGTCGATTATTCCTTTTCAATTGGTGAGACCTTCGGGGGTCTTTGTTCCAGCGGTGCAGAGTCTTTTAGTCAACAGCTGCAAGCCCTCGGATCAGGGCACTGCGTGGGCGAGATGGGGGGGGCGTCTCGAAGCAGAGATACAGCGACCAGTCAACTACGGCCAGACCAGCCTTGCACTTTACCAACCGGTGAAGGGTTGCAGGAACCGGCCCGGGGTGCCTCTTCACAACCCATTTTTAAAATGATACCCTTATGAACAATAGTCCCCCTTTCTCTAACATTATGCCCTCATTTTTAACATTATACCTCTCCTTCTAAATTTTCTATATTCTTTTAACATCAGACCCGTCTTTTTTTTTTACACCCCCTCTTTTTGGAGATTAGCCCTTCTTTTTATAACATTTTCTGACGCCCCTTTTTTGACTTTACCCCCTTTTCTAGTCCCCTCCTTTTACACAAGCCCGACCTTTTCTCTCATTAGCCGAACCTCCCCACCCTTCTTTTTTTTTATATATTAGGCCCTCCTTTTTTAACAGTGTAAAGAATAGTACTAAATCAATTCTAAAATCAAATTAGATGGAAGGCTATTTGATTTCTATCTATTTCTTTTTTGGACAGCAATTTTCCACCCATAAAGGCGAGTATTTTGTCTAGTGTATATCATGATAAGTAGGTATCTTATTACTCACCTTTTTCGCGAAACCAAGAAGATTTCCAAACAGAAAATTTGGACTTGGTCCTGGAATGTTCATTTGTCGGAATATCTTCATACTTTCTGCCCTTGATCTGTAAAATAATGGAAGAAGGATGTAAGGAATGATATCCAATAGCGATTTTTAAATATCACTGCATATATTTGCACGTTTTATAGAAAAACAAACAAACAAACAAAAACAAAAATAAATATGTATTCTTATTTCCATTTATTACAATAAAGTGTCTGCGCCTAAAGTGTTAAACTTTTGTTAGGATTGCTCATGTGGGATGAATGGACAATGACCTATCAACTTGCTCTTGAAGCATTGGATCACACACACCGCAGGATATAACAACGACACCGTGGGCAGAATACATAGACCCAGGAAATGCTGGGTATTTCTACTGAGCCTAGGAGGTTAAAATTGAATTAAAAGACAACTTGTGTTGAACACGTAAATTCGGGCAAAGCCGGGAACTTCTGTTAGTAGAGAACAATGTTCAAAGTGAAAGATTTTTTATTGAAATTGTACATTTGAGTATATAATAACCTCTAATAATAAATTATATCTTTAATTACACTTAAAGATATAATTTATTATTAGAGGTTTCTGAGTCTTTAAAAGCAATGGTGTCTACCTAGAAGTTAGAGTAATATTCTAGATTTTAAATTAGGACTTAATGCAGCTCAAGCTGCTGGTAATGTCTTCAAAGTATTTGGAATGAATAATACTACAGTAGGAACTGTTCCACTTTGGCTCAATGGGTGTAGGTCTGGAATTATGGATACCAATAATAAACCTTGAAGGAGGCTCAAACCTATTCTTATTGATGAAGAATTGTCAACTGCAATGGACAATGACTAACGAACAACAAAGAACAGTTCAAGCAGACGACATCTCAAAGCAATGGGAAAGGTTAAAAAGTAGGAAAAATGTACTCTACGTCAAATGAGTGTCACCTTCAAAACCTCTCAGCTGATCGTATGTAAGCGTACAGAATTGAGATATGAAGTCTTGCAGCATCCTCTATATTCACCTGAGATTTCTTTTACAGATTATCATCTTTTAAAGAATTTTGTACTTCGTATCCGTAACAGAAGCGGTGTTGCCGAAGTCTTTGTTTTTTTTTTTTTTATTTTCAAATTTAGGAGTGATTCCCAGATTCGAAAAATTGAAAAACAAACAAACAAAAAAAAACTTACGAAACAACAGCATATAAATTGACAGCACTAAAAGTCCAATAATAAGGAAGCCATGATTTGTACTTTTACTGAATTTGTGACCAGTACACCTAAAGACCTTTATAGAAATCACGTATTATCATTAGAGAATCGCTGGACAAAGGTTACTGCTTCAAATGGGTCATATTTTGATTAAATACTTGCCACTTTTCGTTGTTTATATTATCCTTCATCTTACTGTTGAAAAAAAAAACGACCTTTCATATGTAACAATCTAAAAGTGTGAGAGGCAATGCTGCTTATAAAGTAGACCCCGAGCAAAAAAATGTACTCTGATTATGAACATTGTGAGTATCTTAGTTTGTTGTCCGTAGCACCGGACTCTTCCATTTAGGGTTAAAATTTTGCTTAAAAAATGCTTCTCACTCATCGTTCAAAACTATATATTCTTCCCTATAATTCTGGGGTTCCCAACCTCTTTGGCGTCAACGCCCACTTTCATATGGAAATTTTTCCACTATCCACCAGTATAGTAAATGTAATAACATCATATGTTCGGCATACACAGAGCATTTTGGAATATCGTCAATGCGATGCTTATGTCTATTAAGATGCAAATAGTGCAGACACGTTAGATTGATATTATGTGCGATATCACAGTGCTGATTGGTAAATTAATAATAGAAAATGTTTCTGTTGACTCTTTTTCCATTGTCAATTACAGACTCTAATACTCGAAATCCTATAACACCAAACAAAATTTTAAAACATCCTTCTTTTTCTGCACAGTTGCTCACAGCCCATCTCAGAGGTGATGTAGCTCAATTTGAGAAACCCTGCACGAATTCAGTATTTTTTTTATCTAAAAAACAAACGTGTAAATTCAAATATCTCCGTTAATCCTTTTTCACTGAGAATTGATTTAAAAAAAGGGGATATGGCATAGTATGACATAAGAAAGACAAAAAATATACCTCCTTATTTGCCCACTCACTTAATCAAATCTTTATATCTTTGCCAATGTTTTCATCTTTCTTATTACCCCCGCCGTCATTAGGATAACAGCTTTCTTTTTTTGTTTGGAACGCTGTCGATCTCTCTTCAACCACCCTCTCTTAGGGTCACCCAATTCTTTACAGACGCCATCAGCCTATCTAAATCTGGTCTTAACATGAAATTTTCCCTGTTTTCTAAACTATCGACTTACGTCACACTTAAAAAGGAGATCAGGGCGCATGTTGTATAGCAATGATCTTGCTGGCCGTTGTTCATTGGTTCGAACCTCGTCGGATAGCGCATATGGTCTGATACAAACTCGTGCTAAGTTAATATACTTATATAACTAGCAGTGCGACGTTTTTTTTCTGTCCTTAACACCGGACTCTTCCACCCAGGGTTTAACATTTTACTGATAAAAATGCCCCTTTCCCACCATTTGAAACTATGAACTCTTCAATTGAAACAAATTCACAATTCATTTTTCTTGAATACTGTTTTATAGAAATTCGAATGTATTTGTAATTATTTCTCACGTGTATTAACACTTTTTAAATAGATGTGTGTATTGACAGAGTCTCTCAAAGTATTTTTTTATAGAAGCTTATAAGCTCTGACAGATTATTTATGACCCGGACCCCTTGGCTGAACTTCAGCAAAGCCCCCCCCTCTAACCTTTCCTACTGTCCATCTCTTTGATGAATAGAATAAAGTGACTTTCTCACATTAAATAGATTGTATCGTCGTACTGTATCATGTAAAACATGTTGAATTCATTTGCAAAATTACTGAAATATCATCCAAAGAACTAACGTGTACACCCAATTGAACCATTGTTTGCTCTCGCCCCCCGGACCTCTGGGTTCAATCCCAGTCAGCCTAATGTTTAACCCGCAACTAGCTATAAGTGATATGCTATTTCCTGAACGAAGAAGCTTAATGTAGGTTAGTTTATATAAATAACGGATTGAAAATTTATCTAGCGAAAGCAAACAAAAATAAATTTATCTCAACCAGTTGTGGGGCAATTTTACTTTTATCTGACATGTCCGATAAGATTACTTAGCCTTCAACCTCGCGAAGACTTTTTTTTAAATTTCAGTTCTCAAAAAGATCGCGACGAAGCAAGTGATGTTCACAGTTTTTGGCAAAGATGGTCACGCAAAAAATAGACGCCGTTTTTCTGCGAGTCATAGATGAATCCATATACCAAATCACAAATATCGAAACTATTATTTGATTTCCGTGAGAAATGTTGACCACGAACAAAACAGACGATACTTTTTCGAAATCTTCAATGGAAGAAGACAAAAAATGTCCTTGGTGCTGAAACATCAGTTTTGGAAGGAAAATATAACGTAAGCATTATTTGTTCATCTTATTATTTACAATTCATCTTTTTATTTAGTGCAGAAACGTTGCTCATTATAATCATGTCTTATGTAATCAAACAGTCATTTTTATCAGAAGTCGGCCCTAAACGCTTTATTCAAAGTGATCACAATAAGCAGCTCCCTCTACATATCATTCGTTTAATGTTATCCGATTATTGTTGTCCTGAAGATCCTGTCCCAAGATGATCACAATAAATAGGAAGCTCTGTAAGTTTGATTTAAAGTTGCTTAAATTTGTCAGCAGAGTAAGCTAGGATTTCATTTTGATTGATATTCGAGCTATTAATATAAAACTTGGAGATAAAAATTGAAAAAAAAAACGGTTTAAACTTAAAATTTGTTTTAGTGAGTTTTAGTACTCAATCTGTTCGTTATGTATAAAAATTAAGGAAGAAAAGGTTTTTCGGTGTTCAGGAATTAAGACAAGCGTTACCGACAGAGCAGAACTATTATTTGCATACCTAATCAATATCCGTGGGAAAATTCACGGATATATTTGAATTTTAATGAAACAGTTTTTAAGAAAAAAAAAATTGTGGATTTATTTCAGTAGAAGAAAACATAGTTTCAAATGGTGGGAAGGAAATATTTTTATGTGCAACATTTTGCCTCTAAGCGGAAGACTTCAGTGTTACAGACAGAAAAAAAAGGTCGCACTGTTCATTATATATATATATATATATATATATATATATATATATATATATATATATATATATATATTGATGAGTTGGTTTCGGATAATTTTTACTGAGAGATCTGCTGAGGATCGAACCTAGTAACAACAGCTTGCAAGATTAGCTTGCAGATTATTGCTATACACGTGCGTCCAAATCAATCTTTTAATATTATTTATTAACGTAGCAGTTTTGTATCAGACTGTCGATTGTGGTGGAGCCAACGAGGATTGAACTCACTTCCAGCGACCAACAGGATGAGTCTGTTGATCATTGCTATACGACTGCTTTCTAATCCTATTTTCTTTCTTCACTCCGTATGATCTATTCATTGATCCCCGTGGAAAATAATTCACTGATATATTTAGACGGAGATGTTTTCTTCCTTTCATTCTTTCTTCAAAAGATAAAAAAAAACAAAAAAAAACAAACAAAAAACACTGAATTCGTTTACCATAAAGAGTGCGTAGTTCGAAATTGTAGGTAGCCGGTATTTTTTACCAGCGAAACTTTATCCTCCTCCAGTGGAAGAGTCAAGTGTCATGGACAGTGGACGAAAAAAAATACCTCGTCCATTACAAGAGTAGATTAAAGGACTTCAATTTGTATCAAGAAAATGCATTGCTATTGCTTTTACTAGAGAAATGCATTGAAAATCAGGAAGAAAGGTGTCGTTAGTGGGAAGACACATTATTGAGAGAATGAGGCCATTAATTTTACTCGCTAAAAGGCTGCCTTTGGCGACCGTTATGCTGGGTATGAAGTCATTCCTATTTTCAGAATCAATTTAGAAAAACAAAACAAAACAAAAACAAAAAACAAGTCAATAATAGTGATAGATGTCGTAAACATGAAATTTCGAAAACTATTGCAGTGAAAGAACTTTTTTTCCCAATAAAAAAACTAAGAATTTGCATCGAGGAGAGAGACTGTCCTTAAAATTGCAATGGAATACTGAAAAAAAAATGAAAAAGGGCTGAGCATTGGCAAAAACGAAGGATTTTGTTCTGAAATTCGAAAAACCCCCCAAAATACAAACCCCAAAATATAAGACGAATTGCAGTTGTAGAAAAAAACATCTTCATACTTCTATAAAATAGAATGCGAAAACTCTAACAAATAATGATTACGAGAAACGTAATGTACTATTTCTGTTCCTCTTACCAAATAGCAGTAAATAACATTTCTTAGTAAAGCATACCATATTCAAGAAAGAGCAAGAAAAGTGTTAAATGAAACGCTTGATCACAAGGATGTATATATAGAGTCATAAACTTTACACTTTAGCTGAAAAAGAATTTTAGTATAGAAATTTCGTAATTTGAATAGAAACAGTCCTCCACATCATCCAACGATATTACGTCGTGTAAATCAGTTGCTGCCGGTTCCATATTAACGTACTACGTTCAGATGTATTGCGTTATACACAGAATATTAAACTTTTATTAACGTGGTTAATACTTGAATTTTAATGTTGTATGTAAAATCTTACAGTGGGATCATCAGCAGTCTAATCGTGGATTATATATATATATATATATATATATATATATATATATATGGTACAGATCAGGCTGGCAGTATAGCATAATATAATAATATATTAATAATATAAAGCAACTTCTGATACGTGATAGATTTATTTCAAAGAGTGCTCGATACATTCAACTTTATAATATGGAAATTAAGTTGTTTTAGAGTAGAGCTGGAAATAAATAGTAGAACGTGAATTCGCTATACAAACTAGCTCATGTTTCTGCGCTCTCGGGCCCATTCGCCTGATGAGGCCCCGAGAGGGCAGAAACATGAGCTAGTTTGTGTAGCGAATCCTCATTCTACAATATATATATATATATATATATATATATATATATATATATATATATGTAAAGTACTTGATATATAGCCTGGTGTAAGGTACAAGTGTGGGATCCTCAGTGAATATCAAAGTTACATCATTGTAATAAAATTCTGCTAAACTAGCTCGGCAACCATAACCGTACAGTTAGTTAAATTTGAGTTTTTTTCCAGTTAATTTCCGCCAAAAGCTAACGTCCGTTATTCTCGTGTACGGAAGCCTAAAAAGACAAAAAAAGAAAGGATCTAATAGCTTTTTTTTTATCGCCGCCTCCAAGCTCAATCCATGGTGTTTTTAGAGGTCAAAATTTAATAACAATTTGATCTTTGAGAATCAAAATTTTTCAGCCTTTCTCCCGAACGGTCAGTCTTGTATATCTTTTTAATTGGATTCCAGAACAATCAAGTAGTCAGGTGTCAAAATTTGAAATAGGGAAAAAATAAGCAATATAAGGCCTTTCGGGGCCTTTTCGTTAGCCCCCGCCGGACCAACATTTTCATAACCAGTTGGAATCGATATGTTTATTTGGTTGCTCCTACACACAGGATCCGCGGTTTAAGTCAAGTTCAGGGTTAGACTAACACCTAGACCCCGTGTTTTGAATCTTTTTCGACAAAAAGAAAATTCTGTCATTTTACCCTTCTGTAGTTCAAAAGTGATACCGGTAGCTTTTGGTGGGTACAAACAAATAAGACCGTAAAGTTTTTCTGGTAGCAAATCTAAATTTCAAAACTATATTCATAAAAGATTTTTTCAACTTTGTCACTCAAAAGCAGAAACAACATTCAACTGATCGTTCATTCAAATTCATCATTTCAGATTCCCCAAGAGAAATATTCGCACAAATATCCATGATGTTTGGATGTAAAACTCTTTTGAAATGAAACAGCTATAAAGATGAAAATATTCCGAGGTCGCTCGGGAGTTGCCACAATAATTTTACCACTGTTTGCAAAAAAACCAAAAAAACGATTGCAAAGGACGGAAAAAATTGTCTAACAATGGCGGGGATATTTAATATCATTAAACCAGACGATCGTTTTACAAGTGAGTACTGAAACTTTTTTTGAAAATTTCAATCTCGAAGAGATAAATCAAGTAAAGAAAAAGCTGTTTATTGAATTGACTTTGGGACAGGCTGATAACATTAAGGGATTTAAAAATTGGAACTAATTACAATTCATTGTTATATATATATATATATATATATATATATATATATATATATATATATATATATATATATATATTACTTGTATACATATATTTGTTATATATATATATATATTTGTTATATGTATATATCTGCTATATATATGTATATATATATATATATATATATATATATATATATATATATTTGTTATATTTATATATGTTATATATATGTTATATATATATGTGTTATATATATATGTCATGTATATATATGTTATATATATATATATATATTAATATACATATTTGTTATATATTTACTTATTTTTATATATATATATATACATATTTGTTATGTATATATATGTATAGGAATATGTATTGCAATCATTTTGGACAGGGTCTTTTAGATAACAATAACTGGCTGATAACATTAAGCAAGGGATCTACAGAGGAAGCTGCTCATTATCATCACTTTGGGAGTAGAATCTTTTAGATAACAATAACTGGCTGATAGCATCAAGCGGAGGATACACAAAGGAAGCTACGTATTGTGATCATTTAGCGTCCAGCAAAAGGTAAGATATCCATTGATCACCCTTGCTTCTAAATTTTGATTTATCATCCCGTATAACATGCTGCCAAAAGACGTTGGTCACGTGACGGTTTCCATTTAGTGACTAATCAGACCTGTATTTAAATTTGAAAAAAAAATCAATTTCTCCTCGTCTATGTACAAGAGAATATATATCTGGACCCAATGGATGTAAAAATGATCCAAACGTTTGTGATAGAGCGCTTTCAATCTTTCTGGCTATTTCCAAGATCAGGCAAAAACTGTGAAATTTTTTTTTCGATTTTTAAAACTCTGTGTTTGCCGTCTATACAGCATGATGACGTCACGAATGGGTCGTACAAAAAAAAAAAAAAAAAATGATCACTGGGCTAAATTTATCTATCAGTGGTTAAATACATTAAAATCCTAACACTCAAACTGAACAAAATTCTTTTCACTTAGGCGCATTTGGTTATAATTGATTATATTGATCGTGTGATTCATTAATTTAAAAATTTGGAAAAACGACTAAATTATAAATTTTATGTATTTTTTCCCCGATAATACATTTAAGTCTGATCTGACGACGCCACCGATAGCAAAATGCATTAACAGAAATGAAAAAAAAAAAAAAAAATGAAAAATGAATAATTGTGTCGTTTTTTTTAAATCGTCAAATTAATGAATTACAAATTGTCGGAAAAATCTTCCCACTTATTAAGAAACGTGATGTTATATATATTTGTCGTCATTACTATTTATGTTATTGATATAGGCTTTCTTAAAAAATTGTTTTATTCATTTATGAACAACATGATTAGATGACCCATTGTTTAATATTAACGAATTCTTTACAAAATAATTTATGAGAAGTTGACTTATTATATACAAGAAATATAAACAAGGCGAGACAGTTATTAAAACTATTATACAAAGGCACACATTTTCACTTGAACGTGATAAATATATAAGACTGGTAATCTATTGAAAAATAGAAAATATCTAATCTTATCGTTTCATACGATGTGTACTTTTAAAAACCTCCATTCCAAGATAAAGGTGTTGATGACATTTATCGTAAAATATATTCACAGCCCAAGGTATACATATATAATGACCCGTCGGTACATTATTTTCTCTCGTCTGCTTTCTTCGGCAAATCTACGCCCCCGATGTCTATTGGTCGAACATTCTCTTGGCTTAGCAGTTAAGGTAATTATCTGTCATCCCCTGTGAGATGTTAACGACGAAATATTTTGCCAAGAAATCTGGTGGTGAGATTCATGCTTTTACCAAGGGGATCATTGTGGACTGGACATAAACAGCCTTAACCGTATTTTGAACTCGATTTGCCGAATTTGTCTTCGGCACCGATGACCGTTACGTCATCCTCCCTATAAACATAGTGACAAAACATCTTTGTATAAAAGTTTATATTGGAAGGTTCGATCAACTGAGAGTTGATATTAGTCCTTGATCACGAATCGTACTGTCTCGTGGACCTGTTCCCGCGGACAGCACTTCCCCATAGCACTTAGAGGCCGAAGGCAAAGCCGAGGGAACTAGAAATCATTTTCCTCTCCAACCACGTCCGCAGGGGTTTTCATACTAAAAAGGTTCTTAGTCACATTCTGCCCCAGTAGATGGATGTATAGACATAATTAAATCATCTAATGTTAGATTAGAGAGCATCAGATTCACATATTATCAGAAATTAGTCCTGAATTAAAAGAAATAAATTAACTACTATTTTGCCAACTACGACGTAAAACTCTAATTTCCTAACACAGAGTAAAGAAATAACCTACAATGGAATACCACAAGTACAGCCGTAGAGAGGTTTCTGAACTCACACAAATATACACTGAGGGTAGAAAGAAGACACCCTTTAAAAAAATTCAAGCTTGGCTGTGTTGAGGTCAAACTCCCTTGCTTTATTAAAATCTAAATGGTAAACAAAACAGAATTCATTTCTCCATACAATAATGAAAATATGTGTCCATTTTCAACTTCTTCACTGATATTTTTTGTTAACTTCAACCTCCATCGCAATTTCTGTTGCTTTTTAATGTCAAAAAATCAAAAAAGTAGCAAAAAATGAATAATGATGACTTACAATACTTAAACTAACACATACATTCGATTACTGATGGTGAAATACCCGTTAATAATAAACATGGCACTGAACTGATTGCGATATGAGATATGTTTAAAGGTTTGATTTGGACTGGAGTTTGCTACTAGTTCCTGTATCTCAGTGGTAAGAGAGGTTGGGTCTCAACTGGGGCCACTCTCCAGCATAGAGGGTCGTGAATTCGATTCTCAGCGGGAACTTATTCTTTATTTCGATTCGTTGTTGATTCATTTACTCCCTGCCAAAGGGAAACCAGTCCGAGATTGGCTGCGATAAAAAGCAACAACAACTGAGATGAGAGTAAAAAGTAGCAAAAAAAAAAAATAATAATGATTTCTGATACTTCATCTCACAAATGGAACTGATAAAATTAGATAAGTAAAATCATTCAAGCCATCAGCATGAACGTCATAAGTTAAAGGGAAATAACTCATACTATAGTATCGAACATGTAAGCAAGCAAGAGTTGCTCCCCCTGCACAGTAAAGCCACACGAGGCAATGATTTCGTCTCCATTCCTCGTACTTTCAATGGACAACCAATTAGTGTTTTTAGCAATTGTATTTTTATGGGGCTGTGATGCTCTCCAGACACCCAAAACAGTTAGTGCAGATTGAACGCTAACTACACCAGCCGGAGTTTGCACCCAGTTCGCAGATTTTGAACTCTGTGTCATTAACCGTTAGGGACTTGCATCTCTTAAGGCTGTTTATACTCGATTGTATTTATTTTCCTTCCCACGAAGATTAATTTAATACAATCTTGATTTAATTAGTGCACGTGTATGTGTCGACAGAGACAGAAAATTCCCCAGACCTTGCAACCAGTGCCACAAACACATCAAGGCTATTCATGACCCTCCTATTTTAATGCAATGAGAAGGTCTATCTAGAAGTTGGAATCCCCAGGACCAAAGTCGCTTCATTTATTCCGGGTCTCATCCGAAAACCGAACACGACTCCAACAAAAATATGGTGTGTGTGTGTGTGTGTGTGTGTGTGTGTGTGTGTGTGTGTGTGTGTGATAATTCTTGTCCGAATTAAATTAGTCACCAAGAGTTACTCCCCTGCACAGAATAGCCCTACGTACTAAGCTAATTAATTTACGTGAATAATTTCAGATTTCAGCATAAAAAGCCTAAATTTGATTCAATTACGTCCGAAAAATTTTGATACATTATTTTCAGTTGATGTTTATTTTGAAAAAACTATTTATTCTAGATGTGCGATTCTGGTAATTAATAGTATAACACACACACACACACACACACACACACAAACACACATAATCATTCACCCCCTCCGATTGGGGGTTTATTCCGCCCTCCTCACCGCCCACACTCTTGCACAAATAATATATTTAAATATATATTGTCTTTTATGAATATCTCTCACTATTCATATGTATATGTTTATTTATCTATATGGATCCATTTTTTGTTTCGCAGCTTCTTTGCAATTTAAAATACTTGGCGTTTGTGCCCAAACGGTATGATATTACGTCACACACACACACATATATATATATATATATATATACATATACGTTGTCGAAGCCGAGTGATACATTAACAGTGTATCAGTCTAACGACAGGAAATCATTTCAAATTAGAATTGCTATAAAATATAACGCAATTCTGTCCGATCATATATATATATATATATATATATATATATATATATATATATATATATATATATATATATATATATTGCAAGCCTTACAACTTTAAGCACTAAATATCAAACAACTTTTTCAGTAGATTTTTTGAGTCATTTCAGTCATATAGATATGTTCATATATATATATATATATATATATATATATATATATATATATATATATATACACGCATTTTTCCACGGATGAGTCCATCATTTCAAATGCTGGGTAGATGATTACTTTATCAACAAAATTAAGAAGAACAGATCATAGTTGCAGACAGATAAAAAACAAACAAACAAAAAACACACACTGTTCATCATATTACATATATGCTACCCGTATCTTTAGTCAAATAGGTTGATTAATCATCTGTAAGAAAACCCCAGCGTTTTCTGTGTCTCGCTGAAAATATCAGATTTCTCTCTGAATCACTCCAATAAATAAAGAATCTGTTTTCTAACAATCTATCAATTCTTTGGGACAAACATGAAACTCTCTACGGCAGTAATGGTCTTCGAGACTAATTTGCCACTTATTGCAACACAGGTCCCAACATCAGAAAGCTTTGAGGGGAAGTAAGATATAAATTGGCATAGTTAACTGCTAAACACAGCATAACCTTCACACATGCTTTTCTTATAATCCACCGCGCAAATGGTATCTTAGCTTCGTTAAATCTATCCATTAAAAATGTAAACTTGACCCCCACACTTATTGCAACAAGAGACCACTCCATGGATAGTGTTTCCTCAATATGTTCTAGGGGAGTTGAAATTCGACTAGTTTATTCCCGAGGACATAATACTAATACATGTACCTTGTTGAGTTCAAAGCTGTTTGTATGAACAGTTCACGAGAAAGCTGCTCTCAATCCAGGAAGCAGTCCAATATACCGTCCCATACAAATAACTCTCAGGTGAATAGTCGCTCATTTTGCAGGTCAAGGCATTTTAGATCACAATTTGTTTTGTAGCTGAAATAATATAATTCAATAGTGCTGATTCCAAATCTGATGTATGACATTCACCATTGTTTTTATTGTTATTACAATTTGCAATTGTCAAATTGTATACCAATGATACTGGATATGACTGCGTAAATAAATAATCACTCAATAAATCCTCATGAAAATTTACGGGTAGACTAAGGGGGCGCCCAAGAATATTTTATTCTCTGAAAATTCTCAGTAAAAATGTTATAGAAGTATGGGGTCTGCATTCGCACTCACAGCGATATAGTCTTAGATTTTTGCGCAAAATGAGGTAAACGAAGGTGAATAAAATTAGGACGATACGTTGTCGGAAAGAGAACCTCATTAACTATCCAACAGTGTATCTTGGAGTTTGCTATCTGTTGTGTATGAAAAAGTTAAGCAAAAAAGGTGTAAAGCTAAGTAATTAGCATTTCGCAAGGAACTTTCCAGTTTCAGTGTACTACATAGTGCCACAGTCCAAAGATATATCATGTCAATTTATTCACATTTTGTGTTATTTGATATATAAGTTGATTAAATAATGTCTGTGCAAGGGAGGTAACTCGTTCTATTACTCCCCTGTTATGTTTCTTCGTAAGAAATCTATTTAAATATGAATTCAACTGCAGATAATAGAATTTCTAGAGAACGTCCATTATAGATCATTTTGATAAAAATCCAGCCACAATGAATTGAGTCTTGATCTGGGCCGAAGAGAAACTATTTTATCCCAAAATAGAGTCTACTGTATTTAAATATAGTAGACGCCATTTTTGGATAAAATGCCGGGACTAAATGTTCTTCAAATACTATTCATCATTTTACAGAAACCAGTCTCTCTATTCAGCTTTATCCAAGGCTGAGATATCTCATATTTTCCACGGATGTTAAAGATCGGTTATCAAGTCAAAGTAAAAAGCTAGGGTTTCGAATTCTGAAATTCACAGAAGGCTTGGCGTGACACAGTCTTCCAATTTATGTAGCATTGTTCTTCTGTAAATATCGTAGAACACATTATCACAAATACTTCCAGTTGGTAAGGGAGGTAAGTTGATAATATTATTGGAGTTAACTCCCTTGATAAATGATAAGGCGTCAATTCTGGACAGGGTTTGTAATCGAAGATATTTTCATTAAAAGAGATCGTTTCAACTTGATTGAATCGGTTAAGATTCGAAGAAGAATCTACTGGAAAGTTGATCTTCTTCATTGTTTGTCTGGATATTAAGTATTCAATGAACGAAAAGAGGAATGGATATCTGTTAACTCCGAAAGTCAGTTCAATCCGTATGTAACGTAGAAAGAAAAATTATTTTTATATGAAACAAGATTTAATATGGTATACGGTACCGCACCACATAAAATTATTAAATTATGATAAAACATTTATACAATATGAACTCACCTTTTGGACGTGTAGTTCGGTTGCACTCGATTTTTTTTGCGGTTAACCAAAATCTTACCAAAAAATTATCATGGTGATACATGTTCCCATAAATAAGATTTATTACAGGCATAATTAAAGAATATCGGTTATTATAATGTAAGAAAATGAAAGGTAATTCACAATTCTATACTAATGGTTGAAATGAAAAATTAAATAGAATGTTCATGAAAAAAAGTCTTTTAATTACAAAATCCGTTATACGAAGATCCGTTGAAACAAGAGTCTACTGCGAACACAGGCAAAGCTTCTGATCTAGCAGACTATATAGAATTATTTTTTCATCTCTATTTGGGCCACACATTCACTTAAAAATTATCGATCGATTTACAGAAAATGTACATAATTTCTATTTTAGACATACAAATGAATCACAAGTATATTATTGAATTATGAAGCCGAAAACAATAATAATTTTACCATATAAATTAGAAAATTACCTTTCTGAGAAGTTATATGATATTTTAAATAAATACCTGGATTGGCCGTTGGCCACAAAAATTGTTGCAGGACAGATTTGACCCACGGACCTATGGTGATCTACTGTTTTGGAAACATCCGCTCCGGTCCAGATCAAGACTTAATCTATTGTGACTGGATTTTCTTTCATAACGGTTCATTATGATTGTTATTCTGAAAATTTCATTATCTGCGACTGAATTCATATTGGAATAGATTTCTTACGAAGAAATATAACTGGGGAGTGATGAAAACTAGGTTACCTCCCTTGCATTCACTTTTTTTCCCATTTATCAATTTATACATAACTAAATCTATTATTTGAAAACCAGTGGCCAGATTGGAGAGAAAATCGCTTTATTCTCCATTTCAACGGTTCTGCACTAACAAACGCTGCGCTGCAATGGACCGTTTTTGCTGTATTACGGTAACGAACCCACAAACCCACAGACAAACATTCAGGAATCAGATCATTATAATATAGACACGAGAGTGGATCAAATAGTCAATAGCTTGACACAGTTCACAGCTGAATTCTGATCTAAAATTTCCGTTGTATTTTGATTAATGAACAAGTTTGGGATTAGGCACATTGAAAAGGAAGGAGACTATACTGAAAAATAGATATTTTTTGTGCGAAACATGCATTTTTCATCATTTATCTAGAAGATGTACTGATGTACCTATGAGCACACACACACACATATCTAATATATATATGTATATATATTATACAAATATATATGTGGCTATTGTTGATTAATCATAGTCCCATTGATGTATGTGGTTGTGACGTCATCAGTGGACCCGACCGTGAGACTAACAAGTCCAGTTCTCGAGGTACACGCTCGGGCACCATAGGAGCATTGGTATGCTGTGAGAAAAGATGATGAACCCATTTGGCGTTCCCTGGTGCTGGTGATTAAAGAACCCAGTGGACTAAAGGGCCATATATATATATATATATATATATATATATATATATATATATATATATATATATAATACGTAAAAAAAGCACTAGAAAATTACACGAATTTCATTAAAAGATATTGGAAAATACGTGACTGAAAAGGTCTTTAATGTGTCTAGTGTTTGAAGCTGTAAGAATTTTTGGACTATATACGTATATGACCAGTGCATTGATATGGATTAGGACTTATCCGACAATATTAGAGTGAAATGACAATTCAGAAGGTCATGTTTTATACAAATGAGATTTCTTTATTTTCATTTGATTCTTGTTTTTTCTGGAGAAAAACTGTTACATAAGGTTTGTGTCTTGTAATAGATGGGATTAGTGATTAATCATACTTAAGTATCAAAGAAATAAGGGCTGAGCTAAGTTGCGTATGTGAACTGCAGGGAGGGACCGAATAACGTCTCGTTTTAGGTCTAAAACCGGAAATAGATCTTGAGATGTTTGATGAACATTTGAGTCTCGAGGAGAAAGTTTAAATTTTCATAAAGAGTGGTATTATCAAGATAAAAAAAATGACTGAAAAGTTTGAGGTAAAATAAATTCATACTAGATGAAGAATTTCTCAATTAGGGGTGGTGTCATATTTCGTATGTTAACTGCAGACTGAACAATTTAAACTGTTGTTTGCGTGCTTCTTAAATAGAGGGAAATACTTCAAGGGGATGAATCCAGGGGAAAAAAGAAAAAAAAGGGGCAGTGTGAGGTGTTAATGGGTGTGTGTTTGAGTTTATAAAATGATCGGTAAAGATCGGTTAACTAAAGATCGACTCTATGTGTGTGTATGAGCTGAAAATAAGATTGATATTTAAGCAGTTTGGGATACAGTAAGGTTTAGCGTTGGGGTTGATATCGTGTATTGGCAACTTATGTCGTTCAATAAGGGGTTTTGCCTATAGTGGAAATATACTGCTTGATTGATGGGGTCACACTGAAAGATAACAGCTGATTCGATGCATTTTCTTTTATTTCTTATATGTTTTTTCTTTTATAATGCAAGTATGCCGTAAATCGAAAAAATGGCCGAATTAGTTTCAAAGTGTTGTGAATATATTGGAATGATCATCTATTTTGAGTGCACTGCAGTGTTCATAAACTTTTTTTCTTGATTGGTATGGAGGTTTCTTCGATGTATACTTCCGGACAGTCCTGACAGGGGATTGCATATATGAACACATAGGAATTATTCTCTTTTCGAGTTCTTGTAATTACGTTCCTGATTATTTTAGATGTGCTTGTGTTGATGTGTATGTCTGTGTCTCTTATGTCGTAAGTGAGGGTCGCAGTTCGTGAATTAGTAATGAAATGTATCTATTTTTCGTTATGTTCTTTTTGTCACTTTTGCAAGTATTTTATATTTTGTGTGTTTCTCTCTTTGTATTGTATATGAAATGGTTTGGGTTGTGGGGTACCTTATTTTTTTCGTTTTTCTGATATTCAGGACTACATATTCTGATGGCTCTCTGGTAGAACTTAATCACTGAACCATGAAAAGGGAATAACTCAGACGCATCCATGAATGCAATCTCCCCAAAATTATACATATATATATATATATATTATATATATATATATATAAGTAAAAATAGAGTTTGTTTTGCAGCGCACTGTTATAGCGGCAGCACACAACCCTCTTCATCTCTTGCCCATACTCTAGTGTCCTGTACTCTCCACTACTCTGACAAATCAGTCTAACATATCATCATAAACATTTTCAGGGTTTAAGAACAGTCAAAAAATGCCCCATATACATAAACAATTGCTTCTCCGTTTTACACAATTTCGGCTTACGAAAGTTTGTTTTTTTTTAATTCTAGGCACTCTCTACTTTCGGATAGTGGGGTGGGGACTGTATTAGTCCATGAAGGAAAATAATCAGATTTCTATTTCGATTCTGGTAGTGTCCTTTTTAGGTGTAGACTTCCAAAATGTCGAAAATTAAAACCAATCAAATTGAGGTATTCTCTAGTTTTTCCAAGGGAGATAACTGTAGAAGTCTTGAGCTTTTTGAATGGTGAGATAATTGTCGCAATTCATTTCTGTAAACGAAGTTGGAAGAGATATTCACTCGTGTCTCACTGACCACACAATATCTCCAAAGGTTCTCCATGAATTTCAATGACATTTTGTGAAAGTGTGGATCATGGACTAAAGAATAATTGGGTAAATTTGGGGACTGACCCAATTTTTTTATCGATTGATATTTTTTCATACATTGAGAGAATAGTCAGAAGTATGGAAATCATTCATGTTTGTTTGCTCTCATAATATCTTTGTAAGTTCTGAATCAATTTGTATGATGTTCTGTTGAAGGGTGAGCCACTAGCTAGGGAGAAATGTTTAAATTTTGAGGCTGAAGTAGAATTTTTTCGATTGTGGGATATTTTTTTTCTAATTCAAGTCTTCACTTGAAATTATAACTATCTTTAGTTTGTAAACAGGCAATATAACCTGGATAATCAGAGGCAAAAATATTAATATGACAATAAGCTTCTATGGTAGATTTTTTTGAAACATTAATGTAAGTTCCTGGGAAATATCATGAGAATTCAAGTCTCATCGGAGGCTACGCACTTCTTTATTTCGACTCAATGGAGGGTTCCCTTTTTACTTTCAGCGCATTGAAGCTATTTTTTATGAGCTAACTCTAATCCCATAATGCATTGCGTGAAAACCGATTAAGGGCAGAAATGATAGCGAATGTCAACTTCAAAATCGTATAAAATTAGATTTTATCGTCAGAATCTTTATCTCATAAGTAATAACAAAGATAGAAGAAAAATCTGAGAAAGAATTTCGTGTGAAAATGAAGAAAAGCAAACAAGCAACATCTTATTGGTTTCAATTTCTTGAATTAAAATGTCTGTTGAAGTAATTTATATTTTGCGTTAGGAAATGAGCGGAAATTTTAACGTGCCAGCACACTTAGCTTTTTCAAAATTACATAATATCAACTATTTATTGGATTTTAGAAAAGAATTTCAATATCTAATGAAGGACAGAATTATCTCCATATTTCCATTCGGATCCGAAATAAGACTACTTGTTTAAATCAGCGATCTCACTACAAGTCCCACAATGCAATGCGCGTGAAGTAAAAAGAGGAATCATCCATTTAACGCTCGGAGGGTATTTGGCCAAGAATGGCGTAACAGTTAACGGTGCAGACGATGGAATCGGCAAGCCACGTTCAAAATCCAGCTGAGTCTGTTTACACACACTCCGCTCTAATGCCCTTGGGGAAAGTATGAATCCATCTATTCTCCACTCAGCTATGGGTGGAATACCTCGGCAAACTAGTCCCCTAGCCTTTGGAAACAACCAGTTAAATAGAAGGATCACTTTGCATTCAAAACAAGCTCACTAGAATCCTTCTAAAGAACAAACTTGATCATACAATCGTCAAGGAAGGAGTTGGGAAAGGCCTTTTTCCAGCAGTGGAACAGATTATGATGATGGCAGTGGTTTTAATGGTTGGAGGGTATCCAACCAAGAAAGTTGTAATACAAAGATTAAGAAAATTTGCAGAGCATTTATAAGGATGATAACTATAGCTCGAGTAGGAACCACAACAAAATTGCTTCAAGCAGACGACCCAACAAAAAAATACGATCGTACAGTGGTAAAAAGAATCGTAACAAAAACAAAAATTCGATCAGTGACATAGTGTGTCGACCGATGTTGCTTTTTTAAAATTCATTTTGATGGTCTTTAGACTCGCACAAAATACTGTTTCCCTCGCTATCTGATATTAAGGCATTTCTTAAAAAAAATCTTACACAAACCGAAATCTTGTAAAGCAATTATCATTAATTTATACAGCAATTTTTTTATGACAATTTCAAGATCACCTCAATGGTTTTGATGGTATGTTATATTGAGTCGTCGTTGATCGGGTGGTGGAAGGTATATGAGATTGATGTAAAGAGGGATGGGAAAAGTCTCAGAAATTCAGATCGAAAGAAGGTTGGAGAATATAACACCTTGAATATCGGTGTAAAGACAACAGACGGGGAAACCGGTCTAGAAGAATCAAGATATGATATTAGGTGTATTGGAAAATGATGTCGTTCTGATTTTAGGAAAAGACGAACATCTTTTATTCGAAAAGATTAGTTGTTTAATCTAACCATATAATGAGCTTATTTGCAAATTTTCTGTCTGTTTGTCGCTGGTACACGCACCTTATTTTGTTAATCTGCCTCCCTATTATGACGTAACAATTACGTCATATTTTACGCAATAGAAAATCATTTAATCACACATTGAAATATGACATAACAATAAAGATTACGCCATTGAAACTCTTGACACTTCACACCCGATCACCTTTTAAAACAAACTGAGTTGATATTATAAATAATTTTGAATTTCAGTTACTTTTTTATCACAACTTCGAATCGGACTGTTATCCTATCTCAACAACTGAACAGCGTAATCGAATAACAAAGAGTAGACCCACAGTGAGAATCGAACTCACACCCTCTATCCAGAGGGGGTCCAGGAAACATTCGATCACTTTTAACCATTTAGCCACGGGAACTTTTTAGTTAGGGCTTGAAAAAAACCCACATAAAATTAGGCTACTTAAGTTGTTAAAAAAAATCACCCAATAGATTTAGGCTCCGTAGTGCTGATCTGTACATAAATAAGTCAGTCATTTTTGACGGGTATATTCTGGTCAATTATATAATCACCATTGTTACTGAACACAATCGTCCATCTTAGACTAAACTTTTTAATCTCCTCTTTGTAAAAGGATGCTAGCTATGATGCGAAGAAGGTTGAAAGCTCATGCTTGATCTCATCAATATTTCAAAGAATTTTGCTGCTCAGAAAGAGTTCAAGAGATCGGAACAAATGACTGTCTTATGGCACAACGCTAGGCGAGTGGAGCGGCTGGGTAAAACTTCTCAGTCTCAGTCAAAATCTCTGATCGTTTGCCGAGTCTTTCTTGTTGAATACAGTGAGGCGTTATCACGTTACTGAATGACACCCTTTCTATTGGCCAACGCTGGATATTTTCCATTTAAAGCTTAGTTCAGATGTTCCATTTATTGACAGTAGATATCAGCTGTGACGGTCTGACCTTGATACAGTGCCCAAAAGTAGACGATACTTGTAATATTCCACCAAATGCACGGTAAAACTTTTACGAAATTGGAGCTGATTTTAGCGTTGTGTCTGGCTTTGGGGGCATTCGTTCATCATTTTTCTCTTCACATACAGAACCTATTTCTCATCTCTTTCTTATGAAAAATGGTTCCTTTTTTTGTCTACTCAGCAAGATGTTGTAGACTGTAGAATGTTGTGTCCCTTTTCCTGCAGTAAGTTTGTGTGGGACATGAACTCCTGTCTGTTGACCTTCACAATCTTTCGAAAACGCTCTTGTACAGTAGACCAAGTTGAATTCAGTTTTTCTTCGATGGTTTAACAAGGTTCTGACTGAACAACGGCCCCAGCAGCTGGTTGTCCAGCTCTATTGGCCTCCCCAAACGATGGACATAGTAGACCACGAAACCAGTGAACCAATATTGGCATTTGCAGACATCTTGTGCATTCGGAAGCACATTGGAAACTCTCTAGGTGACTGTTTTGCATAGTTACCCTGGCGAAATTCGTTGAGCATTCAATGAGGAATAGGACTCTCTTCAATCATTTTGTCACAAATACTTTACGATCATCATCATCATCATTATCCTTTCAGCATCCATCGTTGGATGTAGACATTCTCCAGGATTCGCTAGACCTCTCTATCATGGATATCGCAGAGCCAATACTTTCTGAATTTGTCTACTTCGTCACGCTATCTCATATTTTTCCGGTCACATTTTCACATACGATCTCCGTTGTGAGTCGTGATGTCTAGCTTTTGTCTGAAATTCGTGCAATATGACCAGTCCATTGCCATTTGAGTTTTCTTATAGTTTCTTTGAAATCTCCAATTCTCGTTTTTTCCCCTCTTATATACCGTGCTTTTGGTCTCTCCGTGTGACATTGAGCATAAATATCTCTTGTGCACTTTAGCAACTGGAAAATAAAATACTATCATAATTCGAAGAATTACACCTAATTCATCTGGAAGCATATTTATTATATTTTGGGCGTTATTGGATTGGTTATATAAAAACGACATTACGTTCCAGCTCTCCTCGTATCAAAAGGAGTGTGTATGTAGTTAAAGTGTACAGATTAGCAGAAGGGCATATTTATTTCCATAAGTGAAAGAAGGTTCACGTTGGTAGAGTGTACACATTTTGGAGTACCGACTGCTACAGTAGCATCCACGTGACTCGTGTAGGGATCAAACACCGCAGCCAAAATACTATAAACACAAAAGGGTTGTGACTTATCTATTGCTGTAGTTTATATACATACATATAGTGTAAAATGTCATTGAAATTCATTGAAAATTTCAAGAGATATTATGCGAATCAACAGACAGAAAGAGAGACTCGATTGAGTACGTATAAGAAACCGTCAACCAAAACTGTCAACATAGCTTCTTCAGTTTTCGAGTTGGTCTGGCTGACTGGCTGTCGCACCAATGGAACTAAAAGACAGAAATTTTTAAACATTTGATGAACAGAACTCTACTCTAAATATTTCAAGAAAGGGTTTTCTCAAAGAAAACCTTTCAGTTTAAAACGTTTCTCTATGTCCATTGATGATGATGATGATTATCATCAGTCTTTTAACGTCCGTCGTTGGACATAAACCTTCCTCAGGATTCGCCACAATTTTTTATCATGGGCGTCGCGGAGCCAGTATTTCTTGAATTTGTCTAGTTTATCTCTCCATCTTGAGTTCTGTCGGCCTCGGTTTCTTATGTGATCTCTGGGGATCTATGTTGTGAGTCGTGATGTTCATCGGTTGTCTTTCATTCTTGCAACATGGCCTGCCCATTGCCATTTGAGTTTTTTTAATATTTTCTATGATGCACCCATATTTAGGTGCATTTTATAGTGTGACTGACGGATAGACAGATACATACACACATTTATATCAAGATAATCGTGATTTCTCTATTAGAGTGTTGTGCTTTCAGTCGGGCAGTGGTTTAGTGCTTTGCATATTTCCTTTTGTTAACAGTCAAGGCGAGTCTCAACGAGACTATGGAGTTTCTTCCAGGACAAAAGTGTCTAAGGGGTCCTTGCTCAGACATTTTAGGTTAGATTTTATGAATTCTTTAACACTCTGCCCGGGTTTATTCCGGAATTAACCTCTCCGGTCGATGGATTCTACTTTCAATTTTCTAGAAACATATTCTGCAAGGTTTTTTAATTTTAAACATTTGTTTTTCATTCATGAGGTCAATGATTATTTTTTCTTGTATGATAACAAATTAAAAAAAAACTTTTCCATTTTAGTTCATTGTAACATAACTAACAACTCGTGTGGGTCATAGAACTTTCTCTAATGTAGAATCGCTTAATGAAATGGATTACACAACTTGTGACCAATATTGGTAGATTCGAGTTTCACATAAGAATTGTATTGCATTTTTTTCAGGCTGTGACGAATGCCATCGTACCATCGTTGCGTGGTGGACGATTATACTTAGTTCAAGATTTTTGAGGGTAAAATTTTGGAATGAAATAGAAATTAACTGAAGCTACAGACCTTGTTCGGGAGGCATCCACTCTCCGCTCTAATCAAACGCGAGACGACTGACTGTAGCAAAAGTGGAGTTTCTGCCGCCTTTGTGGGCCGTTATAAATTATGGCTTGACCCAGCATTACACAGCACATAACGCCTATTGAGTATACTTAAGTAAAAAGCTACAGGAAGTTTATGTCTGACTAAGATGAAAATATTAATCATGTTTTTCAATTCAGTAAATGGTCAAGTCAAAAATCTACAAGGATTAGAAATCTATTTTTTATATCCAAGTTGCTGAAAACGCGGGTGTTGACAACTAAAATTACCCATTATCTCATGCCTCTATTCTACTCTCGCCTTTTGCTTGCATCTCTATCTCCCTTATCCCTTCCAATCTTTATTGTCTGTCCGTGTTTATAACTAAATTTTATACAGACATGGATTATTTTCATGTGCAAAAATTCTCCCTACCCCGTCAGTAAACTACCTGAATATTTTTTCGCCCTTTTCCTTTACGACCGATATTAAATCATTTTTCTTTATCATCTCTTCTTTAACTACCAATCCCATCTTCGTCCCTATCCTCTTATTAAACTACCTAACCGTCTTCTTTGACTTATCTTCCTACCCTCGTATGATACTACCTAACCTTCTTCACTGACCTATTTCCCTACCCTCTTATTAAACTGCTTAACCCTCTTCTCTTATCTATCTTCCCAATTACTTATTAAACTACATCCCTTTTCAATTATCTTACATCTGAAAGTTTAACCTTCGAACGCATGTAGAAACAAACAGAATAATATTCTATTATATAATACAACCGCCTCTGGTAGTTACCATTCCCCCCTTTAAAGGTTGGCGCATCTCAACCAAATTTGGCAAACATACTCAGTGGACACAGGGGGAGTGTTTTGAAATGAAAAGGTTTTGAGGAAGAAAATTTTCTCAGGGCTTCCGAGAAGGGGTTCTATTTATAGTGAGACTGTAATGATAAAATGAATCCTTACCCTCCGTTCAATATACATATACATACTAAGTGGAAACCACCTGATAGGGCGGGTTTCAGCAACTTATAGATAATTGACCTTTATAATTTCAGTCAGGATCGCCAATAGACTGAAACACAGAAGTGATTAAAACTTTTATCAATACCCTGTTTGCGTGTTACTGACATATTCTTGTTTCTTATTCCATTGACTTGATTCTGATAAACCGATTTGCGTAATCATTATTACGTAACAAACACCTTTCGTATCTTTGGACTCCCGATCATATGTCTAGAAATCAGAGATGAGGTCTCATCATAATACAAAAGCTTGTTATTGTATTAGAAATGTTTACCTGGCTGCTTTTAACCCTTTACACACTGAATTCATTTCTAAACTTTTAGACGTACGCACTTGTAAACAAAAACACGTGTCAGCACGGCAAAGTCGAGTCGGTCCGTGAGGAAAAGGTTAACTTTAGTCTTCATGTGTGACTGGTCGTGGTGTAAAGATTAGCAAGATTGTTTTGTGGATCATTAGAAGTGAGTTCGATCCTCACAGAATGCTTTATACCCGTGGCCTTGTTCCAAAACTAAGCTTTGTTTAGTAAATATCTATTAATCAAGTGTTAAAAGAAAAACTAAATGAATGAACTCTGGATATTTATCATGATCATAAGACTTTTAGAGTTTGTTGTTGGATATAGACATTTCCCAAGATTTGCCAGAAAAAATCGATTGGTCTCAACCAAGAAAATTGCCATAAAAGTTCGGTTTTCTTGAATCAATACTGAATACTTGAGGAGCAGTAAATTGTAAAGAATAGCAACATTGTGCATATTTAAACACTTCGCCGGTCACACATATAATCATAGACACTCAAACACACACACACACACACAAACGATGACATCCAAAAGGAGACAGAATTGCCGTAGCAAGAAAGGTCGTGTGGTACATATGCTGTATCTCAAATGCCAGCGTCTATGAAGTTTATGCCTTTCCGAAATTGTTTGTCAAATTGTCTGTTTGTCTTATGCCATTTACTTGAAAATTCTGAGGCCTGCAAAGACCGAACCCCAACACCTCGATTTAGACCAATGAGAGGTGAGGGTGGTCAAGGTTTCGGAACTGGACAGACAGAGTAAATCAGCATACATGAAATAATAAAAAACGAAATTAACTATAATACACGCGCAGGCAATCGGGAAATTCAGTTTCAAAATAAGATGTCGAAGATTTAAAATTAATATTTGAGTCTGAGAGTATAAATTTGATTCAATTACACCTGAAAAATGTGAAAACATGATTTTCAGTTAATATCTATTTTTGATGGTCCATTTCCCCCCACTATTCCACTTTGACCCTTTTTACCTGGGCCAGTATTCCAGTGACATTTTTAATTAGGCATTATTACCCGAATTCCTTTCAGACAATTTCATAACTTTTTATCTACCTTTTTTAGTCTTCGAGGGAAATGAATTTTCTTCCATTAGGAGAAATCTTTCATGACTGGAATAAATAATATTCGGAAGGTACAATATATATGTGAAAAATTTCCTGGCAATTTTTGACTGGTTTGAATTCGAGCAGTTCTGTAGCGTTTTCTGAAAAAGGTGAACATGATTGATATCTCGACAGGTTTATCTTTAAAATGTGTAAAAATCAACGAAAGTGGTAATGAATAAATAAATAAATCATCAGAATGATAGAAGGTGGGTAGGAATCATATATATATATATATATATATATATATATATATATATATATATATATATAAACTTCTTTCCCGGTTTTTGGAAGGGAAAACTATTTGAAAAAACTTCGTCATTTAATAAATAAGTATCGAAAATTTTATTTAAAATCGAATAATATGCAGATTTTTGCAGATTTTAGAATTTCCCACGTGTAGATTTTCTGGTGAAAAATGCATATGTATTATTAATACCTAATTCTAGGTGTTATGGGTTTGAAAATCGAGAAAAACCGTGATGTTATTTGCTCTCTGTCGCAGCAATTGTTGTCAGGAATGTTCTGGTTATTGAAGGTACGTGTAAGACCAACTCTATACATACAGATATCGTCTTTTGAAGGATAAGGCGTTTGTCAAGATATAACTGTACATCATTTTTATGAAAGAGCAACATTAGTCATTTCTGTATTCTTATAAAAAAGATGATGCGAATAGACATCGAAATATTAATGAAATTTCACCTCTTTCAAATATTGATCCCACAAGCATTTAAAAAAATTAGCATACATTAATATGTGCGTATGCATACATATAGTATTTATTTATGTGTGTGTGTGATTATTACCCTTGGGAGGTCGTCAGAAACTTCAAAATGGTCGCTTTCGTGATGGGTCTCCAATGCAGTTATACCGTGTCTCTATTATACTCGCATTTTGAACGATGTGGACACCCAGACACACTGCCAAAAACAGGGCTGACTACAGCCACTCGAATTCTATATGGAGATGAATAGCGTCTCGGGGGAGCCACTGGTTGACCCCGGATGCGATTGTGATTGTCTCATCTGCACAGAATTAGGTCTTACGAAACATTTCGTTACAGCTCTAGATAAGGAGTCAGCACCCTTCGATTATCTTCCCTTGATTGTCTGAGGCAAATAACAAAATATAAATGTTCTGATCACAAACTGAAAATTTGAAGGGAATAATAGCCATTTTATTTAGATTTTGAACACGACAAATCAAAGAATTACACTTATTATCCAGAAAAAATGAGAAAGGTTGCACAGTATGATTTTAAGATAATTTGAATATGGCTTCCAGAACAAAAAATATTAGTCAGAGAGACGTGTCATCTGTTTATTTTAATCTTCTATAAGTGTCAAGGTTTTTTCTTTCAATACAACACTCGATAGCGTCAGTTTGATGTGTCAACTTATTTCGTCTGTGAAAGACGTGTATGAAGGCAGGTACACGTGTACTTGCTAGCCATTTCTATACAGCAGAGCGTCATACACATAAATAGATACATACATACACAAACACATACACACAGATATTTATGTATGTATGTGTAAAGACTGTTATATCATCGTGTCTGTGTATGCATCACAATTACTCGCCAATTTGTCATTGTACGAAGTTGACGGTTACCAGATATTTGTTTAGATCAATGGTTCTGGAGAAATCTAATAGAGTAAAAAAAAAAAATATCAGAAATTGAGATTTTTCTTCATATTCTTTTAATTATCTCCCTTGATTTCAGCTATTTAGAATTATATAAATTTATACATGAATATCTAAATTGGAAACTGAAGGGAAAGTCATAGTTTCGTACGGTGGGCGGAAAATTATTTCACATAACAATTATTGCAGGCTGCTCAACATACTATAAAGTTCAACCCCTTCTAAACATGTACCTTTAGAACGTGGACTGCCCTAAATAAGTATATATATATATATATATATATATATATATATATATGCTTATGTATACATAAAGATGCGTATGTTTATCAAAAAATGCGTACATGTTTATGTGTAAAAATGCCTATATGTATATATATATATATATATATATATATATACACACACACACACACACATATATATATATATATATAAATAAAAATATGTATATATTCAAGGATGCATATATATATATATATATATATATATATATATATATATATACAGTATATGTGGTACAAATCAGGCTAGCAGTATAACATAATATAATAATATATCAATAATATAAAGCCACTTCTGAAATGTAATGGATTTCATAGAATGACCCCTATATGGAGTTCAAACCCCTTTGACAAAATGGATATCCCCATACCACCTACCACCACACTCACAACATTCTCACCAAATTCCCAATAAATAGAAAAAACATAGACAATCATTCGCTTGATGAGGCCCAGAGAGGGCCGAAACATGAGCTAGTTTGTGTAGCGAATCCACAACCTACTATATATATATATATATATATATATATACTGATGAGCCAAACCATTTTGACCACCTAACTACGAAGGTGTTGGTCTCTCCTAACAGATATCACCCGATCAGGCATACACTGTATAAGACCTCTAAAGGTTCCCCCTGGAATCTGGGACCAGGATATTTACAGCAGGTCCATCAAATGCTGCTAGTTCCATGACGGAGGTTCTGCAGACCAAACATCTTTCACTTAATCCCATCTGCACAATGTGATTGAGATCTAGCGAGTTCGACGGCCAAAGAAGTGGTGACTGCTCTTTCATTAAAAAAAAAAAACAAAACAAAACATTTCCACGTGGCAAGAATGACAACTACTGTCTTGTAATAACCGCACATATCTAGATTATAGGTGTATATGCATGTGAGCCGGCCTCAAAATTGTGAGACTTAAATAAAGGCCAAATGTTTATGATCAGAAGACAAAGAGCATTTCTGAAATTTCATGGCTTGTTAGTGTATAATTGTGGTGAGATCCTATTGGCAAAGGCCAAAGGAGCGAAAACCTTCAACTCTCGATAAGGCTTATCGATGCGAGAAAGTGAACGGAAGTTATCCCACAAAATACGCGCCAACAGCAGGGATACGGCGGTACAAGTCACAGATAGCACAATAGACCGACCGCTGTTGAGAATGGGACTGCCTAACCATTTGTCAGAACACGCATACTAATCAAAGTCTATTACCAAAAGCGTATTCAATTGGTTCACGATTGTTAGAGCGGGATTTTCTATTAATGGGTAACGAGTCTCGCTCTTTCCTGTGAAGAGACACAGTGGGACGGTCGATTGGCTGACAAGAAACAGACGAAGCGTGAATGGTTAGGCAATGTTCTGCCAGGAAAAAATAGGTACTATCATTCATGTAGAGGGTACTTTGTTACATACCACCCACCTCAACATCATTGAAGGCCAGGTACACCCGTTCATGGCAACAGTCTCCAACAATAATTCTGGTATCTTTCAGTAAGACTGTTTCAGAATGGTTCCAGGAAGAAGAAGAAGACGTCACCGTGTTGACCTAGTCATAAAACTCCCTAGATCTCAATCCGAGCGAGCACTTATTGGATGTGTTAAGCCAATAAGTTTGCACTACAGAATCTCCAGGGGTAAAATGCCAGCCTCTGGATCTGAGGTGAAGGTTTCGATCCTACCTCGTGGTACTGGATGGGATATTGGTTAGTTGAAGAGTTGTAATACAACGAAATAGCTTTCTGTGGATGACTTAATTATTATATATATATCTTCCTGTATCCATTTACATCTATTATCTGTCTGTTCATTACCTACCTTCCTGTATCAGTATGTTATATATATATATATATATATATATATATATAACATATTGATACTTCCTATATCAGTATGTTATATAACATACTGATACAGGAAGATAGGTAACGAACAGACAGATAATAGATATCTATGACAAAAGGAGACACTTGTTACTTATTGAGTATTCGACATCGTCAAAAATGAATTAAAATTGCTTCTAGATGAATTTGATGCTATTCTTCCAATCATGACTGTACCTATAAGAGAAAATTCTATCTCACAAGATGAGAGACAAAGCAGTAGACGTTCATATTCGTCATTGTTTACCCAATGAGTTTCATCTTGGTAACATTGGAACAACGTACACTAAAATGAGCCTTTATGGTATGTATTAAGCCAATAAGTTCGCACTACAGAATCTCCAACGAGTAACTTTCAGCAGTTATAAGACCTGCAGCGAATATCCTGTCACCAGATCCTAGAAGAAGCCATTGGTGGTTTCGAAACTTTGAAAACCTAAAGACCCTTTGTATGGAGGAAATTATCTGACAGAGCCCTATTCTTAGCATTTAGTTATTAGTGAACCGAAGTAATAAACAATGACTGACTTTTAAAATCATATTAATTCTAATATATAATCTGTGTACAAAAATTATGTTTTTCAATAGTTGTTTGATATTGGAACAACGTACACTAAAAGGATTCCCAGTGTTCACCCAAATGCACTCGACTTTAGAAAGTTCCAGCATTGCTTCACAAAATTCCAATCGGGCAATTTTTATCTCTATGGTTCCCATCGTTCAGTAAGGCTGATGGAACTGGTCAACGACCTGTTGCTCTCAGTTGTTGAGGCATGTCTTCGTGAGACCATTGAAGAATTATCACAAAGACTGAATTCAACATGTCGCAATGAACAAGAGTATCTTTAATCGATAAAGAAGTCCAAAGAGTTAGAGTCCCAGACAAACTCGTAAATGAAAGAACCCAACTCTCAACAATCTGCAACATTTTGCTGGACTGACGGTTCAAGCAACTGATTTTTGATTGAATCGTTTCTGGGGGCTGAAACTGTTAACACAAAGCAGATGAACAGAGCTCCTATTTTTGAATTGGTTCTATAGCTAAATAAAAGTCTTGTTGTGCGTTTGGTTAAATATTACAGAATTATGAATCGTGCCCTGGAAAGAATCATGCTCAACATGAAATGGAGAGAGCAGAAGACATCACAGTATTAAAAAAGAAAAATCGGTGTCAGAGACATAATAAAAACCATTAGGAAAACTCAAATGGCATTGAGCTGGTCATATTTCAAGAGGATCGGAAGTCTTATCAAACCAAATCTTTTCATCTAATGTTGCACCATCGGGCTACCGTCAGTTCAATTTTTCAGATCACTTTTTAAGCTGTAAAACTGTGCAAAGTAAGCGCTGAGGTAAAGCATTGGCTACCAGACGTCCTCGCATCAAAGCTAGCTTTTTTATTTACGAAGAGGAATTGGAAAGTTGGTTTCAACATGGACCTAAATGTGAAATAACGATGTTGATAATACAATATTTAATTGATAAGACAAGAAATGTTTACGAATAGAAGTTGTTTGTCTTCTCCTAAAAGGAGAACAAAACACCTACTAGATAGATATGAAGAGATTGAAATAGATACGTAGATAGATATTAATTGGTAGATAGATACAAGCAGATTGAGATAGGTAAATATGAGCAAATTGAAATAAACAGCTAGCTAAGTATGAGCAGATAGATAGACATGAATATACTGAGATAGATGGATAGGTAAGACGGAATATCCTAAAAAGTCTTTTTCTGACTTTTTCCCCTTTCTTCTTGTTTTTTCCGTCCCAAAATTATTGCCTTGACTTTTTGTCCGTATGATGGACCTTTTTCAATTCTTTCTGTCTCTTTTTCGTCGGTCTTTGGTGAAACTTCTCAATTGAAGACACATACTTTATATATTGATAAGGACCTGACCTCCCACCAAAAAAAGAAAACAACAACATTCAATAGAAACTGTCATATGACCAATGTCTTTTGTCAGCATGTCGAGTTGGGGATGATCAATTAGAATTTGGATACTTCTTTCGCTCTTTGTTGGACACGAAAAAGTCGGAATTTCCCCCAAAACAAGCCTTGACGCAGCTGGACAAAAACTAGGGACCAGTTTAGCATTAACTTACGTGGTGAATTGAACCCCCGCTAAAAACAAAAAACAAAAGCAAAAAACAAACAAACAAAAACTGTTTACTTTTTCAGCCCTCTAGCTCCATTGGTGAAGTCAGGACGCGTGACACATTAGCTAGTCAGACTATGATAAAAGCTGAAGAAAACCTATGTTGAGAGTTTTGGTTGATAGATTTTAACACTCGATTTTCGTTTGGATTGTGTCAGCAGGAAATCAGTTCAAGTCTGGATAGAATTCATCGACTTTTTCCGAAAATAATTACAGTACAGTCATTACATCTATATCTAGATCTGTTTATACGTTTGGATATGAGTTGAACAACCGTTGCCATCAAAGATGGCCAAAAGTCCTATCCTTTTTTGTGTGTTCTCGCGTTCTTGACCGCAGATTCAACTAGACCCCTCTAAAAATGTATTTTTTAAATTTTTGTAAAAACAAAAAACAATACCCCCCCCCTGAAAAAAACAAAAAAAAACAAAAAACAAAAACAAAACAACAGCCTTCGTTGACCTTTCTGGGGCCTTATTTTGACGGTGCTATTCTCCGGAATCTAGATGTTTCTAGAATTCTAGAATTCATTCTGATCATATTTATTCTTTGATTGGACTTTTTTCAGGACTTCAGTTTTTGACGCCACGGTTGTTCAGTCATTAATTGTGACGGCGAATATATATTTTCATTGTACGCCTTGAAATATATCAGTCACACACCTCTGTCCATGGGAGTCCGCTGGGAGAAAGGGACGGGCTAACGGGGTATCCCCTCCTCCTGACCTTATCACGGGTGAAGGAAGTTTGAAAGTTGGAACCTCATAGCCAATAAAAGATAATGATGTACAATCGTTTTATCTAACTCAAACTTCATTCTGCGTTGATGACAGGGTTGTCACTTAGGTATATTCCGAATATATCTTTTTCCTCAACCCTTTGGAAAAGTGGCAGTGGACGCACACACCTCTGCCCACGGAGGGTTCATGTATTTACTCATGTTTGTCTGTCTGTTCACCAAATATTTTTTAAAATTCGCAATGAATTTCAAAGATATTTAGTGGGAATTTATTTGATTGGTCCACAGGCTAAAGAAGATTTGATTACATTTGGGGCAGATCAAAGAATATCTTTCGTTTTAGATATTTTTTCATACATCAGGACATTAGTCCGAAATATGGAGATTCGAAACTTTCACAGTTACCTACTCTTCATCATGGTTATATATCATCATCATCATCCTCATCCTCATCAGTCTTTTAACGTCAGTCGTTGGACACAGACCTTCTCCCAGATTCGACACACTCCTCTATCATGGGCGTCGCAGAGCCAGTATTTTCTGAATTAGTCTAACTCGTCTCTCCATCTAATATTCTGCTGACCTCGCTTGTGCATGTGATCTCTTGGGATCCATGTCGTGAGTCGCGAGGTCCATCGGTTGTCCGCCATTCTTGCAACATGGCCAGCCCACTGCTATTCTGTTTTTTTTTTTTGTTATTGTATAGCGCTGATAGAAATATGCATTCTCTGCAGTTAACCCCAGCTAAGGAGGTTGGAGAGGTATATGTATTTAGTCACGTCTTCTCATCTTCCCGTCTGTTAGTCTTCCTAAACAATATCTTCAAAAGTACAGAATGGAATTCAATGATATTTTGTGGAACGGTGGGCAATGGGTCGAGGAAGAGGTGGTTACATTTTGGGGCAGATCCAGGGAAAATTTTCGGATCGAGAGATATTTTTTTCGTTTTTTATTCCATACATCTATGTAAACGCTCATATCGTTCCACACGATATCTCTTAACATTCTCTGAAATTCTATTAAATTGTGTAGATGGGATGATGATAGATCTCTAAGAAATTCATTGAACTTGGGAGACAATCCCTGCTCATTTATTTCCTATATGTCGTAGTTATAAGTCCAAACAATATAACATTGCCAAAATGACACGTCTGTCCACACGATATCCCCGAAAGTTCTCAGTGAATTTCTGTGGAATTTTTGGCATGGGTGGATTTTGGGATACGGAAGAAGTGATCAAATCTTTGGGAGGATCCATGCCCAGTTACTTCCCCATGACAATGGCTTTGGCTGAGCTACGTGCCCTCTAAATGCTTTCTAATTTATTACCTTTGCAACTGTTTCACTCTTCTAGGAAATTCGACATTGCTCTCAAACCAACCTAATCTAGATTATAATAAGCGAAGTCTCTGTCTGTTAGTCCATGCGTCTGTCACACTTGACAAAATCACACTGGAAGAGGCAGGGGAAGGGGTAGGGGGAAGAGGGGAGCTACTGGAAAAGTAGTCACAAAACAAAGATAGCGAAGAGGGTGAGGAGACGGTGGGAGGAGTAGGTTTTGCGTACGAAAAAGATAATCGCATAAAGAATAGGCGAATTCGGTCGTTGAGAAAAGAAATCTGGTAAAAAAAGTAATTGAACTCGCTTTTGACTGTATGTGAGTGAAAGATTAAGTGCCGGGGCAATCTTGGTGTTTGCCGTGCTCAGAGTAAGGAACTGGAAGTTAGCTGACAACTGCACATGTGCTAAACTCTTTGTTTTGCTTGGAGACTTGGATAACTTTTTTTTTTTTTAGATACTGCATTACTTCAGATTTCCTCTTCTAGATGATATGCCGTTAGTAGAGCAACGAGTATTTACAAGAACTTTTCGAAGTTGCCAAAAAAAAGTAGAGACCAGACAGAAGGTTAGTAAATATGTTATCAACGTAATCGGAGTCATAAACATGTTGCCTTAATCTGTATTTACAGAAGCACAGTTTTAATAGGGTTAACAGTCGAAGATAAAACAGGTAAACAATACAAAAATAGTTGTCAAGTGCAAGATATAAATAACGGAACACACACACAAACATATATGATAGGATGTGGATTCGCAACACAAGTTTATGCTTCTGCCCTCTCTGGGCCTCATTAGGCGAATGAAACAAACTTGTTCGTGTAGTGAATCCACATCCTATTATATATTTCCTGCTTTACTCTAAAACAACTGGACTTTCGAAGTATAAAGTTGAATGTATCGAGCATTCAATGACATAAATCCACCACATATCAGACATTGCATTATATTATGCTATATTGCTAACCTGATCTGGACTATATATATATATATATGAATTATAAATTGCATTATATTATATAGAATTCTTATTTGAAATGATCTCCCGTCGTTACACGGTTAATCATTCAATTTAGACAACGTCGATTGAACCCCCCCCCCAGAAAAAAACAAACAATTAAAGAAAATGGGGCTGCTGCAATAATCGAATCTGCCACCTATAGGGTAGCTGCTTCAACGTAGTGGTGCTCTTACCATTGAGCTAAACCGCTGCCGGTAATGCAAAGGCCAAATAACTGCTTTGAACCAAAATCTCGTTCATTCTCGGTCTTTTCAGTCTCTTTTAACGCGACAATATGTATTCAAGAAATGGACATATTTGGTCCTAAAGAATGGATTATAAATTGCGTTATATTATGTGAAAACTCATTTGGAATGATAGCCTGTCGTTACACGGTTAATAGCCCCGTTTTCTTTGATTGTTTATTCGATTTACGTTATCTAAATTGAGTGATATATTAACTGTGTCCACAGTTGTACGGATAGTTTTCAAAAATTATCATCAAAGCATAACAATGAAGTTATTAGAAATAATACTATCGGAGAAATCATAGATAAACCAAATGGCAATTGTACAAACGAAAACAGATGCCCTTTGCAAAACAAATGTCTCAAATCGAATATCGCACACCTAGCTGAAATATCAACCAAAGAAAACCCCCTAGAAGTGAAATATTATACAGAAATATCAAAAACACCCTTTAAACTAAGATTAGCCAACCATATATCATCTTTTACAAACGAACGATATAAAAACAGTACATCATTGTCGATATATTATTGGGGACTAACTGATAGCAAACTAAAACCCACAGTAAAATGAAAAATATTGAAATCCCATGTTACCAATGCTTAAACGAGAAATTTGAAATTCTCACTTTTACCAATAGAAGAAGAAACAAAATTATTGAACTGAAAAAATGAAGTAGCGTTAAAATGCCGGCATCGCTCGAAATTTCTATTAGCAAACTGAATACCCCACACATAGATATACAAGAAATTAACCACCATAAATGTCTCATTTCCTTCGTTATTACTATGAATATTATCATTATTTCATACCTCCAGCCACTTCACTCCCCCTAAAAAAACAACCTTATCACCATAATTATCTTAGACAGATCTATCACAGACCAACCCAGAATAATCAAATTAACAACAAAGGTCATATAAAAGGGAACTGTAACACTGGGAAAAAAGATTCAAGTGACAATGAAATACTCTCAGAGAGGAAACATACCACAAAGAACTGAAGGTTTAACAAAATACAGTAAACGAAAATACCTACAATATATCCTCTTAATTCATAATTTATAACTACCAACAAGCACAGCATCCCCATGAAACAAAACAGAAAAAGATAAAAAGTAATGACGAACCACTAATCAAAAAGAAAAAGAAAGAAAAGAAACATAAATAGAATAAAAGGAAGATCCTACAAACTACAAAAAATACCCTTCCTCAATATTCTAGATAGGAATCTAAAAGAAACCGAATCATTCACCCGAAGGAGCCCAAACAGGTCAGAAACATAAAAACATAAACGTATTTGTGTAGCGAATCCTTACTACACACACACACACACACACATATATATATATATATATATATATATATATATATATATATATATATATATATATATCGAATGAGTATAATTGACTAATTGGCAGAAGTTTACCATTTTTTTTTTACAAAAAATCAAAAAATCAGTTTCAATTTGATCAAAAGTTCATTTGATTAAAACAAGGATATACAACAATCATTTTTTTACAATCAAAAAATTGTTTGGAAGGATCTCCCTTCATTACACGGTTAACGTACCACTCACCCGAGCAAATAAACAATTGAAAAAAATGAAGCTACTGCAGGAATCGAACCTGCCACCAATGGAATAGCCGCTGCAGCACCCCCATTTTATCTAATTGTTCATTCTATTTACGCTGTCTGGGGTGAGTGATACAATAACCGTGTAATTACAGATCATTTGAAATAAGTTTCTATGTAATACAACGCAATTTATAATAAAGTCAATCAGTCTGTGAAATCAAACTTTCTTTCGCCCAAAAAATGAGTTAATACGTGGTTTTAATACTTTTCCCACCAAAAATAAATAAATACTTAGTTTTAATTTGATCAAAATAGGGATAAAAAACAACTATTTTTACAATCAAACGTATACGTAATCAAAGTGAAATCAAACTTTTCTTTACAAGAAATGAGAAAATTTTGCCAATTAAACGATTTTATCGAATCGGTGAATCACACTAACACACATTATATATATATATATTATATATATATATATATATATATATATATATATATATATATATATATATATATATATATATACACACGCATAATTTATTTTTTTTTGCCCGATTTACTCAGAAGAATCATTGTCAATCGTCATTGAATTTTAATTAGTATTTCTCTGGTTTTTACACCTGGTAGTAATAATTTTCAGTCGTCTAAATTTCTTATATGAAGCATTGTCAATTATTACTATCATTTCTTTCGTCTTATCTCTCCTTTTTTACACCAAGCTGCAATAGATGTGAGTTGTCTGAATCTCTTGGATGAAGAACCATTGTCAATTATAATTAATTTTTGACAAGTATTTCTTCCATCTTCTTTCTCTTGATTTTACACGTAGTCGTAATAGTCTTAAGTTGTCTGAATTTCTTCGATGGAATCGATTCAATTCTCTGTGCTGTTAACCGTTAGGCCGAGTCAACACCTTTGCAGCATATAATCAAAACCTTTCATTCACGTTCATTATTTGTTTGTAGGTATAAATTTTGAAATCTGTCCGACATTAAAGATTAGTTACTTCATGGCTAAATTAAAAAGAATACAGGGTCCATTTGAAGCAGTCCATGAAGGAGAGAGAGAGAGAGAGAGAGAGAGAGAGAGAGAGAGAGAGAGAGAGAGAGAGAGAACTGGTTGCGACCAGGGCTTTATTCCTACAATATTTTATGACCACCCCTTTGGCTGGACGCAAGTCTACCAGAGTAATACATCCAGCCCAATCATACAGCTCAAAGTGTAATCAATCAGCTGCTGGATGAACAAGGAGATTCGTCTTAAAGAAGAGTTGTCCATAATCGAACCCAGAAACTTCTGCATTAGGCAGACGTGATAACAATAAAACTTATGATAGTATACCATCTCTATACAATTCTTCAGGTCTAATGTTCATAAATTCAGTGATAGTACGAGATATAGTTTCCCTATGATAGGTCTTCTTATTATGGATATAAAGTTCAAAATAGTTGACAACGATAATATACAAAAGAAATATAAGATGAATACGGAAAATGGTGAAAGACTTCATATCTGAATTCTTTAAGCTAAGACGGTCATTTGAGAGTTGTGTAGTCTGTAACGCCATGGAGAGTTTCATTCAGTTAATGTTGAACACATTTTTCCAATTTCTTAATCTTCCTTAATGTCTAGAGATGACTTGATATGGTCACTGTTGAAGTTTTTAAGTCTCCAGAGAGCACTCAAATCGCTGTCGTTAATTCTCCACCATTAAAAACTGTTGAAATTTATTCTTGATATCCATATTTCTAGACCTATGGGACCAAGGCTGAACAGTCAAAACTCCAAATGCTTTCTTGATGCTATCATCAGCTTGAACTGCATTATATCCTAATGTTAGATCGTACTAGAAAACTATTTTAACTACTTGGGTAGACACCATTGGTGATGATGGTTAAAAAAACTCCGATGATAATGAATTATATCTCTACGTTGAACCAGGTAAAAAATACAATTACTTGAGTGAATATTTTACTTTTAGATGATTCTCTATAAATTTAATGTTCGATCTTGTCTCCTCTGAGATTAAAAAGCTACAGATTGCCTAAGGCATACAGGGGGTATTTAACTCATTGCAGGAAACCGCGAACATTGTTTGCACTCAAGAGAGTTTTTTTAGAACGATTGGATTCCTTATATTTTGATTTTTCAATACGGTTTTTCGATTGATCCATCGAGATCTTAACTGGGTGTAAAAGACACACAAATGTTAAGGTAAACTCGATGTGGCTGCCACCCATCAATGGGATAAGGCATTGAAATCTAGGCTTATCAATGCAAGGGAAGGAAAACGCCCGAATCCTATGGTAGTTGCTACCACCGGAGCGAAGGAAAATTATCTTCACCACCATGACATTCGGATAGTACATCTGATGAAGGCCGTAGAATGAATCGACCGAAACGTTACAAACAAGAAGTTCAATCATCGGAAAAAAAACAAACAGAATGTTAATGGCTCCTCTCAAATCCACAGACAGTATAGTTCATACCTATTTCAATTGAAAGTTATGTATATATATATATATATATATATATATATATATATATATATATAGGATGTGGATTCGCTACACAAACTAGTTCATGTTTCTGCCCTTTCTGAGCCACATCAGGCGAATGATTGTCTGTATTTTTGGATTCTATTTTGGAGAATTTGGTGAGAATCTTGTGGGTGTTGCTGCGAGTGGGAGGGGTTATTCATTTTGTCAAAGGGTGTGAGGTAGGTCTAGGAATTATCCCTGAAAGGATGCTTAATTGTTTTTCTGAGGAGTGTTTTTATCTTGACCTTGGGTTTATTGTCTATGTTGGTATCCTTTATGGCCCTTGTGGATAGTACTATTCTTAGTTTATTTGGGCATGTTTGGGAGTAGATTATGGTGATAGTAAGTTTTTTTGGAATGATGGATATTGGAATGGACTGTCGACATTGCCTTCAATTTACTAGTGTATGCATTGCTATTATATCATATTTATTTGCAGGAATTTGGAACGATGCCTGCATTTTAGTATTATTTCATTCTTGCTATTCAATAAATGTTCTTTGGGGTTCTTTGATTGAATCACCGTAGCCACGACCACCGACTCGACCAAATGACCGACCGACTAACCATCAAGTTGGCGGGGTATTCTCCCCTTTTCACTCGATTGTTTTTGTTGTCAGCGCTACCCATTATTTGGCCTATGAACTTGCAAATTCGCATTAGAACACTACCCGACATATTCTAAAAATATTTGTTGGATATATGAAATTTCTTTTTAACTTTTTGAATACTGTGTCAGTGCTACCGGACACACCATTTGGCTCGGAACCTTGCAAATTCACATGAGAACTCCACTTAACCTCCACCCCAGTTTTTTTTAGGATTTAGGGATTTTTTTCAACTAAAGAAAATAATCTTTCTTTCTAGCGCTACTGGACACATCATTTAGCCCAGAACCTTGCAAATGTGCACCAGTACTTCACTAAACATCTGCTAAAACCTTTATATCTATAGAAATACTATCTCATATTTTGGGGGTGAAAAAAGTTTTCTTCTATGAGCGCTACCGGACATACTTTTTAGTCGAGAGCCTTGCATATGCACATAGATAGATACTCTCCGAATTTTTTTAAAATTGCTTTTTTCGCGAAAAGAAAAATTGGGTGGAGGGTCTTTTAAAACTTTTGTATCATTGTATCAACGCTACCGGACATCGAACAAATGCCTTTGGGAGAAGTATGGTTCCACTTCTCGCCTAAATGAGAAGGTATAACTCTATCCCTGAAAAGCAGTCCACATAGGAGAACCGACTAAGAAAAAAAACTGACTGAAAAAAACCCTACGGCTTTGCTGTCGCCTCAGCTGGTCTCAATCCCAGGTGAATGAGGAGGGTTTGGCGTAAGGCTTCCAATCCCACCCTTATAATAGCTACAAAAAAATCAACAGGTCTCCATGGATCTTTGAAGAAATGAACACTTATTCATCGCAGGAGGGGATGGGACTATCTGACCTAAGCGATTAGACGCGGACGTTCGGTGGAGAGCGGTTAGGCGATATCTGATTTGACATAAGCCCATTTGGTGACGGACTTTTTTTCCGTTTGGAAAATTGTTAATTGATACATCATAGTTGCAAAATAAAACTTGAAAAGGCTTCAAAGCTATAAATGTGATATTATCGAAAAATAAGAAACATTAAAACTGTTGACTATCTTTTTTTTCTTTTTATGCTATAACTAACTTTCATTTTGATACTTACATTTCTTTTTCATCGCAATTTATCAACGAAAATATTAAAATGAAAGAAAACAGAAGCATAAAAAATTACCATACTTCATCTATTTATAAATAAAGAAATAAAATCTGTTAATCACAAAAAATGTAATTTTGTTTTGTTAAGATCAGGGCTTCTCAAACTCTGTTCCATTCAGGACCCCTTTTAATAATACAAAATTTTACGCGACCCCCACTCACTAAAAGAAGCAGATACTGCTAAGACAACATAGAATTAGTCTTTGGCTGCAATGTAATATTTGTTTCTATATTTGGTCACTAACTACAAAAAATGTCAAAAATTGCTACGTATTTATAATCTAATGTTTTACGGTATCTATTAGGAGAAAAATGAATAACCTAAAAAAAACATATTACTAAAACTTGACAAAAACCTTATTTATTGGAAAAAAGGTGAATACTAAGAGAAGGCTTGGTTTAGTTCATTTTGTAATTATGAAAAAGGCTTTTGGAACATTTTGGAAATTTTATCGAATTTTTAAAAATCTTTGGAAAAATTGTTCATTTTATCTTCATAATTAAAAATCAAAGCTGGAAGGTTGACAAAGAAATATACTTTATTTTGCATTTTTAGATTTTCTAATATGGAGCGTAATTTCAACCTCAGCAGTGTTTTTTGTTACAATATAAAAATTAAACTGACTTAATTATCCCAATTTGGGGCTTTGGAAAATCCTGGACAATTTCCGTTGTCCAACTGAGTTCTCCGCATGGAGTACAGCCTAGTTGCGTTAGGTTTGATAGCAACTTCTTACATTGCTTCTTGATTATGTGTTTTGAACGACATAATACTTTTCTCGGCCAAGTTGTATTTTATTGAGATTTCAAAAGTGGGAGATATTTACATAAAAAATATTTCCATTAATTATTTTTAAAAGAAAGCCTAATTAGAAATACATTCGATTGTAGATATGATACTTAAAAAAATATTATCAATTATTATTTGAATTTCAGTAGATTTTTAAAATGGAGGTTTATCGGGCGTTCAAATTCTGATTTTTATCTCAAAGTTTAAGAAGTGAAAAAATTCTGAACTATTATCATTATTTCTATTCTTAATTCTAATTCATGATTCAAAGTTGAAATTTTAAAACTCTTCAAAACTCCAACATAACTTCATGAAAAAATAAAGAAAACATAAATTCTATCAACCACTAAATGAATTGTTTAGTTAATTTAGTTATTATGGGCTCACAGTTACTCGATAGCAACTAGGCTTCAAAATCTGAAGAACTGTTTCCGATTTTTTCCATCTGGATCTAATAATCTTAACATATGATAAAAATATTACTCGTTTTTATAAAAAAAAAAAACATTACCATACAAAATACATTACATTTCATTCCTTGCTTAAAAAAAACAACTTTATCAGGCACGTTCTTTAATCTGAAAAGAATCGTGCCGTATTTACTCGCATGTATTACAATAAATTCAATTGAACTATACATGAATGTACAAAAAAAAAATGATAACATTGTGCCAGGAAATAACAGATATATGTATACAAACAGATCTGCCGAAATGAAATAATGTTCCTAACGTCCGTCGCCAAATGGGCAGACCCCTAAGTAGGTTGGACAACAAATCGCCCGCGCCAAATCGTTACCAAACCCGTCGCACGACACGGGAGCGAAAGGGTCGGAGTCGACGTTGGAGTAAGGACGCAGCCAAGCTTGACACCCTTAAAAATGAGGAAGAAACGTGCCAGGTCGCTGCCGGATCTGACGTGACCTTGGAGTTGGATGATCGTACTAAGGAACTTTTCAAATAGTTTCTAACTATGTCACGGACACCCGTTTTCTTCCTTACATACTGTGCTGTCTTGTGATCTCTCCATGTAAGGTTGAGCATGATTCCCTCGTGCGCACGTTGCATACTTCTCAGTTTGTACGTCTGTTTCTTGGTAAAGACAACGATGGACATCACGTCTCACAACATGGATCCCCAGAGATCACATGCGAAACCAAGGCCGACAGAACACAAGATGGAGAGATGAGCTAGACAAATTCAGGAAATACTAGCTCTGCGACGCCCATGATGGAGAATCGTGGTGAATCCTGGCGAAGGTCTTTGTCGGACGACGGACGTTAAAAGACTGATGATGATGAGAGTGAGGAACTTAGTTGGACAACAAAACTTGTCCAGGATTCTCCGATGCCTAGTTCGCCTAGTGTCGCAAGACTTCCATAATTCCCTACAGTTCCGAAAGACTGTGCACCGTTCTTTGTTCTGCTGAAGACAGTTTTCTTGGCTCTGTCTAAAGACAAAACTCCGCAGCAGTCATGTCTCAGCTCATTGATCTTCAGGAAGGCTGTCTTCAGCAATAGTGTACACTAAAAGCAGCGGGAAACTGTTTCAGGAGATCAATGACGAAGTCATCATAACGATTTGCCAAGATTATATGATTATGCATATGGAAAGAAATAATGATAAATACGTATACAATCAAAATATATTTTCAAAATTTCTTTATTACCAAGCACTTAATACTATGATGTAAAACAAATAAATTAAACTGCTGGTAAATGTAATATATACGTATATATATTGGATGCAAGATGATCTGTCACAACGTTGATGAAAGTGACAGTGGGAAGGTGTAAAGAAAAAATTGAGAGAAAGCAGGTGATACTTCTCGAAAATCCCAACGTGATAACAAAAGTTTGCGAGATGTAACATCTGCTTTACTTTTTTCCTTTCACCCTCAATTCGTCAATTTTATCTATCTATCTATCTATCTATCTATCTATATCTATATATGGATCAGGTTTGCATAATATAATGATATAAAGCAACGTCTGATATGTGATGGATTTATTTCATAGAGTGCTCGATACATTCAACTTTATACTATGAAAGTTGAGTTCTTTTAGAGTAATGAGGCCCGGAGAGGGTAAAAACATGAACCAGTTTGTGAAGCGAATCCACATTCTATTATATATATATATATATATATATATATATATATATATATATATATGTATGTATGTATGTATGTATGTATGTATGTATGTGTGTGTGTGTGTGTGTGTATCGAGGGAGGGGTGATATGCGATTTTAAATCGCTGCCGTCCCAAGGGCCTGGGGAAGCTTTATGAATATTAGTTCACTTATTGAATTCCTACAACTATTATACAATAAAAGAAATTGTGAACGTTTGGTGAGGTGGGGGTGAAGGAGCAAAGCCCCTTGCCTGGGCCGTTCGAATCTCTAGTTACATCTTTGCTTTTGAACAGACTACCGACTCAACAAACTCGCAGACCTCAGACTTTCGAAAGGTCTACCCACGAAATCCTCTTTATACTTTTTGGACCTTCAGGGGTCTGCACCCCCAGGAAGAGAACCACCAGATTAAATGATGGCGGGAGGAGGCCATCAAGGAGCTATGTCCCCCTGGCCTCGAAAGGTGCCACTATCTGACATCGTTTTTTGTCAGCCTTTCATTTTTATACGCAAAGTTTGTTCAAATTTTTTCCACAAGGTCATTGGAGAGACTTAGTTTTGAAAACCTTTAGACTCGGCATGTGCCCTTGTTGGTGAACACACATACACACACACACAAACATATAAATATATATCATTTTCAAAGAATTCTTGCATCGCTTTTCAGTGCTCCGCTTCCCCGCAGAAGAGAATGGTTCTCCGAAAATGAGGGTTTTTGGCTGCCGGTTGTCATTCATCCATGCAACGAGGTCTGTCCTAAATAGGTGGGTCTTTTTCAGCCTGGCATCGATACTTGTGTCCTGGCTGCCCACAGGACCTCGTTGCTCGCGATGGAGACAATGTGCAGAGGATAGTATGAAGGCAACGCTAGGGGAAGCGGTCAAAATGGTGTAAGTGACTCCGGTATACGACCCAGAATTCGGCACCTATGACTCTTGTGAGACTGACACGCTCGTGCAGTCTACCAAAGGCTTGATTTTCCTTAGACTATTTACTATCTCTTTATCAAGCCTGGCATCGGAAGATATGATGCAACCCAAGAAAGGGAAGTCCTTGACGACTTCAAGTGTAGTCGAGGTGATGGAGGTGGAAGGAGGGTGGTGCTTTCCTTTCAGTGTAGGTCAATGTAAGGGAGTCGTCTTTTTAATGCCTAAGAGTTCCGCGGGGCAGGACGCTGGAACTGTTAGTAGGCCCTTCCTGTGTGAGCCAGCGAAGCTGCATCATCATATATATATATATATATATATATATATATATATATATATATATATATATATATGTATGCGTGTGTGTGTGTAGTTGGTTGGATACCCACACACTAATGGGCGTGTGAAAGACTGAACAATGCTTTGTAATTTAATTGACCTACCGTAGCCATAAAAAAATGGTGTAAAGTTAATTACTTTTTAATACTATATTTTGCGTGTGTTAATGTGTTCTAGCGCTCCTGGACGTACTGTTTGCCCACAGACTTGAAACTGGCATCAGGTCACCTCTAGACTCCTTCTAAAGAAATTTTTATTTTTATTTTTGACCGGGGGGAGGGGGTCTGATTTTGACGGTTTTATTGATATATAGATTATTTGTTTAAAAAAAAAAGTAATTAGATATTTTTCTCGTGGAACACGGCAGTGATGTCATAAATAGAATATATCATGACCATATTTATTTTTCGATGGAATTTTAAAACTTAATTTCAAGAACATTTTTGCCTTCATCTAAATTTTTGGTTGTTTTTATCACAACTTTGACTCTGGATGGTATTCTATGGGTATGCGTAAGCAGTGAGCTCAGTAACACAGAATCGAAATCACACCCTCGTTACCAGGGGGAGTCTGGTTTATGCCAGACTGCATGACCCCTTTGTCACAGAGGCTTTCATGGCCAATGGAAGCCAATTTTTCTTTGAATTCATTTATTATTTAGAATAAAAAATTAGGTAAAAACGGGATGTTTAAAAAATGTACACACTTTTGCTAAGAGATCAACCTTTGAAATTTAAAGGAGGCGTGAGTCAGTGAGGTTCCTTCTCGGAAGAAACACCGACTCACTTCCCCTTCCTCGTCAGCCTCAAATTTCAAGCGGCTTAACTCTTAGGTAAAAGTGTATGTACATTTTTTTGAGACTTCCTGCAGTTTGAAAAAAAAATTAGTTCTTCTTGTTTTAATTAAAGGTTACATGATGATTACCATATCGTTTAAAAAATGGACGCAGCAGGTAATATCGGACGAGGAGCAAAGATCCCTGACCAGACCTAAGAGAGTTGAATCCATTCCTTTCCCAAGGGCATCAGTGCGAAGTGAACACTACTGAGGCCAGGATTTGAACTCAGTGCTGTTAACCGTTAAACAAACACTGGAATCTCTCATTATATATATATATATATATATATATAGTAGACTGTGGATTCGCTACACAAACTAGCTCATGTTTCTGCCCTCTCTAGGCCTCATCAGGTGAATGATTATCTATGTTTTTGGATTCTAGTTTTGGGGAATTCGGTAAGAATCCTGTGAGTGTCGTATTGAGTAGTAGGGGTTATTCATATCATATATATATATATAATATGTGTGCGTGTGTGTGTGTGTGTATGAAAATCGACACCTGAGAAATTAAGTAATTTAAGAAAAAAAATCAGTATATAATTAGATTTTAATAAATAAGTATCAAATGTTATCGGAGGACAAATTTTTAAAAATATATTTTTATTCCTAATTTCGGAAAAATATTTTCCTCTCATATGATTCATATAATTTTGATGATTTATCTTATCTACACGCTAATGTTATCAATGATGTTCACCCATTTAACAGACGAATCCTTTGAGATATTAAATATGTTTATCTTTTTTTAGAAAAGCATTCTGGAATAGTTGTAACTGAGAGTCTTACTTTGGGAATGAAAAAAAACAGAAAAATGAATAAAATATTTTTCATCTCGGCAATTTTTTTTCAGTTCTATTCAATTAATTACAATCTAGGCTTTTGATCTGAAAAAATATTTTTTTTACAAAATATTTCAAGAAAAAAGATTTTCCATTATTTCTATTGGTTATATCAATTTCGAGTACTTCCTGAACGCTTTTCTTTAATAAAAGGTGAACATAATACCTCCGGGAATTTATCTGTAAGATGTGCAGAAATCATTGAAAACACCAATGTATAAATAATATAAATCATCAAAATAAAAAAAGGTTGGGTAGAAACCATAGACATGAAAAAATCTCTTCGAGATTTTGAATGGAAAATTGTTTTAAAAAAGATTTCTCCTTTAATAAATAAGTCTCGAAAATTTTATCAAATCAGGGGGTATGTTGATTTTAACCAGATTTTAAATTTTCTCTAATGTCGATTTTTCGACGGACATTCTATTCATACCCACGATAACAATACACAGAATCCTCGAATATCCGAACATCATTTATCATTTATTTAACAAGATTTCGAAGTCCTGTTACTGTGTTCATTATAGTTTTATTTTAAGATCAGATCAGTTATCCTAACAAAATAATCCCCACCCGTCTCGTTCATATAATCGAGGTTTCTATATAACTACCAATAATCAATCAGTTACAACAATAAATTACGGATTTATTCCGTAATTGACCTACATAACCCTAAACACAATCCCTCAGCATAAACCCAATATATATAATTTACAGTTAAATTTTATATAATACAGTTTTAAATGGTCAAGTTTTCTATTTTCATTTGTTCCGTAATCGACGAGTATCCTTTGTATTTGAATGTATTGAAGTGTATGCGTGTACAAAAACAGTTTTGAATAGCCAAAATAGTTTATGCCGCTCTAAAATATTAAATAGACATAATGACCTAGTTTAAGTCGCTTCATTGTGTAACTAAAAATTGATAATGAAGATACCAGCAGTAGATGAACATAGTATGTATGACCGAGTTTTTTTTTTGTCTGCGAGTGTACCTGTGCCGTGGAAAATGGCTACAGTTTCATTTATTTTTGTTTCTGTTTTTAAAATTCTGCTGTTCAGGTCGTTAGATACTTTGAGGTATTGTCGCCTTTCTCAATACATACAATCTGACTGATATACTTAATGCTCGATATTTCAACTCTGTGTCATCAGTGTACCGTTAGCTGATTGATAAATCATTCGGCAGCTAAAGTCTGCGAAGGAGTTCAAATCGCCTCGGTTCCAGCTAATTTCATTCATGAGTTTCCTTCAGCGTGAAAATGAATTAACAAACGAATAAAAGTCGGTCGATAATTATTAAGAGAGATTAAGGATAGATTTTGAGCAAGGGTTGGGATCCTGGACCTCTCCCTCTGAATCTGATATGTTCTGAATGGTTCTAATCTAAAAGTTGGCAGTTTAAATAAATATATATATATATATATATATATATATATATATATATATATATATATATATTCATTTCTCAAAAATAATTACAAAAAAAACCCCAAAAACATCAAAATAAATCGTACATAAAAATGGAGCAATTGTAACCTTTCCCATTACATAGTGATAGGCGCTGATGGCGAATTAAAAGTGAAGGAAGCAGACGACAATAACCCTAAAAATACTAGCACTGATATTACAAAACACTAAACCTGCAGCTAGAGCTGTGGCCATTTTGAAACGGGAAACGTAACTATAGCCAAAAATAAAATCGTAATCAGAACGAATTGATCATTTTTCAAAAATCTGTAGGATGGTGAATCTGATCGGCTGTAATACTGAAAATCTGATGATCCACTTCATGCGGTTTGATGTTATGACTATTATAAAAGGGTTAAAATTCACCTGTCTCTCCGTCTCTCTCTTTCTCTCTCTCTTTTGCAAATAAAAATGAAATGAAATTCACAAAGATCATAAATGTGTTCTTTTTCCCGAATTTCCGGCAAATAACAACAGTATTTTATTCAGGATATACGTTTAAACTTTAGAACAAACGGTTAAAATAAAACGCGATTTAAGACAATGAGAGTGATCTCCCCCTGGTAGTCAGAGCCGTTGGGAAATTGTCTCAGTAGATAACGAATTGATATGACTGAAACAAAGTTTTTTGTTGTTTCCTTTGACGTATAATTTTTGTACAAGAAACAAACAATTGTCTATAAATGGAAAAAACAAACAAAAACAAAACAAATAAATAAATAAGCAAAAAGAATAAGTTTTAAACTTTACATGCCATTCAACGAAAATTTTTTACTCGGCAAAAACGTTTTTTAAGATCGTAATATTTTTCTAAAAAAGTTGAAATTAGAAAAAAACAGACAATAATAAATTAACAAAGAGAATAGGGGCAGGAAAAAAGGAAGAAGAAAATAAAATAAGGCCGAAAAATTGAAATAAATTAAATTTTACCGATAGAAGTTGTATAAAACCAAGGCCAATATAAACCAGAGCAGTCCAATTGTTAAGTCCATTTCGTTAAAAACTTTTTATCGCAATGTAGTAAAAGTCCAGAATTTCTCATTCAACGTGATCACCGGCTCTGAATGTTGTCGGTGTACAGAGAAAACACCTTCCTTGTGTACCAAGTTCCAAAAACACAGGCAGTCCCCACCGTTAAAAGAGGAGAAAAAAAGAAAAGAAAAGAAAATATGGAAAAAGATAAACACTGTCGGCTTTCGGAGGACTGATTTGAGCCCACTGATTAATCAAAATCTTTTTACATCGATTAACAGACATTCCGATCTGACAGCAACACCCCGTTTAGCGCTATCTCGTTTAAGGCTGATTTGAGATCGTGCTCTTCTCAGAAATATTTTTCTTAATAAATTTACTTATGTTAAATTTCCTGAATGAATAGTGATAAAATACAAAGATAGGATCATGAACAGGCTCTGAAATAACTGTACACAATACCCTGTGATTAATGCTCCTAATATATAAGAACAAACGTATACATACACTTATGTAGCAATATACTTCGACACCTAGAGATATTTCACCAGCCCCGGTAAATAGTTACCAGATGGGATACAAAGCACTATTCGATTCCATGTTGTTAAGGCCCAACAACGATGTTAAACATTTTTAAATGATCGCTGGAACGATTATCTATTTTTGCTACGTTATAATATTAACCCCGTATAGCGCAGTTAAATGTAGCGCCTTTTTTTAAAGGTAGGTTTTTAGAGCGCTAACCGAAGTATTACTGTACTTATTATATCAACATGTCTTCCCTCCTGCCTGATTGTCTCTCTCGGGATTTATTCATAATGTGGAGATCATAATGCAGAGATAGATAGATATATAGACAGAGAGAGATAGAGAGAGGGAGAGAGGCGTCTAGGTCGAGAGTCCAATCTAAGGCCACTCAAGGTAGTTCATCTTTTCTAAGCGATAAGTTATAAAAAATAAATAAACAAAAATTGAAAAACAAAAACAAAGCACAAACAAAACGAAACGAAAGATTAAATTTAAATCCATTTCGGTTGTTTTACTAACCGAATTCATTTTTAATGTTTTGTTTGTTCAGTTCATCTGGCTTCAGCGTCGTACTTAATGCAGTGGGATCAGGGCAGCTGCAAAGCTTCCCAGGGGTCCACCCACTCCCCAACATATTTTGATTTAGTTTGGGGAATTATTATATTACGTACAGATGATTTTAAGTACTTGGGCCCAAAAATATGTCTTAAAAATAAATTAATATTTTAAAAAACCTTTCGAGGAGTGTAGAAAAGTAAAATGTCTTGACTAAACCTGTTAGAGGATTTATTCTGTTAAACACAGAATAAATAAATAGACGCACTTAGTTTTATGTTGAGAACGAAAACAGTTTTAAAAGCTTCAGAAGCGATAGAAGATTTTCCAGTTAGCTCCAAAACAGCAAAACATTATCTCCATCAACTTGGTTATTATGGACGAGCAGTCAGGAGGACGCCCCTTTAAACTACGACTAGTATCACGAAAAGGAGTTAGCGGGCAATTGAGATGAATGATAAGCCCTTAACTTTCGGTGCAGAATAATTCTTTCAGATAAATCAAGATTTGTTCAATTTCCAGATATTACGTCAAACTACTCCCTTGGCCAAGTCAGTCCTCTGTCACGAATTCCATTGAATACGCGCGGGCAATACTATAAAGGAACCATAAGAACTCTAAAGAGTCAACAACATATTCAGATTTGTCGAATCTCATACTCCCAGCATGGTCTGAGATACTTCAAACTGCAATGTCAGAACTTATCAATACCATGCTAAGACGATTCACTACTTTTGAAATTGCTAAAGGAAAGTCAGCAAAGTATCAAATGAGATATTTAGTTAAACTAATTAATTGACTTAAAACTTCATTTTGTACTGTAAATGCTCGATAAGTTTTGAAAGCAAAACTGTCGGTGTCAATTTACTCCTTGCGTGACGTTGTAGATATAGATTATTGATCCATAGAAGACAAGACGTTAAACACCACAATTTTATGAATATTCTATTTTTATTTCGATTTGTTGGAAAATATTAGCTAAATACAAAAATAGAATGGCTCCCCAAAAATGTTATGCACTGGGCCCTATATTAATATCCATCTAGTGTTTCGCCGCCAGCATGCTAACCTCATCCAGATGAGTGATGGAAGTTGGTTTTAGGAACAAGGCATATGGTGAGGCTTCGTTTTGGGAACTAATAAAGAAGGGAGTCGCCATCAGTCAATAACTGAACAACGGTTGCGTCAAAATTTGAAGTAATGTAAAAAAAAATCCATTGAAGAATAGTTTTTATTTATGACATCACAGATATTTTTCACAGAAAATAAAGTAAAGCTAAAACCATGTAGATTCTGGAGAATTCCAATGTTATTTATAAACCCGTCAAAATAAGATCCCCAAAAGGTAGAAAAAGCTTTTTTAGGAGTTGTCTAGTGGAGTACTGATGGCAATTTTCAAGAAAAATCAGTATGAACTCACAAACATGCAAACATCTGTAATCTTCGCTACAAGCGTTGCAGCGAACGGAAAATAATTCTTGTATATTAACGTTTTTAACTGCGACGTGAATCAACAGTTCCGAGAACGGCAGAAATTTCATATCGAAGTCACACTTAGGTTTACGGCGTTTGAAAGGAATTAAATGACCTCAAGAAAAAGTAGTTAAAGAGAGATAGACAGTGTTCGTAAAAAAGGAAGAAAACTGTTTCCTTAATAAGAGGGGGGTATAATAAGAGAGAGCAAGATGAAGAATTCATGTCTTTTTTTGCGTCAGAGCATGTCATTTTCTTCCTTATTCAATCCTCGAGCAAAATAGATAAAATACAAAAAAAGAAAAAGTGGACAAAAAGTGTTTATAACTAATGTATTTATCTATCTATCTGTCTGTCTGTCTGTCTGTCTGTCTCTCTATATATTATTGTGTCATCAACGGACAGCTGTTTCGTTGTATTACAACTCTTCAGTGTGGCTATAGACTATCCATTATCCCATCCAGTACTATGAGGTAGGATCGAAACTTCAGCTTCAGAGACTGGTATCCTCTCTCTACTCCACAGAACTGGACGGTCTGTGAGGTGGAATTTAAGCGATATATTTATTTATGCATATATATTCCCCATCCACCAGAGTGTTCCATTCCATGTTGGAAGAACATTTTATATATATATATATATGTGTGTGTGTGTGTGTGTGTGTGTGTGAGTTGATCCCGCATTAAATCGACCTTGTTTTATATCATTCGCAGAGAAGCAAATAAATAATGGCATCTCCTACTTTTCGAAAATTAGCTTTTTCATCACTTTCTCGCTTTGTAGTAAGCTATTATACGGGCAATCATGGAACCTAACTGAGAGACAGACTCGCAAACTGAGAAGTATGCAACGAGCACATGACAGAATCATGCTAAACCTCACATGGAGAGTTCACGATATAGCACAATATATTAGGAAGAAGACGGGAGTCCGGGACATCATAGAATCCATTAGAAAACTTAAATGGCAATGGGCAGGCCATGTTGTAAGAATGACAGACAACCGATGAACATCATGATTCACAACATGGTTCCCCAGAGATCACATGCGCAACCGAGGCCGACAAGATATAAGATGGAGAGATGAACTGGACAAATTTAGAAAATACTGGCTCCACAACGCCCACGATAGAAAATAGAAAAATCCTGGGGAAGGTCTATGTCCAATGACAGATATTAAAAGGCTGCTGCTGCTGCTGCTACAGGCACACTCTCTTCCCCTTTCTCACTTTCCATTGTCCTGTTTTCCTGATCACCCCAGCCTCCGACGACTCAGCCTAATATATCATAATTTTGGGGTGTAGGAACGAAAAAAGTGTTTACCACATGAATTGATGATAATCGATTCTTCGCTTTACGCTATTTTGGCTTACGAAAAACTTCCAAATACCGGGGAAATCAGTTCCATGTCACTTGTTTTTGAGCGAAGAGTATCTTGAATGATGCGTGCTTAATCTTTGGGGATCTCTTTCGAAGCTAGCACCTCCCCATTGTTCGAATAAGTATCCTTTCTAGTTAACAAAGGATCATTTTTAGAATTAGAAGTCATGTAAAAATAAATATGGTCAGAATGAATTCTATTTATGACATCACTGGCGTTTTCCACAGGAAAACACCTAAAATAGAGTGAAAGAAGATCTAGAAATATCTAGATTCTGTAAAATGTTCTGCTAGATGTTATTAATAAACCCGCCAGAATAAAGCCCCCAAAATGTCTAAAAAAGCTTTTTTTTTCGAAAATAAAAAAGAATTTCTAGAACAGGTCTAGTGGAGCACTGATGCCAATTTTCAGGTCTGGCCAGAAACACTGGTATACTCAAACACATCAACAAAAACAATTACACGAAAATATTAAAAAAGGATAGAATTCTTCACCATCTTTGATGGCTACGGTTGTTCAATAATATACTCGAAGTTTTGTGTCAAAACTCAGTAACTCTATAGTAAATGATTATACCGGTGACTACCCAAAAGTTCAGGGAATTCGAACAGCGTGTGCGAACCGAATGTAGTACGGACTTTTGTCACTACACTTGGCAGTGGCCTTTATAAGCAATAAGTACACACACACACACACACGCACACACACATATCTATATATCTATCTATATCTATATCTATCTATCTATCTCTCTCTCCCCTCTCTCTCTCTCTCTCTCTCTCTCTCTCTCTCTATATATATATATATATATATGCATGCACGCATATATATGTGTGTGCATGAATGAATAGTTTGGCTTAATAATGGTTTGGATTGATATCAACAGCTGTTGGACCTTGGACAGTGGGGTCCGTGCACGGAATATCTCTTCAGCCTAAACGATGGATTTTTTTTATGTGAGGCGAGCTTGCACAGGGGCAACCCCACCCGTTGAGCCAAGAGTTAGCTTCCTATGGCCCATGGAGGTGGCATGAATAGGGGCCAGACTCTAAAGTAGTAGGTTTGATAGGAATATACCCCATCTGGCAGATGCAAGCTAGTTATGGGGTGGGGTCTGCCTCCCCTTTATGGACGTATGCCGACAGTAAGGCTGACCTGTGGTTGTACGTCGACCGTCCGGAGTTGGTAAATGCCAATCTGGCTATAGAGTTCCACCGTTCCTTTGGAGGAGGATCAGAACAGTACGGCTGTCGTCCATTTTAAGCATGGATTGTACAGATCTATATTTTTTAAGCACAAATACACCGGAGAGTTCAGCAGCCTGCAACTGTTAGCAGATATCCCAAGTACCCCAACATAGCAGATGTACGTTGACTATAGAGATCTGCTTCCCTCAGGGTAGAAACCTGGAGCCCAGGTCTGAGTCACACCACTTTAAAAATCAAGAAAAGGTTGGGAGTGCTTGTTAAGTTACAACTTATACTGTCCAGACTCCCTCTCAGTGCAAAAATACTCACCTGCTTATCGTGTCATATTTAGTCAGGATAGGACGCTTGTCTAACAGGGGATAGAAGCTAGTTTTGATTTGATTCATTCTTGTTTTTATATTGTTTTAGCTACCCTTTTTGAAGAATTACAAGGGGCCTTCATTATGCCTGAAGGAATAGAAGCCCTTATTTTTCTTTTCACACTTTGAGACTTGGAAAAAGCAGTTTGCTTGTGAAACAAAAAGTTTTGAAAATTAATTATGATATCAAAGATAACATTCACAAAAAATCATACATATATATGTATAATGTGTGTGTAAAATATCTATAGTATATAATCATGCGTGTATACATGTTTATATAATAAATAAAACATGCAATACGTACATTTACAATCTTACATCTAATTCATATTTGAGAATTTATGTGTCTTCTCCCGAACGGCCGAAAGTTGTCAGTTGCTTTTGAGGCGAAAAACTCGAATTTAATAATGATGAGTAAAAAATAAGATGTACAAAAATGGGATGTGAGGGAGATTACTCTGACCTTTATGACGATCCAAGGGAGGCCACTCAAAAAGACCAAACAGACTTCAACTCTCTCAAAAGTTGGCATTAGACATGCGTTTTCATTTCAGTTCTAAAAACAATTACAATTCGAGAATACCACGACAAAAGATATTGATATTATGGAAAGTAACAACACTCCATATATATATATATGAGAGGGAGAGAGAGAGAGAGAGAGAGAGGGTCATCAATTTCTTTAAAAATCCCCACAGTCGTAGTTTGATCCCTCACTAACGTACTTCATTGTGAAAAAAACTCGTACATATGTATAAACAGATTTAAGTGGGAATAAAACACTCTCAGAGAGTAAACATATCACTGAAGGACTGATAGATCAACCACATACTGATAACAAATATTCCTACACCAGACTCTCCTAATTCATAGTTCATAACTACCAATAAGCATAGCGTCCCCATTAAATAGAACAAAAATACACAACAAACAATGACCAATCACTAAACAAACAATATATAAATAGAGTAAAAGGAAGGCCCTATCATCTAGAAAAATAGATCCCCCCCAAATTGTCCTATATAGGAACCTAAAATAGACCGAATCATTCGCCTGAAGAAGCCCGAACAGGACAAAAACATGAACACACTCGTGTAGCAAATCCTTGCTCCATAATATTTTAAGCTCCACTCTAAATCAACTTAATATTTAATTTCGAATGTGTTGAGCATTTCATGAAATAAACCCATCACACATTGGATATTGTATTATGTTTAATTATATTATATTGCATTCAAAATTTGTATTGTGATATATATATATATATATATATATATATATATATATATATATAAAATAAAATCAAATAAAAGAAAAATGGAGATACAGCATCAACATAGCGTCGCTCTTCCCATTGCACCAAACAGCCTAATAGAAAGACGTAGGCCCATTCTTCCTCCATTGTTTATTCTATTTACATTGTCTAGGCCAAGTGACTCATTCTCTGAGTAATAACCACATGTCATTTTCAAAATTCCAAATAATATAATTCTCAATATTAATTCTGTCGGATTATATATCCATTTCTTAATTATATATATATATATATATATATATATATATATATATATATATATATATATATATACTTTTGATACGATTGTTGGATATGCGTTACACGTGACATTGTATGATGTTTTTAGGGCTTATAATATCAACATTGATAAAAAAAAAAAATTGAACCAAAACGATGAATGTCATCGAACGATCGATTATTGACCTTGTCGTTGTGGGTTCTGGGTACAAAGTATAACATTTCAAAATTGTCTCTTGTTCTTTACAGGTCGTTGACCGGGACGAATCAAACAGATTATGTTGAACTGCAAATAAACGAAGATGAAGTTTTGTCGGTCGAAGCCGATAACAATGAAAAAGATGGTTATTTCAGATGTTGCGTCACGCGACCACACCACGTGAGTAATCTTTTGTATGTTAGGGCCGCACAGGAGGATTTACATGTTTGTATTTCATATATATATATATATATATATATATATATATATATATATATATATATATATATATATATATATATATATATACAAAATAGAATAAACATTGAATAATATACACTGTCTGGGTCAAGTGACTCATTCTCAGCGTTATAACGACAGTATCAAATAATACAACGCATTCATAAATATTCTGTTGGATAATATATATATTTCTTAATAATGTGCGTATATAAACACACACACACACACACACACACACACACACACATATATATATATATATATATATATATATATATATATATATATATATATATGCATGTATGTGTGTTTATGTGTTTGGATTTATATCTATGTATGTAATATATTCTCAATAACCGAATGAAAAGTATACAAATGTTATATATAGTCTAGAAAGATTTACAGCTTTAAACATTAAACACTAAAAAAACTTTTTCAAAAGAATTTCTGTGTCACTCCAGTCACCTATTTCCCCAAATTCGTCAATGCAACTTCATGTAATTTTCTTCGGTGTTTTTTCTCTATATCCCATACTTTGTTATTATAGTACAATGTATCAATTGTCTCTTGTTGGGATCATCAATTGTTTACCATGTAGCCATTTCGGGGATTTTAAAAGCAAAACAGTTCCTATTCTGTAACTTTTACTATATAGTTTTTGTCATACGTATTGTTTGTCATTTCATACAAAGTTTTATGTATACTGTATATTGATATTATTTCATTCTACATAATTATTTTTTGATACAAGGCTTCCTTACGTAAGTTACCCTAAAAACATTTTAACGATAAGGAACCAGTTTAAGTATATGATTAGACATGGCTCGCTCTATAGTGTCATTTCTATTGAGTGTTCACTCAATGGATATTAAATTTGTGTCGGTTTCAATTTCAGACTGCATGCAAATCAACTTATGATATCATCTATTAGAGTACTAATTATGCAGACAAAAAGCTCTTCGAGTCGATTCTTTACCAACATATTCAACCGAAAAAATTAGATAATTACTTTACACTAACCTTTAAGCTCATTACCCAGGTCGTATAACATCCAAGTTCCATCAAAGTTTTTTTTCTTTTTTCTTTTCTTTCTTTAAAACACTTTCAATTGTCAAATAAATTTTCGGTATAAAATCAATGAATCTTAAAGTTGTTCTTGCGATTCTCGAATGTTCCAATAATATTGTTTCGTAAAATACATACTCTGGAATACTACTTATTCTGAAAGGCATTCTCACTACATGGAACGTAGATAAACATTCCAGCCTCGATTTTTAATATATATATATATATATATATATATATATATATATATATATATATATATATATAAGTATGTATTTGCATGGATATCTATTAAATAACCATATCCAACGTATGTGATATATATATATATATATATATATATATATATATATATATATATATATGTGTGTGTGTGTGTGTGTGTGTGTACATGTAATATAAGTCAATAACCATATCAAAAGTATATAATGTATGTAACATGAGTTCAATAACCGTATTCGAATATTTGAAATTCGGTGCTTACTTACGTACGTTACCCAAAATGTATTTGACGATGAGGGATCAATAAGAATAAAAACAGACTTGACTCGCTGTTTGTGTCACTCCTATCGGGTGTCCACCCATGTGAATATTAAATCCGTTGTGTCGGTTTTAATTTCAGACTGCACACAAACCAACTCATGATATCATCTTAAAGAATACTAATCACACAGAGGAACTTTTCCGAGTTGATTTTTCATCAAAATTTTTCTGTCCACTAACCTAAAAGTTAATTTTTTCACATCGTATACTCACTTCCATCAACTTCTTTGAATTCTTTAAATAATCAAATGAATTTGCTTTGGGATGGCAAGCCTTCGGCAAAACAAGCTCAACTTTCAAGAACCAGATGATCCCAATCATTCTAAAAAGAAGAGTATACAACCAATGCATTCTCCCGATAGTCACCCATGAAGCTGAAACATGGAACCTAACCAAGAGACAGGCCTGCAAACTGACAAATATGCAACGTGCACATGAGAAAATCATGCTCAACCTTACATGGAGAGATCACAAGACAGCACAGTATATAAGGAAGAAAACGGGTGTTCGTGACATCATAGAAACTATTAGAAAACTCAAATGGCAATGGACAGGCCATGTTGCAAGAATGAAAGACGACCGATGGACATCACGTCTCACAACATGGATCTCCAGAGATCACATAAGAAACCGAGGCCGACAGAATACTAGATGGAGAGATGAACTTGACAAATTCAGGAAATACTGGCTCTGCGATGCCCATGATAGAGAATTGTGGCGAATCCTGGGGAAGGTCTATGTCTAACGACGGATGTCAAAAGACTGATGATGATGATATTGAAACTGAATCAAACCATAAAATGGCCAGTAATAATACTTCAGTTGGCTATGATTAATATCATCATCATTCTTTCAACATCCCTCGTAAGACATAAACCTTCTTCAGAATTCTCCACACTTCTCGATCATGGGCGTCGTGGAGCCAGTACTTTCTGAATTTGTCTAGCTTGTCTCTCCATCTAATATTTTACCGGCCTCAGTTGTGCATGTGATCTTGGGGGATCAATGTCATGAGTAGTGATGCAATTCTTGCAATACGGCCAGCCCACAAGAGCATGGTTCTCAATTTTGCGGATCTGCCTCTTGGTTAGGTTCCATGTTTCAGCTCCATAAGTGACTATTGGGAGGATGCATTGGTTATACACCTTCCTTTTTCGGATTTATAGGATATTCTTATTTTTGAAGGTTGAGCTTGCTCCCTAAAAGGCTTGCCATCCTCGTCTGATTCTTCGCTTGTTTTCTTCTTCTTTTGAGGGTCTCTGGGAGATTCGTACCAGCTCACCCAAACTATTAATAGCCTGCCTCGAGATTATCTTCAGAAGACTAGACTGGGAGAGTAAAAGAATTAGAATAGACGTCGAGTATCTGGGCAACCTCAGATTTACGGACGACATTGCCCTTTTTGCAAAGAACCTGCACGACCTCCAACATAATTAATATAATTAGACAAATTGTTTCTTCGAATTCCATGTTTACTCTTCCATCAGCTCAATTACCTATCAGCCGGACAAATAGACCATAACCAAGAGTTTCCCATTCCCTGGTTCTACACAGTAACTTTCAACACTGATATCTCAGACTGACGAAAGATTACACCAATGACTTTTGCTTACCTGATTCCCCTAACATTAATACAAAATTCATTTAAATTTGATAATCATTATTCATATATTCTATTTTCATATTCTCGCTAAAATATAATTTTATTTTTGGCATTATTTCATTATGGTCAAATTATCAAGTTTTAAAGGAATCAAGATGTATAATCATGGCTTCATTAAATTGTCTAAAAATCTTACTAATATCGCCGCCATGATTGACTATTTTTACAACTAAAATGAAATTTTCTGTATACAATCAATAACTGTGTAAGCCAAGTGCAGCTGGTGCTATCCTTATATATAATTTGATTTATAAGAAGTGAAACAGACTCAAGAATGAAAGTGTATGGAAACAGTTTATTTATCCGTAAATGTTTTCATTGACGAGCAAGACATGTTTCGGGAGGTATTCCTACCTTCAGTTATGTGTGCTGTGTGTGTGTGTGTGTGTGTGTGTGTACACCATTTAATGGTTATAAGTTTGCTATGGAACATAAGTCCACTATCAGGAGCTTTGCTTGGTGAGCAAAAAGTGGGATCTCGTCTGCTAGGGTCATCCTGCTGTGTGGAACTTAGTTAAGTCTATGATGGTGTCTGTGGTGTTAGCAGCAATAGTAGGTCTCGGAGAGGACATAGGGTGTCAGGGTATGAGGGAAGTAGTTTGGTGTTGGATTGTGTGGGGAGGTTAGGGATAGTATTGATGGTGGGGTGATGAGGTTAAGGAACTTCTTATGTATTAACCTTACAGGTCATTGAAAATATGTTGGGTCTGATTTATACAAGTGGGATGCCTTACAAAAGTGCTAGTTGTTATGGGTCTGAGTGTCTTGAAAGTTCCCAATATAAGATTTATCTGGGAGAAGGTGGATGTGGATGTGAGGTTATTGTTAGTGGAAGGTTTATGATTTAGAGATCAGTGTGATTAGGGTTGTTAAGTTTGGTGTTAAGTCCATTGGGGAGAGAGTTTTGAGTTTGTTGATCCTCATATCCTCATGTCTTTCTAGAATTTTAGTCAAGTCAGTGGGAGTACTTTTTTCCTATTTTTTCAATGATAGTAAAGCTAGCATCTGTGGCAAAATTGTGAAAAAATGGACTGGGATTGTCTTGTGACTCAATTCTGTGTCTGTAGTTGTTAAATCTAATGTTAAATTGCCACTTAGACTTGCCAATGTATTGTAAAATTGCATCTATTACATTCTAGACGGTATATAATGTATGATAATATATATATATATATATATATATATATATACTTTTGATATGATTGATAAACATATATTTCATGTGCCTTTGATGGATTCTGTAGGGCCAAGTATATCAACATTGATAAAGATTTGAACAAAAACGATAAATGTCGTTGAGCGATCGGTTATTGATCTTGTCGTGATGGGTTCTGGGTACGAAGTATGACATTTCAAAATTGTCTCTTGTTCTTTACAGGTTGTTGACCGAGTATAATAAAAAGATTATGTTAAAATGCGAATGAATGTAGAAGGAGTTTCATTGAAACTGATAACAATGAAAAAGATGCTTTTTCAAATGTCTAGTTCCAGGTGAGTCATCGTTTGCATGTTCAGCTTCTGTGTTATATATATATATATATATATATATATATATATATATATATATATATATATATATATATATATATATATATATATATATGCATGTATGTATGATATTCCTTTGTGTTTTATGTCATTTTCCTATGTAATGAAACGTTTGTATTAGGAAATTGATATGAACCTTCATCCAGGTAAAAGGAAATAACTTTCAACATATATTGTAAAGTTGAAATGTATGTGTAATCAGTATGTGTAACGACAAACAAGATGAAAAAGCCATAAAGAATATAATCCTAAGATACCTGTTGATCAACACAGAAAATTAAGACTCATCATATCCAATAAAAAATTCAAAACATGAATCAAGGTCACCAAATATAAAGCATCCCCGGAAGGAAAGTCTTGTAAAAGGCTAATGTTGTGTATGAATTTCTAGGCCCATTGGGAGACTGTATCTCCGACTGCAACACAACTATCTTCTCTCGTAAATGGATAGGTCCCTTCCACAACCAGAGCGCCATCTACCAGCACATTTCGAAGAATCATAGCCTCGAAGCGAATATTCACCAGCTCTTTGTGGTCAACACAAAAACGTATTACAATATCAACTCCAGGAAGAGACTTCAGAATAATGGAGACCCTTCTTATTAAAACAAAATAACATATTATCAATTGGATATCTTTCGACATAAGCACAAATGTTCTCAGGTGTGTATAGCGTCCATGCGTGTAGATGACATTGTCAGTGCGTTGAGTCAGCTTCAGTTACACTTAAATTTCTAAATTTAAACAGATTTATATAAGATTACGTTAGTAAAAAAAAAAGTTAACACTTGGAATATAAGTATAAAATTGAAATGAAATGTAGTACTGGCTATTTGATTATTTTGAATATCTCTATCACGTTTTTTTTTATGACTGATGATGGTCGAGAGATCTCGAACCGCCAACTTCGGAACATTTTTGAAATAACTTCGATGACATTTAAGGTACGCAAACTAAAAAAATTAACCAAGACAGATTTTGTCTGCAATTTTCAACAATATATATATATATATATATATATATATATATATATATATATATATATATATATATATATATATGTGTGTGTGTGTGTGTGTGTGTGTGTGTGTGTGTTTGATTAAAATATATATGTTTGTACATTCACATACTATATATATATATATATATATACATATATATATATATATATATATATATATATATATATTTATATATATATATATATACATTATGGCTGTTTTGATACATTAGAGCAAACACTGCTGACTTTGAGCCCTTACATCATATTTTCACACATATTTGATTGACTTCATGGAATTGTAGAACTTAACATTGAACTTTGCATCAATCTAGGCCTAAAGCTGCATTCAACCTCACAAGATCTACGGTCAATGTTGGTTGTATTAAATGCCACCCAAGGGCGTGACTCCCACTTATTCCTTTGATCACCATACAATAGAAAAAAAAGCCAACATCAAGGCGTGATGATTATTTGCCAAGTGCAGCATTCCGATACATCTGTTGCACGGTTGGTAGATGTAGGACTTTACGTGAAGCATTGGTTTAGTCCTCGCTTGAAGCAGAGTCCAAATGATTCATTCACCAAATGATCATTTCAAATAAGAGTTATACATATATATATATATATATATATATATATATATATATATATATATATATATATATATATAATACACAACTTACCCACAATACATAGCTTCTGGCAGTAGACTCTGGTTCCACATGGGACATTTTAATACACACAGCACACACCACTGATGATGGGAACAATCCCGAAACATGTATGGACATTTTACTTATAAGGATTAATAAACCTTACCCCTCCAAACACCTCACTCCCGAGTCTGTCTCACTCTCTACAGTACACATTATATATATATATATATATATATATATATATATATATATATATATATATATATATATATATAAAGGTCCATGATAAAATTTCCATTGTGAAATAGCTGTCCCCCAAATAACATCTAACGTACATTAGAATCCAATTTAAATACAAGTTATAACGTTTAATATACCGTGTTTAACACAGAATATCTAAACGCAGTTTATTAACAGCGATCGGAAGAGTTACTGACTTAAGGGACATCGTAGGATGATTTTGGAGGACTGTTTGGATGAAAAGAATTATGAAAACTCTAAATTAACACATTCTTCAGCAACTGGCAATCTGTTTTCTTCTGAAGTCAAATGAAATGTTTAGCTCAATGGTAAGTGCGACACAACGTTAAGGCAGCTGCATATTCGGTTCCTGCAGCAGTCCATTTTCTTTAATAGTTTATTCTATTGACGCTGTCTTGGCCTAGTGACGTATTCACCGCGTTATAATGGGAGGTCATTTTAAATAACATAACGCATTTATAATTTGTAGCGTGATTATCAATCCTCTGATCTTCTGCATAGTTTAAAGCAGCAAATAAAGACCAAATCCACGACATAATGAGCTACATGACCAGCTTGCTAACAATACTCCACAACATCTGTAACCGAACGACCGTAGGTGGCGAAGGGTTCTTCCTTTTTATATGATCGTGACTTTATGTGTGGTTGTTTGATTATTTATGTGTTTGTATGTGCCTGCTCTCTTGACCATACCGTTTTGTTTGCAGACTTGAAAATTGGCATCAATACTCCATAAAACACCCTTTAGAATTTTCTGTTAAGATTTGGAGAAAAAGGCCTTTTTTTTTACTCTTGGGGGCCTCATTCTGACGGGTTTATCAATAACATCTGGACTTTCTAGATGTTTTTTCCCGTGGAAAATGCCAATAATGTCATAAATAGAATTTATTCTATCCATATTTATTCTACGATGGATTGTCTTACATGGCTTCAAATTTTTGCGCTACATTGATTGTGATGGCGAATATATATTAAATTTGGCGTAGTCTGGAAAAAAGCTATAATGATGGGATACCAAGTTAGGATTGAATTATTAACAATAGCCTGCGAGAGAAAATCGTGGACAATATCTCAATACTAAGTAACTCTTTGATAGGGTTTATCCGTCTTTCATGGGGAAAGCTCAACAGGAGACAGATAAATCCCACCTATCAAAATCTCACTTACTGTAAAGACACACGGTCGATTTAACATTTGGACAAGGACAAAATTACCCAGTCTCCGCCACCAGAGTAGTAAAGCCGCCAAGACTACTCCCGATTCTCTCGTTGTAGTGAAATGGGAAGATGCTGTCCCAAACTTGGAATCTCCAGGGCCAGGTTTGCCTCGTTAATGCTGCGTTCGGACTGAAGATCAGGGTATTAATTCGACCCCTTACGATGGTAAAAAGATCAGGTCCAGTGAGGGTCCCCCACCTGTACGTATTGGATTGCGATAAAATCGTTTAGTTCTCTCGGCACTCACCTCTTAACCTGCCACAGGCATCTTGGATTAAACCTTACCCTAGCCCTTTGAGTGCAATGGGGAGGTAGAACCTATAGGAACAGCCCCTGGAATTAGACAGGTACCTTACTTTGGATGTCAGGGAAATCCTCTGCAAGGTAGGTGCGCCTTATATTCCGATAAATATGATATTTCTTGGATGTTAACTTTTGTTTACTTTTCACGTGTTCAAACGTTTTTATTTACTTCGATAAACACGTGTGTGTGTGTGAGCGTGGTTTTGTATGTTCGAATATTACATAATGAATGACCTTGGGTAATATGTCCTAGATAGATGTTTGCCGTTAGCAGTTATCTTGCAGCTTATTTTTATCTTCTCTCTCATGCAATATTTAGTTGGTTAATCGAAAATCACGCCTAGAATACGTTTTTGCAAAAGACTGTCTTCTGGTCAAGGGTTGCATAAAGTTAACGTTATAGTTGCGCTTAGTAAAATCAGGCCTGTTTACGTATTAATGAAGTGTGTCAAATACGAGTCAATGAATGACTTTGATTACTAGTGATTGATTTCGTCCCACGCATTATACGGGGGTTAGCCAAAAAGTTATGCTACGAAATCATTGAAAAAAAACTTTATTGAACAAAAGTATCGATATATGAAGTTAGAGTATCTTCCAGCCAATTTTTACAACTCTGGAGAGGCTTTTCTAATCTCTTTAGCTCTGTCGTGAATAATTCTGCTCTGTTCGACTGACATTGAGTTGAAATGACAGTTTTGGTATCATGGAGTAATACAAATCGTGTTCCTTTTAAATATTCTTTCACTTTTTGGGGACAAAAAGAAGTCTAAATTGACAAGATCAGGGCTGTAAGGTGGATAGGATAAGGCTACCTAATTTAATTATTGTGGGACAGCCTTTAGCACTCTCGAAGAATGAAGAGAAGCATTATTGTGATGGAAAAAATTACTTACCAGGCCATTTTCTCAGCAATGCAGTCTTTTCCTCTTTTTAATAAAGTCTTCGTGATCACACTGTGTCCTTCAAGAAATAAAAAGAAACTTTTAAGCAAGATTGAAGCACATAAAGACGCTCTTATGGAACGAATCGATACCGGAGACGCAACTTGGATCTTGCAAACGGTTCAATCCGTTTTTTTGAATGTAAGTATGCTTGTGTATTTCAGCGCTACAAGCCATACCGTTTTGTCTGCAGACTTGAAAATCAGCACCATAGCTCCACTACCCACCTCCTAAAAATATCTATTTATTTTTTTTTCAACTTTTTGGGGATGGGGTTTATTTTGACAGGTATCTAAATAACATCTAGTTTCTCCAGAATCTTGACGTTTCTTTATGTTTTCTTTTACTCTATCTTAGTGCAAAACGCCAGTGATGTCATGAATAGAATATTCATTCTCTGATGGATTTTTTTTACATGGCTTCAAATCAATAAAAGAATAAATATGATCAGAATGAATTCTATTTATAGCATCTCTGGCGTTTTCCGATGCAGTGCAACGAACAACAAAATAAATGTCAAACGAAGGGACTGTAGAGTAAACAAGGAAAGAAAAATGGAAACAGAGAAAAAAACTAATCGGGGAATTCAAGAGAGATACGAAATGCTGCAGGCAAGAGATCATGGACATGGCTACACAAAGGAAGCCTGATAAGAGAAACCAAGTCGTTCATCATGGCAGCCCAAAACAAATGCATCAGGATAGACTATGTCAAGGCGAGAATCAACAGAACCCAAACAAACGGCAAATGCCGTCTGTGGAAAAAGGGACGAGACCGTAAACCAAACAACCAGTGAGTAAAGTCAACTAGCCCAGAAAAAATACATCCCCCCAAAAAACAAAACAAAAAAACAAACAAACAAACTGATGCGACAGGGTAGCAACTGCGATACTCTGAGAACTGAACAAACGAATGAGACCATGCAGACAAATGGGATCAGCATAAACCGGAGTCAGCCCAAGAAAATAGAAGCCACAAATTTCTTTGGGACTTTGACGTATAAACTGACGATCCAATCCAAATGAGAATATCAGACTTGGTAATCGTGAACAAAGGAGGGAGAACCTACCAAATAATAGACATGGCCACCAGGGAGTAAATACGAAAGAGAGTAAAAAGCTGAGGAAATACAAGGACCTGGCAAGAGAACTGAAAAAGGTGTGGTATATGAAAGTCAGGGTGGTACTAGTAATAGTGGGAGCACTCGGAACCGTCCTAAAGACACTGAAAACGAGATTGGAGGAACTGGGGAGAAGAGGAAGGATTGCGACTATACTGACCTCAGCACAACTGAAGATTGTACGAATACTGAGGAGAGTTTCGGAAATATGAGATATACGACCCCTAGTTGTTAACAATGGCCAAACAGGCAAGAAAAAGACATGGTGGAGACGGTGCAAACCACGGCGCTGCTGTGATAGGTGAGGACGTTAGGAAAGGATGGCTGGAGACCTGAGACCTTAATGTCAGTCAGCCTCCAGCGATAACCACCAGGTAAATGGTGTAGAACTGTAATATGCAGCACTGTCGTGGACTGCGAGTGCAACGAGATGGGCTGAAGACTTGAGGAGGCTTGCTGTCTCCAGCGGTGACCAACAGGCAACTGCTGTGAAAATCCCCCCCGAATATAATAATAATAATAATAATAGTAATAATAATAATAATAATAATAATAATAATAATAATAATTATTATTATTATTATTATTACTATAAACCATGTGCAGACCACTGCACTGCTAGGAACTGCACGGATACTGAGGAAATTGCTAGAAATATAAAGACTGCAACACTAATTGTTAACAGTGACCTAACAAAGGAAGGGAAATGAAAGCGGGAATGTAAACCACTGCACTGGCATGATAGGCGAGGGAGAGAAGAGATGTGGGCTGAAGACCTGAGGAGACTTATTGTCACTCAGCCTTCAGCGATAACCACTGGGCAACCGGTGTGAAACTGTAAACCGCAGTGTTACTGTGGCCTATGAGAACTAGGAGAGAAGGGCTGGAGACTTTGAGTAGACTTGCTGTCACTCAAACTCCAGCGGCAACCACCTGACAACTGGTGTGAGATTGCATAATAATAATAATAATAATAATTATAATAATAGTTGCCGAATTCGCAAATTGCTTTTTTTTTTACAATTACGTTAATTTTTCTTTTTCTTCTTGTAGGATCCACTCCTCAAGTAGACCTGAGGTACACAGACTAATTTCCGAGCGCGCCTCCCGTAGAGCAATGGTTAGGGAAACTATTAAGAATGAGCTCGAGCATCACCGACTGCCTAACCGTTCTGCTCCAGTGCTAGCCGATGCTAAACTCATTTAACCCATTGACAGTGGAAAGTGGTAAAGATTACGAAATACAAGTTGAGATAAAAGCCCATGTCAACTCCTAAATTGAAACCACTTGAATGTTGAAAGATGATCCATTGCCAGATAATCCACAAGTTATCTATTGCAAGATAAGAGCCCTGACTCACAGATGGAATTGAGTTGACATCAATTACAATAGAAAATTTCCGTCATTTGCACTTAATATATCAATAACTATATGAAAGTTGTTTCATCATCTTCAAGGAGATTGCGCATGCGTCCCTGTCTGTGCATGCGCATTCAACGCTGACCTCGTCTTGATCCGAAGCACTCTTTCAAATGTCTCCGTCTTGTCTTCTGGAAGGAGCGCCTCGTCATGGTGTAATGGTTGAAGAAGCTGATCTCGCAGATCATCAGCCCTGAGAAGTGAATTCGATCCTCACTGGGTAAGCTAAGCTAAGTTAAGTAAATAACGTCTCGTCTAATAGAATTTTGGTCGGAATTCTTCGGTAGCGATGATGCAGCGTTTCGTTTGGCTTTCTCTTCTTTTTCTTCTTGTCCTTCTGATTATTATTCTTCTGCTTTTCCTGATTCTTTTTCTGCTTATGATAACCAAAGAACAGACGAATGAATCAAGAGATTACGAGGAGTATGAAGAAAATAGTGAATAGTATTAGTGTAGTAAGTCCGAATAGTACTGAGAAGCCGTCACCAGATTGACCATTACTGTCAACTGTCCGGCACGTCCCTGGTGCACTCTTTCCTGGTCACCCTGTTGATTACTAAAGCTATCATGATAGTCAGTCAAGTGGAAGGGTCATTTTCTTTTGCCAATCAGACAAAGTGCTGCAGTAAAAAACGGCAAGGGGGCGAAAGTTCTTGCAGAAGTTCTTCCAAGTCAACACGTGAGCTCCCCGCGGTCTCTTACATAGAGGCTTTGGCTGGATCACGAAAGGTCACGTGAGGGAGCCCCTCAGTCGGCATCTGGAGAACATGTTCCAGTCATTAAAAGCTTCTTCTGGTGACAACTACATTGAACAGAGGAGAAGGCTGAAGCGCCCCCAATTCTTTCAGTTAGGAATTAAATACGAGAATCTTCTTTTAGCTAGATATCGATAACGTTACTTCCTCCTCCGACCCCTATAAAACCCCTGGACGCATATGGTCCAATGCTCATTAACGCCAGCATACGTAGCTGGTTATGATTCTAGCCCCAGTCTTTGTGGCAGGCTACTCTTCCTTTCTCTTTCCTTCTCCCTAAGATCGTTATCATTTCGCCGACCTTCCGGCTGATCCGATCTGAACCATTCTTTCTCCGTGGCCTATTTTTATACTAACTTGGCCCATTTTACGTCACCGATATCAAGGCATCACACATACGCACATCTACGCCACCATGTCTTCACCACGTGCTCCAAACACGTAAATCCTCGCGTTCACACATCTCTACTCCAACTCCGACGCCAGTACTATCAACAACAAGGGAGCTCCCACCTTTCACTATCTCTTCTCTTCTCATTACATTTCAAGATCGATCGTATTTATGTTATCCTTACATGTTCATCATCTTCCTATAACTCCAGTCCAAATCCCTCGTCTATCTACATCCATCACGCTGTTCATTTCACAACCAAAGATGCCACCCATAAGGCTTTCCAAAAAGTTATGCCGAACTTCTGTTTGGCAACTTGTTCTAATATTTGATCTTCAAGATCTTTTATATACGCTCACGATCAAATGCATCAACATCATTTCTGGCTGCCCAACACAGCAGCCATACCTCAGCCCCATAAGGCAAAGTAGGGAATGTTGCTCCGAAGTAGATCACTCTCTTTAAACGATGCAAACCTAGTAAATAATATTAGAAGTGCTTTGTGGCTGATATTTCCTTACGGGCGCCGGTTTTCTTTTGGTAAGTTCTGATGAAAGCCTAGGATTTCGAATGTTGAATTTCCAGGCAAATAGAGCTTCCCAATTTGTTGGATTGGTTCAATCCCTGTAAATATTAGTAGATGTTGAGATAACTTGAACTAGTTGTGGTATGCAATAGAATGTAGGTCCGATCAGATGCGCAGTAAGTTCAATTGCAGGGGTCAGATCAATCAAAAGTCAATATAATACGTCCAAATAGACTAGAGTTTTGACTCCCATTTAAAAGATATGAAGATTAAAAGTATTTGCTACGGATTCCATATTCTTTTTGGCAGAAAGGAAGAAATCCAAGATGGCTGCGTTTATCGTCTGACAGACGACGTGCAATGTGTTCTAAACAGTGGGATTTCGTATGTCTTGAATAAATTTATTTAATATTTTATATGTTTTATGTAATAAAATTAAGTTACGTGCCTTATACACAGTTTGTATTGTGTTATATTTCCAGCCAAAATGAAACCTCTGTCTCACACAGTAAAATATGGCAGCTCATTTTATTGTTTAGAAACGTATGTATACAGAAAAAAAATAATACAATTAGTCTTCTACTTACACCAATATGCTGTGTCTGGCTAAAGAGATTCCCATTCAATATAACAAACTGTGTTGTATCAGGGGATGTCTGTATTAATAGGATAAATATTTTTGAACTGTACAATATGTATATATTGCAAACAGCACTATAATGGGGACGCCTGAAACAATATAGTAATTGTGCCTTTGATATCACAAACCGCCTTATATCAGAGAATGCCTGTACCAAAAGTATTTCTCTAGTACCAATATATATATATATATATATATATATATATATATATATATATAACTTCCTAAAGAAAGAATGTCCGACGAATCAGACCATTTTGTTCTTCTGATTGCTATGACATCATCTGGGTTTTTTCAAGTTCTCAGAATGATGTAAATTCAAGTGGCCATGAAGTCAGGGTCCAGTTCTGCATAGTAATTGTATAATAAATTGGAGCCCCATCCCTTCTACAGAATGACGTTACTACCAAACTACCCAATTTAGTTCTATTCTCAACTTTTGAGCACGGTGAAGATATAGAGCTACAAAGATTCTTTCTACCAAAAATCGATTTTGAGCATACTGGGGACCGACCTATAGACCCTATTATAGAGATGCGTCTGGGCGCATCTAAAAGACGGAATCAATTCCGTACAAATAATCTATCAAGACTATTTTTATGATTTCAATTCAATTATATAAAACCAATACTAAAATCATTTGGCGTAAAACGTAGACAATAATCAATAACAATAACAACAAGCTTGGCTGCGTCAGGTTCAAGTTCCCTTGCTTCTTTTAAATCTAAAAGGTAAACACAACAGAATACATTTCTCTAGAGAATATCATTCCCAAACTACGTTTTCCATTTCAATGTCTTTCACAAGTCAGCACAGTAGCATAGTATATAAGGAAATAATGGGAGTCAGAGACATCATAGAGTCTATTAGAAAACTTGAATGGCAATGGGCCGGCCATGTTGTAAGAATGTCAAACAACCGATGGACATCACGTCTCACAACATGGATCCCTAGAGATCACATACAAAACTGAGGCCGACAAAATACACGATGAAGAGATGAACTGGACAAATTTAGAAAATACTGGCTCTGCAACACCCATGATAGAGAATTGTGGTGGATCCTGGGGAAGGTCTATGTCCAACGATAGACGTTAAAAGACTGATGATGAAAGAGTAGTCAAATGAGATGGGCTAGACGAATTCAAAAAGTAGTGGCTCTGCGACGCCCATGATAGAGAATTGTGGTGGATCCTGGGGAAGGTCTATGTCCAATGACGGACGTTAAAAGAATGATGATGATGATGATGATGATGATGATGATGATTAGTTGTTCCTGTAATAAAACAAGTCGACCTGAGTTGAAAGGGTGAATTCGTCGGAAGTTGTTGCGTACGTAATTCTTATTCGTGCATGACGTCACTGGTTTTTGGTGATGTCATTGCCTTTGTTGTGACAAACTCAATAGTGAGACTTTGATAACTACTCGTGACACTTTACGTCACAACCGGCGTCATACGAAAATGTGAATCATTGAAGTAAAATTATTTTCGGTCCAAGAAAAAGTTATCGTACTCAAATGCCATTAAACAAGATACGTATATGTATATTCCGTGTGTTTTTTTTGCGATGAGACCCTTAGTATGGTAGTCGGTCTTTATTTCTTTTTTTCACAATACAAGTTCCCCTACGATCCGAAAACAGAGTGTTCCTACAAAGACCTTTGATCTTTTTTAATGGACTTGTAATTAAGTAAAACAATGATTTTTAAATGGAATTTTAAAAGAATTTTCTTATAAAAAAGTTTCAATGGAGTAAAATGATTATTTATAATTGAATTTTACTGATAATCTATCTTTATAGTGTTTTAACGGCATGAGATGACAATGATATTTTAATTGAATTTTGATCATAAAAGAAATATCAACAACACTTAGTTTCCGACGAAGCTCCAGACAAATATTTGATTGTTGAATTTCGAGTGATTGTGGCTACTGTAGATGAGCTCAACGGTGAAATGTCGGTCAGAAAAGATAAGAGTGAGCTACTGTTTAAAACAGATCAAGACCTTGTGCTTTTGATAAAGGTTAAAAGTTAAGAGGGTTGTCGGTGGAGAGTACGGGGAGCAACAAGGTCCGACAATGGTGTCTATCATAACGACAATGAGAGGAAAAATGAGATATAATCGATAAAACGAACAATGGCGACAATTCAAATCGTACTGCACGCACATGCACTTATGCACGAGGTATGTTTCGAAAGTGTGCGCGATACGCATGCAGCCAGCCTACCACACAGGCAGACCCATTTAAAAACTGACGAAACTTGTGTTTATTTTGACAGTTTTGCTTGACAGCTTATAATACGTCCTTGAGGAAGAATAAATCTTTACATATAAATACCAATGTCACAAATTTTATTTGTATGTATGTTTATTCACGTCAAAGAGTCACGGTAGAAACATTAGTTTTACTCTCTTTTTGTCTTTAAAACTAATTTAAGAGTTGAAGAGTGTAAGATATGTGACTGATCGAGGAGGGCAGCTAAAGTGTGACTGATTGCTGTTGATTTGTGTTTGTGCGTAAGTTTAGCAGCTAAAGATCTTATGTGGGTAGAATTAAACCCCTCCCCCAAAAAACAATTTCCAATATCTTTGTAAAGTTGATTAAAGAGAGAGGAAGATCACAACTTTTGTGACTGAATGAGAGCAGCAGCTAAAGTGTGACCTACAGCTGTAGCCGTGTATTTGGGCGTAAGTTGAGCAGCTGAAGATCCTATACGGGCAGAATGGAAAAAAAAAAACTACAAATTCTAACTTCACTCTTAAGTTGATTAAAGAGAGAGGGAGATTAAAACTTATGTGAATGAATAAGGGCAGCAGCTAAAGTGTAACATACTGCTGAAGCTTTATGTCTCTGTGTAAAGTATAGAGTTGAAGATCCAAAACGGGCAGAATTGAAAGAACAAAAACAAACAATCTCTGACTTTTTTGACCGGTTTAATAAATATCAAATATTAAATTATTGAAATTGAATCTTAAATTAATAAATGATTTGTGATTGTAGCATATAAGCGTTCAAACCACCCGTAATTATTTTTAGGCGATTGTTTGGCCTAATCAAAAAGAGAAAAAAAAATCATGTCTCTGATTTGCTTTCGTTTGAACATTATTCCGTTTTTTTCGGCACCAACTCAGTTAAAATGTTGTTCGACAGAGTTGGAAGAAATTGTTATAAAATTTCATATTTGGAAACAATATTTAAAAAATCCAGGTTCCTAAAAGAATATATATATATATATATATATATATATATATATATATATATATATATATATATATATATATATATATATATATATGTGTGTGTGTATGTGTGTGTGTGTGTGTGTGTGGTACGAATCAGGCTAGCAGTATAACATAATATAATAATATATCAATAATATAAAGCCATTTCTGAAATGTAATGGATTTATTTCATAGAGTGCTCGATACATACAACATTTTACTCATGAATTTAAGTTGTTTTAGAGTAAAGCTGGAAATAAATAGTAGAATGTGGATTCGCTACACAAACTAGCTCATGTTTCTATCCACTTCAGGCCTCATCAGGCGAATGATTATCTATGTTTTTTTGGTCTAGTTTTGGGGAATTTGGTGAGAATCTTGTGAGTTTGGTAGTGAGTGGTATTGGGATATTTATTTTGTCAAAGGGTGTGAACTGGATCTGGGGGTCATCTCTGCAAGGATGCTTAGTAGTAATCTGGGAGTAGTTTTTATCTTGACCTACGTATCTTCGCATTGGGGTTTATTGCCCCTGTTGATATCCTCTGTAGCTCTAGTGGATAGCATTAATCTTAATTTTTAATTTATAATGTACTTGGGCATGTTTGAGGGTAGAAAAAGGCGATCAGAAGTTTTTGGGATGATGGGCATAGGAGCGAATTGTCTACTTTACTTTTTGATTTATTGGTGTTATTTCACATTCATTAAAGAAATTTAGAGCGATGCCTGCATTGCAGTATCGTTTCATTTTTTCTATTCGGTAAATGTTCCTTGGGTTTTTTTGTGATTCTAGTAAAGTTTAAAATCTAAAATTTTTCATTTAGGCAGAGATTGCCAGAATTTTCTAAATTTTGGCATGTATTAGATTGTCTAAGAATTTTCCACTTAACAGTTGGCTATATATATATATATATATATATATATATATATATATTTTAAAACGATGTTTAAAAATAGAAATATTGTAAAATATTAATCTATCCATAGATAACAATAAAAAATCCCGTCTTTTAACGGGTACTATGCCAGTGTTATGATGAATACTAATTAATATTCCTTTTGTAATTGTACGATAAATATCTTTTATTGATAAAATGTCTGGACAGTTTATCAACGTGTATCAGGCGTGAGCTACTGTTTATAACAGACTTAGATCTTATGTTGTTGATAAAGGTTAAAAGTCAACGAGGTCGGGGAGATGGAAGGTAGAGAAACAAAGTTGCCCCCAAATTATAGCGATGACAATAATCGATAAAGTGATCAATGACGTTAATTCAAGGCACAACACACGTACACACACACACACACACACACACACACACACACACACACACACACACACACACACACACCTTTCTCTCTCTCACACACACATTTATATGTATATACTAGTACACAACCGTGTCCAGATTTATAAATACCCAAAACGAAGATTATCACATGAGTTCAATTTCTTAAAAAAGATGCTGCCACTGATGTCGTATCAAAGGAAGATTTCAAAATTGAAATAGGGACTATTTTCGTGTGTGACCGACCTCCAAAATTAAAAAAAAAAAAAAAGAAAAGAATTCAAGGGGAATAACTTTTTTGCCTCAGTCTTTGGATCCCAGTGTTGTATGAATACCACTTTTCAACACAAATTGCAGCATTTTTCAACTGGAAATATTTAAATGAAACTTTAAAAAAAAACTATGAACGCGTTAAGATGTATTGAAATATCCATCATCAAGTCTTTTATCGTCTGCTGTTCCCCAAGATTAGCCACACTTCTCTATCATGTTTAGAAAGGCAGTTTATCAACTTTTAGAATCCAGTCATGATTCATAAGAATAGAAACAAACATATCTCTGAATTTTTTAGATGAGGTATTATTATTATTTCAATCATTATTCGGACTAACAAATCGGGTATAGCTGATCATGTATGGAGGGAAAAGGGAAACCACCTATCCCTGTGGAACGAGGTTGAAATAATTGATCAGGAAGAACACTGGAAGATTCGAAAATTGAAAGAGTCGGCCCATATGCTAGGCAAGAAAAACTGCCTCAGTAATCCTAGCATTGAAATGGATACCATATGGGAACCTCTAATAATGAAAGACAGAAAACAATAACATCAAATACCAAAAAAACTGTCACCTGAGATTTAAGGATCCTAAAAATTAGCAACGGTTGTCCACATGGACACATAGCGTAGATTACAGAATCAGACAAAGTTACTGCAAGTAATCTGATGGTTCTAGGTTCAATCCCAGTGTGAGACAATAATAATACTACTAATGCTAAGAGGGGAGTGCGGTCAATGTACCCCCGTCGGTTAAATAAAGGGTTCCGTTCGTTACTTCCCCCACACCCACCAGATGATACCTGATGAAGGCTGTAGAGTACAACTGCCGAAACGTTGTATGAAAAACAACCAAGATGAGGATAGTCCGAATAATAATAGAAATAAAGAAACAAACATATTTATATAGTTCTTCCACAAAATACCCGTATACCTGATTGGTCCTGAAAATCTATTCGCATCGACAATCTGAGTCTATAACTTTGAAAAGACGCTCTTTGGCTAAATTTCAGGCTATGTGACTTTTTAGATTCTTTATGAGAATAGATTTTCAGGACCAACCAGGTATACGGGTATTTTGTGGAAGAACTATACAAGTATGTTTGTTTCTATTCTTATGAATCATGGCTAGATTCTAAAAGGTTGATAAACCGCCTTTCTAAACAGTACAGTGTATAGTAGAACATGTTTCATTATACCGTAGAACTGGAGCAGTAGTAAGAGCAAAACCAAATCGAATGAGTTAAAAATACTAAACTGCTAAGTAAAATTCACGAATTCTTCTATAATCATTGGTAGTGGACTGATATATTGTAATTCTTTATATATAATCTGCTCTATTTATGGGGATGTTGCAAGAATGGCAGACAATCGATGGACATCCCGACTCACAACATGGATCCTCCGAGACCACATGCGCAACCGAGGCTGGCAAAATGTTAGATGGAGAGACGAGCTAGACAAGTTTAGGAAGTACTGGCTCCGTGACGCCCATGATAGGGAAGTGTGGCAAATCCTGAGGAAGGTCTATGTCCAACGACGGACGTTAAAAGACTGGTGATGATGATGATGATGATGATGATTTATGGGGAATCACTATATCTATCAAACATGCGTATATAAGGCTCCTTGTCAATCATTACTCTATGGCAGGCGCCTCCCGAGTAGTAAAAGACGTTAGGGAATAAAACGGAAGATAGCTTGCTATCACAGTCAATATTTGAACAACCATAGCGTCGAAATTTGAAATCAAGTAAAACAACGTGGTCAGAAAAATATTCTCAGAAAAAATCTCCTTATGACATCACTGGTGTTTCCCCCTAGAAAACGTCTAAAATAGAAGTAGAGACCCAGAATCTAGATGTTATCAATAAAAACCCGTCAGAATAATGCCCCAGAAAATTAAAAAAAAAATTTCACTCCTTAAAACAAAAATAAAAAAAAGGTATTTTAGAAGGGGTGTAGGGAAGTATTGGTGTCAATAGTTTAAGTCTGTGGACAAAACGGTATAGCCAGGAGTGTGGGAATACAAAAACAAATATACCCGTCCGAATAAAGTCCCTTAAGTTATTTTTCAAAAAATCAATATAAAATATGAAGAAGTTGTCAAGTGGAGTACTGATGCCAATTTTCAAGTCTGTAGACAAAACAGTATAGCCAGGAGCGCTGGAACACACAAGCATAAACAAACACACGAACACACGCACGTATAAAAAGGATAAGAACCCTTCTCTATCTTTGTTGGTTATGATTGTTCAACAGATGATGATGATGATGATGATGATCTGATAATGACGATATTGATGATAATAGATTCTTGAGTTGAAGGGGGTGACGTAAATTGGAAAGAGGTTGAAGCGTTATCAGTTATCGCAGTCTTGAATAAAAAAAATATCCGAAGATAAACTAATCTAGATTATGATTCTTAGGTTTGCACTGAACAAGGACATACTTTTGCAAAAGTTACATTTCGTATCAAACCGACAAAAAAACATTCGGTTTAGGTGCATCAAAGCTGACGTCTCTCTTGTAAAACTGTCACATTCTCACGCTTGACCATCCAATCAAGTGGATCTATTCGCGACTCTGTCGACAATATCTCCTCACTAATCATCTTTTATCTAACGTAAAAAATGATAGCGTATATATCGGGTGGTATCAGCCAGTACGTAAATGTATACATGTATATAGAAGGGAAAATACGATTCATTTCATAGAACCACCCTCCCCTGTGGAACATTTATTTTTTTAAAACTGAATAGTCTATGATCTCCCCCTAGGTCTATTTAGTATGCATTTCAATTTTTTTGAGCCTCGTCAATATTCAATCGATGTTTAATGGGGATGGAAGAGTTTCATTATAAACTAAATAGCAATGCTCCTCCAATGGAGATGGAGAATTGTGCTCAAGTAAATATATAACTTGAATTCAGCTTTACTGATCGTCCAGTTCTGCGTAGAGCAGGGGTAAAATACCAGCCTCTCGGTCTGAAGCAATGGTTTCGATCCTACATGATGGGGTAATGGATAGTATATAGCCACACTGAATAGTTGTAATGCAACGAAATAGCTGTCTGTGGATGGATCAATTATTATTAATATATATATATATATGCGCGTGTGTTTATTGAACGGAAAGTAAGGGTTTGGTTTAGCATCATAGTTATATTGTGAATAGAACAGCCCCCTCTAAGATTCTTAAAATTTTCTTCCTTGGTAGTGAGTATTTTTTTTTGATTGCTAATGTATAAAAAGTGGCTATCATTCCCTTCAAACTTCAGAATAGGACAATGATATTCATACGTACTGGTTGACTGCGAAGTAAATCGATAGTTGAAAGGGATAAGGGAAATTTCATGTTAAGACCACATTTGAGTCGGTTAATAGCGTTTGTAAAGAATCAAGTGACCCGAAGAGAGAATGTTTGAAGAGAGACAGATAGCATTCGTAACGAAGAAAGAAAGCTGCTATCTTGATAAAAGTGGGTTGTGATTAGAGAGAAAAAATTGGGGACGTTTTAACAGAGATTTACTTGAAAAAACGATTGGAATACCTTTTTAATATTATCAATATTTTTATTACGATAACAAATGTTGACAAATGTTGTCGAATATTTTATAGACAACATCGCAAGTTTTGAACAGTCGGTTATTTTTCTTACTTCATATGATCAAAAATGTGTTAATTTACAAGTGAAAATAAGAAGATTTCAAATCATCTCTGTCCTGGTCACAAGCATAAAGTTTGAAGAGAATAAGAAAAAGCAGCAGAGTATAAACTACCACTCGCCGTAGCATTTATCGACTTCAAAAAGGCGTTCGACTCAGTAGAAATCCATAAGGTCATGGAGGCCATCAGTCGGCAAGGTGTAGATCCAGTATATGTTGAAGTATTGAAACATATATACAATCACGGCAGCTCATTTATCAGGCTACATAAAGACTCAGACCCCTTCCAGCTTCAGAAAGGAGTAAGACAAGGTGATACCAGCTCACCTAAACTCTTCACAGCCTGCCTCGAGATGATCTTCAGAAGGCTAGACTGGGAGAGTAAAGGAATTAAAATAGACAGCGAGTATCTCAGCAACCTCAGATTCGCAGACGACATAGCCCTTTTCGCAGAGAACCTACACGACCTCCAACTAATGATAGATGAGCTAAATGAAGAGAGCAAGAAAGTCGGCCTACACATGAACTTCAGCAAGACGAAAATCATGTGCAACAACCACATTGGAGATAAAAACACTAAGATCGAAATCGAGGACACAGAACTCAAGAAAGTAGACCACTACATCTATCTAGGACAACGAATCTCCATGAGACCCTCAAAAGAAGAAGAAATCAAGCGAAGAATCACACTAGGATGGCAAGCCTTTGGCAGAGCTAGCTCAACCTTCAAAAATAAGAAGATCCCATTAATCCTAAAGAGAAGGGTGTATAACCAATGCATCCTCCCAATAGTCACTTATTAAGCTGAAACATGGAACCTAACCAAGAGACAGACCCGTAAGCTGAGAACCATAAACGTGCACATGAAAGAATAATGCTGGGCCTCACATGGAGAGACCACAAAACAGCACAGTACATCCGGGAAAAGACAAGAGTTAGCGATGGGCTGGCCATGTTGCAAGAATGGCAGACAATCGATGGACATGACGACTCACAACATGGATTCCCCGAGACCACATGCGCAACCGAGGCCGGCAAAATGTTAGATGGAGAGACGAGCTAGACAAGTTCAGGAAGTACTGGCTCCGTGACGCCCATGATAGAGAAGTGTGGCAAATCCTGGGGGAAGGTCTATGTCCAACGACGGACGCTAAAAGACTGATGATGATGATACATTTCAGACACATTCGATTAAATAAATAAAAAAATAGAAAGAAATAATTCAAAATTAGAACAGTGTAATAAGATAGAATAATATAGAATCTATGCATGTATATCCAACGGAAAGTGAAGGTTCAGTTTAGCATTATACTTATCTGTAAATAGTACTTCCCTCTAAAATCCTTAAACAGTTTTGTAAGTTTTTCTCGAAAAGCTAAATAGTCTAAATTCTTTCCATATTCCCACTAATTACGCATAGCAAATGCTTAACCAATTTTTAGTGGAGGGCAGAGAGACAGGCAAACATAATCATTTGTTTTATTCAAATAGATGCAGATATTCATTTATCTAACCATTTACGTGAACGATAGAAAATGATTATGCAAGGGGCGCAACTCTTCTACATTGTTGTTGAGTAGGTTACGTCTCTTTGGTAACAATCTTTATTTAATTGATCTAAGGATGTTACAGACGAAAATGAATATACAAATACACGTGGTGTCTTGTAGTATATTTTATTTTTATCGGGTGATGTATCCTAAACTATTATCATTAATTTTAACTAGTATTTTTTTCATCAAAATAATAACTTTTTAGTTGTTTTTAATCACAACTTAACTACGTCACTTGTTGAACAACGCAAATCGGAAATCAAGAATGAACTTTCGATGAGACTCGAACTAACGTCCTTTTTGCCACAGGGATGCCAGGTTAAACGGACCAGCTGCTCTACCATCTGAGTCCCGAGATCTTTACGGCTCGACTGGAGGTCGAAACTAACCTTCGAACTAATCTCCATTGGTGTCTCTCCGGCTCCATGTTTGTTTTTCTTTCCTGAAGTTTCAGAAAGAGAAATGTCTGTTTATTTCATTTCTTATTAGATGAACAATTGAAAACCATCTCAGTATTATTCACCAAATGTCTGTCCGTCGGTCTATGATCGCAAAACTCAAGAACGGCATCAACTATGGCCGCCAAATTTTCTGTAGTTACTAATTTTTGAAAAATCTCCCCCCAACTCTACTCTAATTCACCAGATGTCTCCCCGGCTGTCATGAAAATCTTCTATGGTTACTAATGGGACCTAGAGCACGTTTTTTTTTAGCAACCACTAAAAAAGATCCTAGGGATATATGTAGCCCAGGAGTCATAGAGACCCCAGGATATATACGTCCTAGGAGTTTAGAAAGGGTTAAACTGAGAAAGCGCCTCTAGCTTAGTGCCAGATTAAATTAAGTGCATTAAATACAGATATCATAATAATAATAATAATAATAATAATAATAATAATAATAATAATAATAAAGAAAGAGCTGGAAGTATAAGATCTACGACCCCCGCTGTTAGCAGTGGCCTAACAGAGGAGAAGGGAGAAAAAAACACCTAAATGTTAGTGGAGGTACGAACCACAGCACTGGTGTGATAGGTGAAGGAGAGATGAGATGAGAGCTGAAAAATTGGGGAGATTTGCTGCCACACAGTCTCCAGCGATGACCACTAGGCAACTGGTGTGAAACTGTAAACCATAGCATTGCTGTGGACTATGAGAGTGTGGAGAGGAGAGCTGGAGTCTTTAGGAGACTTGCTGTCACCCAACCTCCAGCAGGAACCACCAGGCAAATCATTGTTGATAATAATTATCTATTCTAGTATTTAGGCCTTTTCTTCATTTGTCGGTATCTCTTTTCCAATGAAACGACAAGGCCGATGTACCTAATATTTGGCATAGAGAACCAATAAAAATCGTCTACCCACATAAGCTAATCTTAGAGGCCATTTCAGGTCAACAAAAGTCATTCTCTTGTCAATCTTCGGTTCTAAGTGTTAGAGAAAAATAATTTTGATACCTGGATTTTCGTCATTCATTTTTCTTACGAATAGCATACACATTTCTTACAATAAAATTCATTCTTAAACACATAATGGTGTTTTATGGTCATACATCACTTTTTTGGTGGGGGAGGAGGCATAGGAACAGCTCATAGCTACATCAGTAAAAGTAAGTCGAGGGTATATCGGTGTCTCCCTCTACCCTTTCTCTTTCCTCGATGTAAAAAAGTGAGTGAGAAGGTGGTGTAGGAGTGAAGCTTAAGGACACATAACTCCGTGTTACTGCTAAATCAAGTAATTTTGTAATGATAAAATTGGAAGTATTTATTCTATTACTTTTTTATATGTATCTTTAACCTTTATCATTAATTCTTATTACCATTTATCGTCATCTTGATTTTTTGTTGATTTTTAAAAATCATGAATTAAGTAAGGCGATCAATCTACGACAGTAATTAAACCACGCAGATTGGAAGTAAAGATGTAGGTCTCTGTGTGAATAATAATTTTTTTACATTTTTTGTGCTGGGTAGGAAGAAATAATGAACATATTTTTATTGTGTTGTCTATTCTGAAGTTCTGTTTTCCCCCGAACAGCAACAACAACAGGTCTAATTAGTCACTCAACAGGAACTTATCACTGATAAGTCTGAATTCGTGGAAAAACCAACCGAACAACTATCAATGCTATTGGACACAAACCAAGGGACCAATTTGGCATAAACTTACATTGTAAATTTAGCATCCCACAAAAATCCTACTTAAGGATCGAATTAAAAAAAACATTTTTTCGTGACATAGGAGTAAATGTTCAGATTTTCAATTCTTTATCTCAATCAGTGCAGCCTATATGCATGATACTAACATACATAGCCAGCCAAACTAACTTGAAAACTGAAGAAACCTGTGTTGACAGTGTGTTATGACCTCTAGAGAGCCGTCTCTATTCCAAAGTCTTTTCTGCGCTGATTACATCATTTGTTACGTAAGGATAGTTGAGATAAAACTTTGGGCAAGAGCAATCATCATCATCACCATCGTCATCAAATTAAAGTACGTTGTTGGATATAGGCCTTTCCCATGGTCTGCTAGTTTTTCTGCTTCTGAGCGTCACGGGGGACAAAACATCTTGAACTTGTCCAGATCAACACGCAATCGTGCCTTTCGCCGGTCATAATTTCGCCCATGGTCTCAAGGGATCCAGTTTAGGACTGTACTGAGTACCTACTAAGTTGCTGACTATGCCAAGACAGAGCTAGCAATGTGTAAGTTCACTCCACACTTTCTAACATGTTATGGATCAGAGTATGAAGTGTTAAGAATCAAAATTTTTTATTAAAAATTCTCAAGTACATACAAGACAATTTATACTACACAACTTTAGAATTGAGGAAGAACTCTCAACATAGATTAACTAATTGAGAGAGAGAGAGAGAGAGAGAGAGAGAGAGAGAGAGAGAGAGAGAGAGAGTCCCTATTTTAAGCAGCTAATCTAAAAAGAATTTCAATGAAATAACATGAAATAAAATTCGCTATTGCAGTCAATAAGTGAAGAACCGTAGCATCGAAATTTGAATTCATGTAAAACAATTCTATCGAATAATATGGTCAGAATTAATTCTATTTCGGACATCGCTGGCGTTATCCACTTTAAAACGTCTCGAATGCAGTACAAAACACCTAGAAAAATCTCCATTCTCGAAATCTAGATGTTATTAATAAACTTGTTGAAATAAGGTCCCAAAAGGTCAAAATGCTTTTTTTTCCCAAAATATCCAAAAGTATATTTTTAGAAGTGACCCAGTGGTGTACTGATGCCAATTTTCAAGTTGGTTGACAAAACCAGGATATGGCCAGGAGTGCTGGAACAAAGACACACAAATATTATTAAAAAAGGATAGAACCTTTCGCCGTCTTTGATGGCTACGATTGTTCAATAAATAAGACTATCTGAATAAGGCTTCCTTTTTATTAAGTGAATTGGTATAAAAAGAAACAATATGGTGAAGTTGACGTAAAAAAAAATTCTTCCTTTGCTCACTCACTATCTTTCTACTTTTTACCAACGCTGTGAACCGGTTAAAAAAGAATGTTGTTTATCTCTTTTCAATCACTCCCTTTTCTGGTTCTTTAATTCCTTACAAACGCTGTTGACCGATCTGAAAAATTGATCTTGACATGAAATTTCCCCCGTCCTTGAAGTTGCAGTTAAAAATAAACAAAATATCCATGAGCAGCAGGAGCACATCTGACTAATAAGAGCATCGAGAAATAACTGCGTGGCGTTAGTTGAACCAAGACTGTCTCGAAATAACAACCTCCGTGGTACTCCGTAAGCCTGCCCCCCCTCGCCCCTGAGACGATCTATATAGAGCGTGGATTGCATCGGGTCATATTTGGCGCCGAATGCAAAGTTTTATGTGCAGACGACATTCATGGATGAATATCCGGTTTTGGGAGCTTCTCGGTCTTCAGAATTTCGGATAAAACATTGGGTAACTGTTATGAATGAATGTTTTAAATTTCCTCGGAGTAAATACAAACGTGGGTCTGATTAGTCACTCAATAGAAACCGCCAAGAGACCTCCATCTTTTGGTAATATGATGTATTGGGGTGATCCTTTAAAATTGGGAAAAGAGGGTTATCAGTGAATAAATTACTTCTCTCACTTTCTGTTGGATTGTGATCATCAAAAAAGTCCGAAAATATCACCAAAAAACAAAAAAAAAACAAAACAAAAAACAAAAACAAACAACAAACAAACAAAAAACAAGTGAGAATGCTGCCGGACACAAATTAGGGGATCAGTTTAGCATAAATATGAACTCCCAATGAACTATTCAGAGGAGTAGTTTTTGAAAAAAAAAAAAAGAAATGTTTTTTCAAGACATAATAAGGAGTAAATGTTCTAATTTTCAGCCTTCTATAGTCATCTGCACAGCCGGTACGTTTAATACATAGATAGCCAACTAGCCAGACCAACTTAAAAACTGAAGAAACCAACGTTGACAGTTCCTAATAGACAAGACTGAGTAGAAATGGTTGTTCACAGGGAACTGTGCAAAAGTTTGACAAATGAAAGTAGTTTGGGTGGGTGGGTACTTCAAGGTTAGGCGAAGGCGTAAGTGTGTTATCAATTAAAGATCCTGAATTTTGTTGATTAAAAAATATCTATCGATATGAACTTGCCTTGAACATTTTGAGTGTAAGTTTTCCAGCCAAGGTCATCAAAGGAAGGACACTCCCAAACCTGCACTCCTTCTGACGCATATTTTCTACTCAGAGATAAGTATAGATTGCCAAGGACACTCACAGAGCTTTGGTTGGATATTGTCTTCAGCTACCAGGATCGAACGAATCTACTAGGATATAATGCATGTTCTTATTTTCATCTGGTTGAATTACTTTGAACTACTAAACAAAGTAGTAATCTATAAGCCTACGGCAGTATTTAAGCAGTATATAAAGGCCTCCAAAAGTATAAGTCTTTACTAAAATGTATCCTTTACAACCCCTTTTCTGGCCAATTTGACATGGATCAGACTGTAGTATCTGTTCCTTGAGGCGCCGGTACTGGCGCTTGCCTGCCGAATGGGCTGGAGATCGTATGTGTCAAAGACTGAGTGCGCCAGAGCAATGCATCGGCCAATGAGGTTTTACTGAGGCCGCGTATTGCTTCGTCCATCAGGAACCTTCGGCTTCCCTTTCTATTACTTGGCCCTGCTGTGGGGAATATGGCACCCCAGGGCAGCACTGTTCCATTGCACTTAACGGAACAGGTCAGGGTAGTGCCTGACGCTTTCGTGGCGGTGGTTGCTTAGCAAACCAAAGCCGCGTCGGCTAGAGTTATTTTTTCCCAGTGGACGTGGATGATAACGAAATCTTTTTGTAAACTAAGCTGAACAATTGCCTGCTATTATGTAGTTGTAGACGGGATCTTCATCATCATCATCATCAGTCTTTTAGCGTCCATCGTTGGACATAGACCTTCCCCAGGATTTGCCACACTTCTCTATCATGGGCGTCACGGAGCCAGTACTTCCTGAACTTGTCTAGCTCGTCTCTCCATCTAACATTTTGCCGGCCTCGGTTGCGCATGTGGTCTCGGGGAATCCATGATGTGAGTCGTGATGTCCATCGATTGTCTATCATTCTTGCAACATGGCCAGCCCACCGCCATTTGAGATTTTTTATGGATTCTATGATGTCTCTAACTCTTGTCTTTTCTCGGATGTACTGTGCTGTTTTGTGGTCTCTCCATGTGAGGCCCAGCATTATTCTTTCATACGCACGTTGCATGGTTCTCAATTTACGGGCCTGTCTCTTGGTTAAGTTCCATGTTTCAGCTCCATAAGTGACTATTGGGAGGATGCATTGGTTATACACCCTTCTCTTTAGGATTATTTTTGAAGGTTGAGCTAGTTCTGCCAAAGGCTTGCCATCCTAGTGTGATTCTTCGCTTGATTTCTTCTTCTTTTGAGGGTCTCATGGAGATTCGTTGTCCTAGGTAGATGTAGTGGTCTACTTTCTCGAGTTCTGTGTCCTCGATTTCGATCTTAGTGTTTTTATCTCCAAAGTGGTGGTTGCACATAATTTACCGTTAAACTGATCTAATTTCAAATAGGGACACCCAAAGCGTATTTGAGTTAGAGGACTTTTTAAAAATCTCCTGAAATCAAACGAAAGAAAACAGCGGCCATAGAAAAACAAAACAAATCGTATTCATTGAATGATCACCCCCATGACATCTGGTCTGACCAATGGCAATATATTTCGACATCTTTCTGTTTTCCCCCCACCCTCTTTAAATCTAAAGCTGAAATCGAAAAATCTCAAATTTTAACATTTGACTTATTGCAATGATAAAGTCAACTTTCTGATCACAGCTTTGAATCGGATTGTAAATTTACGACAACGAATAAACAAAATCAAAAGGTGAGCTCACACCCTCTTGCCAGCAGGAGCTCAGTATACACCTGGCTGCTTTCAACCATTCGGCCAGGGAAACTCAATAGACAGAAGTGAGTTAGATTTTGAGCGTGGGTTTACTCTTCACCGATTATACTGTTGAATCGTTGTAGTAGGATTAAGGTACGATTCAGGGTTGTGATAAAAGGTAACTGAAAGTTAGGATGAAGGTAAAAACTAATCAAAATTGATATTATTGTCACCTGAATTAGATCGATTTGACAGTTCTCCCGTCAATTCAGATGAAACACATCTATCCATGTTCATTCTTTTCTCCAATAACATGCATATCGGTAGAAACACCCTTGTTGTCAAACTCCTAGGGCGTTGACTTCATTATTGCAATTAGTCAAATAAATTAATGTCTAAAGTTTTTTTTATCAACAAAAGTAACTAAAAGTTGGGATAAAGTTGAAAACTAGTCAAATTGATAATGATTTTACAATACTTTATCCAATAATAAGAAATAAATTGAAAATATTGTTGTATTAAAAGTGACACTTTCGGAAGTAAATGGTTTGGGAAATCGAATTTCTGAATCATCCACTCTATTCTCCTGACCTCTCTCCTACAGGCTATCATTTCTTCAAACATCTCGATAACTTCATAAAGAATAAAGAGCTCTAAAACCGAGCAACGGCAGAAAAAGCTTTAGTGTGTTTACTGAGTCTGTGGAAGTCTATTTTGTCTGGGCACATGGGGAGAATGTGCCCAGGGAGGCGTTGGTCTCCACAGGTAGTTTTCACGCATCAACACGTTTTTTTTTTCTTTGCTCTTCCGAATATTTGAGCAAGGACGAGGGATGACATGACAGGATACCAAGATTCATGCTGATTTTCTAGACAGGCAGGCAGGCTCAGGCAAGATACTGGAACAAGCAATGTTCTCAATGGTTTCCAACCGGGGTTCGGGGTTTAAGGCTGTTAACTAAAAATCATTGCCAAGTCTACCATTTTTATGACTTGATCAATCATTTCCTTCAGCTCTTCCAAATGATAGGATATCAAGACTTCTGGCTACAGATAGTCATATATATTTTCAGGCAGGCAGTCTGGCTCAGGCAGGTTTTCTTTAATAGCTGTGTGGCCGGAAAGTTATGCATAAAATCATGCCATGGGTCTTGGGATATTGGTTTTTACTGTAGGTGCATAAATGACATCATTAAATATTGGCCAAGATCTTTTTGTTTAATTGGAAACTACTTTGATTAAACCTGATATCTATCACCTTATTTTTTTTCATTCTAATTTTGAACCTTGAAAGATATCTTCACTCTCTGGACAGTCTAATATCATACCATTTGGTTGAAAATATAAACACAACACAATAAATTTCTAATATATATTTTTTTTTATTTTTCAAAAAAAAAAAAAGAAAAAGAAAAAAAGAATAAAAAAAGAAATACGAAGAAAAAAGTTATTAAAAAAATTATTCAAGTTTTTTTTTTTTTTTTTTGTTCGATTTTAACAATTTTTCTCCAGCGAGTCCTGCTAGCTTCAGTCGTAAAAATATGAGAACAAGACTGACGGTTGGTGAAGAGGGTACCATCTGGAATGGAGATGACGCTGGATAGAAACCAGCTCGTAGCAGCAGGGTCACAGACAAATGCCAGAAGTTTTGATTTTCGTTGAAATTTTTCTGAAGAGTCAATGTTGGAACTACCACCATATTGCGAAATAGTTTTTCATCTTCGCATTTCACAAATTAGAAAAATATACCCCCCCCAATAAACAAACAACAAAAAAACGTGTCTAGTTAGTCACTCATTAGAAACCATCACTAAACTAACGTCTTTTGGCAGCATGATGTGTTGGGGTGGGGTAGGGTGATCAATTAAATTTTTGTTTTGTAGATATAATAAAGCATAAATGTTGGAATTTTCAGCTCTGTAGTTCAATTAATTCAGCCTGTATGTGTCATACATACATAGCTAATCAGCCAGACCAACTTGAAAAATGAAGAAACCTATGCTGACAGTTTTGGTCAATGGTCTCTAAAATAATGATAAATACCTACAAATATAAAACAGCAGAAAATATGCTTAATATACTTAGGATGTCTCCATCTAGTGAATCACCATAGCCCCACAACCAGCCAAGTGAGTCACTGATTCTTCTCTCTTTGAGTGTCTGTGTCTATGAGTGTGTCTCTCTCTCCCTGGGTGCTTCTGGTCATATTTTGGGGGTTCTTACTAGGCACCATTTAAAAAGATTTTTTTCTTTTTTCAATTCCTCAAAAAAGTGCTTTTTTAGGTCTCTGGTCATTTTGAACCAACTAGGCCAAGATCTTGTGCAATTTTTACTTTTCTAAATAAAAGATCAATTTCCCTAGATAATTATTTAAATAATTAGTTCTGGCGTACACACAAGGGCTAGGGTGATTCATTTATGTGAGATAGGGATATTTTATTACACTGGTTAAAACCAAATTAGACTTGTTTTATGTGGTCTCCTGTAGCCGTTATTATCATAAAAAAAGCATCTGGCAAAGACAGTTTCAATCATGAAAGTAGATGGGTCATGGGGGTCTTTTTTATTACTCTGAAAACCTAAGGAAAAAAAAAAGAAGTTTCATTTTCTCATGGAGACTTACAAAAAAGCCCCAATAGGTCATACCTTATATAGCCATTTTTTCTATTCCTAACCTTTGATAGCAGGAGCCTTTTCTTTAGGCAAAGCTGTGAAAATCTGATAACTTGATCGATCTGGAACAAAACTAAAAAGATATAAAAGATCGACCGATCATGAGAAAAGTAGAAATGTTTTGATCCTCCAAGAACAAATTCCTATTAAAACATGATCCCTAAATAAGATCGCAAACTGAAAATTTGACTCAAAACTAACACCACGATTGTAGTTTCTAGTTGGCAAGAGAGAGAAAATGCAACCTAATTTTTTCCTCCCCAGGCTTCCATATTATAAAATTATGGACGTTAGCTTTTAGTGGGGTCTAACAAAAAAGCCCCCTGCCAGGTAACTAAGTACCTAACTGAAAAGAACCATAATAGGCTTTTGTCTGTGATGTTAAAAAAGAAAGAAAAAAAAAAAAAAAAAGAAACAGAAAAAATATCGGCAAAATAATATTTTCGAGAACCCAAAATTTGATTCTACCAAGTTTTACGTTTCAGGCAACAATGGTTGTGACACAAATTAATATATTTCAATCAAAACAATAAAAATATTCTCAATAGATTTTTTGTATGGATTTTCTCTTTCTTTTTACAACATAAGAAAATAAATTCAATCAAAACACTGATAGGATGATTTACTTATACCTGAATATTATAATTACAGTATTTCATTTCAGAATTATCCAAATTTTTAATTCCCATGTATTAGTCATATGCACAGCAGATTCCGAGCATTGTTTCATGTATATCATTGACTGAGAGTGTGCGTGTGTGTGTGGGTTGTTTGTAGTTGTTAAATCGTTATTGTGCCTTTCATTTCTATTGTTATGGAAAATGAACACATACATAATAAATGAAGAAATAAAACAGATTTATTTTCTATTCTTTGAAAAAAAAAATATATCTGTATAATGAATCTATTAAGACTATTTTCCTTTATTGCTTCAATAACAATAACACTTTTCATCACGTTACCTGAAATGTGAACCTTTCGACAAAAATCAAATTGTCGGGTCCCCCAAAAACCTTATAGTGCCAGGAGAAAAAAAAAAAAAAAAAAAAAAGAAAAAAGGAAAAAAAAGAAAAAAAAGGGAAGAAAAAAGGAAAAAAAGAAAAAAAAAGAAAAAAAACGAAAAAAAAAAAAGAATCCAAATTTCAGTAACAATTTGCACCTTTCAAATCATTCGCGACTGACGTTTCCCTGATGTAAATATCAGACTTTTTAAAAATCAGTTTTTAAAACTATTTCGCAATGTAGTAATTTAGCCAACAAGAAAAATAAAGTAGATTCCAGTTAAATCCTCAGGGTATTGATTTATTAGAGAAAAAAAAGAAAAAAAAAAGAAAAAAAAAGAAAAAAAAGAAAAAAAAGAAAAAAAAGAAAAAAGTCTGGTTAGTTACTCAATAGAAACTGTCACCTTGACCTACATCTTTTGGCAGTATGCCATGTTGGGGGTGGTCAATTAAAAAATTGGAGAAGTGGGTGATCAATGAATAAATTACTTCATTTGCCTTTGCCTTTTGTTGGGCTGTGATCACAAATAATTTTGATAAAAATCGATGTAGCCCATATGTGTCATACATGCTCAACCAGCCAGCCCAACTATGTTTACGGTTTCGGTTGGCGGTTTCTACACAAAAACATATACACACTCAGACGCAAAAAGGTATATCTGTTGTAATTTCTTTCGATTGTTTGGGTCATCAACAATAAAAGTGAAAAATCACTTTCATTCCCAACTATTCTCACTTTATCCCAGATACTAAAATAGAAAATGAAACTGTTTATATGTTGCTACATGTAATTGGGGTAGGCTCATTATTGGGACAAAATTATTATTCCCATTGCGTCCCAATTAACTGGATTTAGTCCATATATACACACACACACACTATATATATATATATATATATATATATATATATATATATATATATATACACACACACACACACACACACATTTTATTTCTATTGAAATTGTTTATACGTTGTTTCATAAAATAGTGGGAGCCGCCTCATTGGGACAAATTGTTCTATCCCTATTAAGTGGAATTAGTACATTTTATATAATAGATATTTTAAAATTTATTCTAATCATTTATATGTTGTTTCATATAATACGGGAAGCCTCTTGATTGGGCCAAATTTCACTATTACCACTGTGTCCAAATTAACAAAATTAGTATATATATATATATATATATATATATATTATATATATATATACACACACAAATTCTTTCTGATGACCCTTTGTGAAGCATAGGGCCACATTGTGGTTTCGATTGCAAGAAGTTTTTATAGTGTGGAGTTGCTAGCCCTTCCATACATGGCTAAAGGGCTCTAACTACTCAACTATTTTACCCAAAGCTGGAGGAATAAGTGGATTCATGCCTTTCCTAAGGGCATTAGTGTGAAGTGAACTTGAGCAGTCTCGACCGAAAATTGATCCCACTTCCGTGCTGGCTACGCTACTCCTCACCTCCACTGTAAGTATAAAACAAATGAAAAAAAATTCCCAAAAGATGTTCACTAGTTAATTTGATATCGTCTAATGAAAACTGTTTTATCAGAACAACATTGGGAAGGCAAACAGGGGTTAACTCGGAGGGAATTTGAGGCAAATACCAACAGTATAACTGGATGCACAAATTCTAAGTAGTTGCCTAACAAAGAAGGGTCCAGAGTGAGGAACAAGGGAGACAACTTGAGGATTTAATTCTTGGAAAGGGAGGTAAATAGGATACAAAACTACTTGACTTCGAAATCAAAGCTGAAAGGACCTCAGGCAGGGTTGCCAGATTGGGCCAGAAGGAAAGATCAGAGCTTTATCTCGGAGACCTACTCAACACAGGCATTGGAATAGTATTGAATTTAGAAATGGAGCAAGTCTGGAGGCAGTGGTTCAATACGAGAATCTTGAGGTGAGAGAGGTTGGTATTGATCCTCTGCCTCCAGACTTGCTCCATTTCTAAATTCAATACTATTCCAATGCCTGTGTTGAGTAGGTCTCCGAGATAAAGCTCTGATTATCTCCCTTTATGACCAAATCTGGTAACACTGACTTGGGATTAATGATCTGTGTATTAACCAATTCTCTCTCTCCTGGCCCCAAAGGGCTACAAACATTTCACACAAAAGGCATCACTTTTCTACAGAGAGAGAGAGAAAAACAAGTGGAAATACAGAGAAAACCGTTCATTATAATCACGGATAATGTTATCATAATGGTTATTGTTATCAAAACCAGTTGTTTCAAATATTCATTTCCAAAATTCAAAATGAATCAAAAATTTCAAAATTTTTTTTATGATGTAAAAAAATTTTTTTTCAACAATGAATTTAATATCATAACAATGAAAGTAAATTGTCCTAATTTTTACATCTTTTTTTTCTATCAGCCGGTGATTGTTATTTAAAAGACCGTTCCAAAGTGATCACAATAATTGGCTTCCTCTGCATAACATCTTTCAAACATCAGAACCAGTTTCCATATAATTTTCTGACTGTTATCTTCATCTTTGTTGTTTTCAACCATAACTTCAGTTTAAATCACTATTTTCTTGTTTTAAAAAAATGTTACAAAAAAAAAAAAAAAAAAAAGAAAAAAAAATGTGCTTGTCAAAACATGTTAAAAACAACGATGTCCCTAAAATACACGGAAAATATTTGGAAAAAAATCGGCGGCAGAGATTTTAAAGAAATCCATAGTGATGCAATGTCCGGACTGGGATTTGATCTATAATGTAGGTAGGATGTACTTCTCTTATCCAACAATTTCTGTGGTCTGTTAATGGCCAGGTTCCAACCTTGCTGGATGAAAGTGGTACAACCGTACAACCACTGAATTTGTATAACTGATATTACTTTCGCTTCCAACAATCATAACAGGAGCCACCTTTTATCGCCGTGGAAGTCACTTTTTCAAGGCCTTAGATTCATTCAAAGCTTGATGGAAATGCAACCAATCTTTAAAAACTTTGAGGGAAGAATGAATTGTGTATTACAAGCCGGCAGACAGCAGTAAAACCTTCCAAAGACTTGTGGTTAAATGAAGTAAATAGAAAAGATAATGAGAAGGTGGAGTTGTTGAACCATAGAATTTATGAGTTGAAAGTTTCTTCTGTATTCAGATTTCATATTCTGTTAATGATCGACCACCAGAAAGAAAATCAATAGTTCTTATTGTGTCAGAAACTTTGAATTCAGAGCATGGATGGGTTACAAAGACGTAACCTTTAACATACAGATGCTACACCTGCACAGGGTCGGCCAAAATTTTTTTGGGACATCTAAAGGATGAGTTTAATTATTCAAAATTTATTTTTTAATTTTTTTTTTTACAGATACATGAAACCCCTGATTAACGTGGTTCCGATCAGTGCAATTATGATTAACGGGCTAACAATTCAAATTTGCGATGAAATAAATTCTTTATCATGCTCCATCTTCTTTCAAAACGATTTAACAATAGGGACCTCCGGTGAGTTCGTGCACTTTCTTTACAACAGTAACAGGCAAACCACACCAATATTTTTAAAATCAACCAAAAATCAACTAACGGATTTTGATAAAATTTTCAATATTTATTCATGAATAAATGAATTTATTTATAAAAAGGATATTTTGTAAGAAAAATTCGTGGAAATATTTTTCAAGTCAATCAACCCTCCTCTTTACTTGATTTAATGAAACCTCATTTCGACATTAAGATAAATCCCCTAAGAAATTAAATCACTCGAAATTTTATTCAAAAATTTAACCAGAGATGTAGAAAATATGCCTCGAATTGGAAAATATAAAATGCAATAAGACTAAAATAGTGCTTTTGTTCAGAAAGTTTTACGAAAAAGGAGGAAAGAGAGAAAACTCACCAAACTAACAGTAACTTTTATTTTTATCAAAAAATAAGATTGCTCCTTTATTTCCAAAAAATTACAATTCTGATCTAAATTTTTTCTATTATCCGTCGCTATCGTCTTAATAATAATTTTGATTTTTTTTATTTTATTTGAAGTTCACGGTTAATTAGATTATTTGGTATTTCCCGAGAATCAGAGTCCACAGTCACTACGTATCGAGTTACCTCCCTTACATACACTTCTAAAGTGATGAAGTTCCATTTTCCAATTTTGACTATAACAACTGGCATTGTTTTAGAATTATCTTAGCAAATATAAACATCAATTAAACATTTTCAGAACAGTACCCAAGTGTGTTGTTCTTTTTCTGGATTGATAATTGAAAAGTAATCTTACAAAAAAGATCTATCATAAAAGCATTAAATCTTAATCCTTAAATGAGGTATTATCTCAGATGTCCATATTTTTGAGAAAGTGTGTGTATGTATACATATATATATATATTTTATAATCATGACTGGCATATATACACAAAATTACAATGATATGCAGTAAGGTACTGTAATCAAAATGTTCAATTGAAATTTATATTTGCTTGGATGCATCTTGGAACAAAAAACAAAAGCCAGATGCAGAAAAAAAAATATGAAAGTTGCAGCTTTGACAGAGAATATAAGGAAGGTAACTCGATATTTACTAAGCTTACTGAATGTCTGAACCAAGATTCTCTATTCCCCATAGGTTTTCAAGTACAATTGATGTGGTTTTGATCAGCTTAGCACTTTTTAAGGATGTATCAAACACGCTATCCAAGGGTTTTACGTATTGTCGTATTTCACTAAATGACGACTGAATAAAGAGGAACACTTCTTTTTCGGACAGAATTAGGGGTTCATACTTCTCATATCAGCTCAAGATACACAGAGTGTCCATAAAGTCTCTATTTTAAATTTGATTTCCGTTTAACTCTTAAATTCAATGAAGAAAAAAAAAAAAGTTGTAATCGTGATCAAGGGAAGTAACTCCCGATTGAAATTATCATCCCTTTATCACTAAGTGTATTGAAAATTTACCTCCCATTCAATTCACAGAAGAATTCCATTATTTTTTTATTTAAAAAAAAAAATTTCTTTTCATAGAAGAGTTCCACTGTCAATACAAGTGGTTAAACAGCTGTCCGTGAATATTAGAGTAAGACGAAAATAGACAGACTTTACGGAGACCCAGTAGTTAATAATACAAAAACCTTGAAAAATAAAGTGAAGAGAAAAAAAGTGTGACCCTAATTGAAGCTCGGCCTCTCCACATTAACAACCGAGAAACAGAAATAGAAATGAGGGATAAATGTCTATTTGAGAAGGTTGCGAGATCTGTCTGCCGTCATGTACAAAAAATTTGAAGGCCTGCTTCCCTTTTCCAGACGGTAAAGGGTAGCGGTTGTTCAGGGAAGCTTAGATAGTTTCAACATAATTTGCAGGGAACATTCCATAATCTCCATTGGGACCAATTCCATTCCACCAGCCTTGATCGACCATTTCAACATTAGTTATGATATCATCCGGATCAAAAGAGATCTCTGTTTCATCGGCTGGAAAGAAAGAAAAAACTGGTTACTGACTTATAACTTGAAAAACGTTTCTTCACTAAGTCCAAATTGGATAAAAATGAGATTTTTAATAATTTCCATTCAGTTTAGAAAAAACAATATTCTAAATAGATGTAGACACCCTTTTTTTTCACTAAGTTAGAACTTGATAGCTGCTAAATCGAGCCCACAAGATTTAAAATTTAAATGAAACATGAATTTACGAGTTACCTGGTCATTTTTAGCTGAGAGTTTCTAACTGCATTTTGCTCTGTACAATGTCCAATTATTATCTAATAATTCAAGAGATCAGCACACTAATTGAGCTGCATTATGTAGACATAAAACTCCTTTCCTAATTGAATCACCATAGCCCCTTAAAATCCTAGCCAGCCAGCCAAGTGGGCTACAGATTCTTCCCTCTTCGCTTGTCCGTGTCTCCAAGAGCTTCTGGTTACATTTTTGAGCTACAACCTTAAAAATTTGCATAAATACACCATTAAGGACCATCTAAAAACGTTTTTTTTGGTCTTCATGGTCAATTTTGGATGAAAAATGCCCAAATCTTGTGCTGCTCTTTGAAGATAATTTCAGAGAAAATTTTTATTTTTTAGATTATCAATTCTGGTATATACCCGGGTTACAGTGATCAATTTATCCAAGGTAATGGTATATGCTCCAACTTTGCTTTGAATCTAAAATCTATGAGCACATTTCAATTTCTCTTTTAGCATGCTTTGATAACAAATGTTCATTATTGCATTCATTATCAATCATCTTATATTACTCATGTTCTGTAACTTCACAAGCAAGTTCCTTTCATTTTGCAAATACTCTTTTGTTCATACTCAAATGTTCATAGAAAAATATCTGCCTTGCTTGTATTTATTTTGCATGTATTCTTCTTTTATATTTGTCTAAGGCTATATCCGAACAGTACTGAAAGTACATTAATTTCAAAAGTTTGGAACATTACATGAGTGATTTCTAAAATCATATGAACATTCTAGATTGAATATGAATTTCTCTGCAAACAACACTTTCATTCCTAAGGTAGATCTTGAAGGAGAAAAATTCATTCTTAAATTCTTCTTGAGTAATAATTGGGTACTTAAACAAAACTTGGGTCCAACAACTAAATAAAAAAGTTTTTCCCATTGAATCATTTCAAAGAAATTTTTGAGGCTGACCATACATGAAAATGATCCCTATTTTTATTTTAAAATCTTTCTCTTGCTATACGAAGTAAATCTGAAAACAGATTTATGCTATATCTTTATTTGATACCCAGTGATGTTGTTCAGACCTGGGCCCCTTTCAGAAGGAACTGTTCCTCAGTGAAATAAGTGACCCCAAGTACAACATAATCATGGGGGATAAGCAGAAAATTTGCCAAAACTGTAACACAGTGTTGTCAATTCAAAAGATATCTTTCGGGTAGTTTGACTGTCGAAAAGTACGTAGAAGACCACAAAATGCCAAAGATAGTTGGAAAAAGAAAAAAAAATGCTAAAAATGGTTAAATAATGGCCAAAATGTTAGAGAACTTCTGCATTAATTTAGTGATTTTCATACTGCCAAATGATTTATTTGTTAATGATGGAAATTCAACACTCATGCATTATATTCGTAAACGAACCGTAGCAGGGAAGTTTAGACAAATATAAGTGGTACAACATATTAAACGTTACGTTGTCTATACGACATGTACACCACGTTGAAGCAAGGTTTGGTAGATGAGTCACATGCAGTTTTTTGCATCCCATTTTTATGTGAAAAAAATGAAACGTGCTTATGAGTTTATATATATATATATATATATATATATATATATATATATATATATACATACATGGTTTTGTTTCAACCATTTTTACAAGGCTAATCTATTTAAGGATTTAAAGGAAAAAGACAAATTGATGGATACGAGATGAATATGTTAGTGGATAATAAACTCAAAGTTTTTCTTTGTAATAAGTACTCTTAAACTGACAATGGATTTAATATTCACATGGGTGAACACTTAATAAGAAGTGACATGAACAATGAGTTACATCTATTATTATACTTACTGATCCCTCATCGTTGAGTATGTTTTTTGGGTAACCTATGCAAGTAAAATTCTGTGTTTAAAAAAAAAAAATTGAATGATGCGTAGTATAAAACAACATCCGTATATAATACATTATGATAATACTCCATATAAAATAAACTACACGACATGAGTTATGTATTGAAATCACAGCTGAAAGGGAGGTGGTGTTTGATCAACACTGCTGAGGTGCCATGTTGGGATGACTGTTTTGTTTTTAAATCCTCCAAATTAATTCATGGTAAACAACTGATGATACCAACAAGAGAAAATTTACTCAGAGTACCTTAATAACAAAGTACATGTAAAACAAGAAGGAATAAAAAAAAAGAAATCACTGAAGAAAATTACATAAATTACATTGACAGATATTGGAAAATAAGAGACAGAAGTGATGCCAAAAACTTTTTGAAAAAGTTTCTATAACATGTTTATTATTTCTATTAATATTCGGACCATCCTCATTTCGGCTGTTGCACTCTACGGCCTTCATCAGGTATCATCAGGTAGATGAAGGGAAGTAATGAACCGAACCCTTTATTTATCCGACGGGGGTATATTGACCGTACTCCCCTCTTAGCATTAGTAGTATTGTTATACTGTCTCACACTAGGATTGAAACCTAGAACCATCAGATTACTTTACAGTAATTTGTCTGATGCTGTAACCACTGTGCTGTGTCCATGTGGACAACAGGTGCTAATTTTTAGGAGCCTTAAACCTCAGGTGACAGTTTTTTTTTTGATGTTATTGTTTTCTGTCTATTATTATTATTTCTATTATTAGAGGTTCCAATATGGTATCCATTTCAATGCTAGGATTACTGAGGCAGTTTTGCTGGCCTAGCATATGGGCCGACTCTTTCAATTTTCGAATTTTCCAGTGTTCTTCCTGATCAATTATCTCAAGCTTGTTCCACAGGGGTAGGTGGCCCCCTTTTCTTTCCATACATGATCAGCTATACCCGATTTGTTGGTTTCACCTTTGCTCACCGCTTTTCGGTGTTCTTCCACCCAAGCCTTCAAGGGGCGACATGTTTCAGAGATATACTAAAATGTTTAGTATTTAAAGCTGTAAAGCTTTCTGGACATAGAAAATTTAAACATAACATCATATAGCAGTGAGGTGAATTTCAATTTATTTAGAGTGCCTAATACCTTCTACTACCTATTTGTCACAATACCTTGAGATGAATAGGTAGAACATGATCAGAATAGGAGAAATTCTAGAGAAAATTTTCGTGCTCCAAAGCACTCTTCAGAAGAGTGGATACATATATATATATATATATATATATATATATATATATATATATATAGTCTCTGGGTCTGATGCAAAGGTTTCGATCCTACCTCGTGGTATGAGATGGGATAATGGATAGTCTGTAACCACACTGAAGTGTTGTAATACAACGAAACAGCTGACTGTGGATGACTCAACTATTTAATCATATATATATAACACCCAGGAAAATGAAATGTATAAGGGGAAATTTTTTAAAAATGTTTAAAAAATCCCAAGTCCTAATAGAAAAAAGAGTCTGGTTAGTCACTGAATAGAAACCATCACATGACCAACATCTTTTTTGCAGCATGCCGTGTTTGGGGTGATCAATTAGAAGTTTTTGGAAAACGGTGATGAATGAATATATCAGGCGATGATCCCTAAGAAGGTCTGAATTTTCAAAAAAACCGTTATGAATGTTGCTGGACATAATGAGGATTAAATGTTTAAATTTCCAGCCCCCTAAGCACCATTGGTGTAGCCTGAATATAAATACTTAGCCAGCTGGAATACCTTGAAAACTGAAGAAATCCATGTCGCAATTTTGGTTGACAGTTGCTAACAACGAAAAAATTAATGGTAATCACAAAAAAGCAAGTCAACAGGAAGAATAAAAAAAGAAATTTTAAACAATTTGGCAGGAAAAAGATGAAAAATAAAAAATGAAAGAAAGAAAATTGAATAAAAAAGAAACAGCTTAGTGGGTAATAGTCAAGCTGGGCGTCTCAGGGAATAGATTTCAAGGGAGATAACTATTTCAAGAAAATTCAAGGGAGATAACTTCACTGGACTGAAAAAATACAACTAATGATAAATATAAGGTTGACAAGCTGAACGAACAACAGAAAAAGGTATATGAATATCTCATTATAGAATTGAAATACTTTATTGCAATGATAACATCACTTAGATGGCACAACTACAAACTAAGTACAAAAAAGTCAACAAAAACACGAAGACAAATCAAATAATGAATTGGAAAAATTAAAAATATTGCTGTATTCAAAGATTACTATATCTCAAATGTTAATATCAACATGTGTCAAATATTGGTTGTAGAGAATAAGGTTTAAATCCTTCAGGCTAGAGGGTGAGAGTCCGATTCTCCCTGTGGCCTCTTTATTTCGGATTTAAATGTTGCCGTAGAATTACGGTCTGAACTAAAGTTGTGATAAAAAAATAACTGTAAATTAGGATGAAGCTAAAAACTAGTCAAAATTAATAATGAAATGAAAATGTTTTTAGATATAGGAAATGAATTGGGGTATTCCTCAAAAGTTTTTACAGAGGTTTGGCTTACATGGATTATCTCTATTTATTTTTAAATAAGCATTTAGGCATAAATTCAAAATCTAATATATTGTCGGAAAAGGGAGAAACTCTTCTGACAAAATGAAAATCATAATCATAAAAACATCTAAATTTGCCCCCCCCCCCAAAATGTACGTTAAAAGTGTTTTAAACTTATTTCTATTAATATTAGGACCATCCTCATCTTAGTTGTTTATCATACAACGTTTCGGCCGTTGTATTCTACGGCCTTCATCAGGTATCATCTGGTAGGTGTGGGGAAGTAAAGAACTGAACCCTTTATTCATCCGACGGGGGTATATTGACCGCACTCCCCTCTTAGCATTAGTAGTATTGTTATATTGTCTCAAACTTATATCGTTTTAAACTTATATTGGACAACACTCAATTGTTTTGTTATTCGCTCAATGTGTAATGTTCTTTTTTTTCCATATTTTTAATGAGTTTCAAATGAATCGTTATTTTTTCAGTTATCCGTTTGATGCTAAATTTAAAGTTATCTCCCTTGTTTCTTGGAAAAGTCATTTTTCTAAACGTAGGAGGCTCAGCTTGACAATTACCATTAAATGTATACACGTGTGTATGTCAAGAAATCAAAAAATGAAGTCATCAAACACAAAAACCAGAAGAATAAGAAAAAAGAAAAAAGCCCCGACTCACCAGCCTGGTAATCATAGAGAGCTCGAACACAAATGCCTTTATCATCTTGGGGGCTGACGGGCGATTCAGGCTCTTCCTGAACGGCTGGTGTTGGTTGCTGACGAGCAGGAGATACTGTTCGAGAAAAAAAAAAACAAAACAAGGATTTTAGTAAACAGATATAGAAAAATAAACCCTGCAATGATGAAGTATTTAAGTCTGATGTGTGCACAGTCAACCCTGCACAAATAGGTTAGGTCACCTGAAAGTGCTCCATTTGCTGTAAAGATAATCCAGCTCTGCTAAAAATGAAAGATTTACTAATGTAAATGTTTTTTTTTTTTTTTGGAGACTTGGACTTCAATAGCAACCATATCACATAGAATTTCGGAAGATATCTCCAGACTTGAATTCACAAGGGAGATGATGATGGGTGGAAGTGATCGACATAAGATGCGGAACGTCATCGAAATCTAATGACGAACAAAAATAAAATAAATGAAAAGCAATTTCGAAGTCATACCTTTCCTTTTGATGGTCATTGTATCGTATTCTTCAGGTTCCTCCTCTTCTTCCTCCTCCGAATCTTGTCTTTTGGGGAGGTTGTCTTTGATTAGATTCATGGCCGTAGCAGCTGGGACTGGTTGCGGGGAAATGGCTGGAGCTGGCTCTGGAACTGGTTCTGGGGACAAGGGTTCTGGAGAGATCGCTTCAGGCTCAGGAGACGTCACTTCCTGTTCGTACTCGGGAGACGTCACTTCTTGCTCATACTCCTCAAAAGACTTCTGTGGTTCTGGTGATCGAGGACTGATTGATGCTGTCGATTCTTCATCCCCAGAATTACTGTAATTACTGTTTCGGAGCTTCCTAAAAGAGAAATCAAAGAGGAGAAAAAAAAAAAATCGAAGAGGAAAATTAGTTTTGTCATAAATTTTTCATACTATTAACATTTTTTTTCCCCACAACTCTCAATGACATCAATTTTTTTTCAATGATAGTGAGATGAAAAAAAACAAACAAACAAAAAACAAAACCAAAAATCAAAACAGTATTTTTTATTCTTCTTCCACTAAACAGCAGTAAAACCAGAGAAAAGTTCTTAGCTCGACAGGATTCAGTTAATGATTTGTAACAAATTCCAAAGTAAACACAAAGGTTCTTCGAATTGGCTCTTTAGAATATAAAAGAACTCTTCCCAGTCACAGTGATAAGAAAACTTGGATTTTTCAAGGTTGGTCAGACCGAAGTCATCCCCTCCTTGGTCAGGCCAAGAACTTTTCAGCAACCCCTCGTACATGACCATCTTGCATATTTAGCAAACTGGCGGTCATAAGTTCAATCCCTGGATCGGGTAGTGGAAAAAAGTCACAATCTGGCTCAGTGGAAGAGGCAGACAACTGAGCTCACAAGGATGGATTAACTAGGGAGAATTAACTGATATGAGATATCTTTTAACAATCTACTCTATAGATTCAATAAAAGGGTTTAGTGCAAAATTCCCAGAAGTTTACCAACCAGAGCAAAGACCTGAAAAAGGCTGGAGGATACTATGGCAAAAATGTCGTGACTGTAACAACTAAAATCAGTAAATCAATGTATAATAAAGAAGGATTAGTTTTGTCGCAAATGTTTTATACAACAAACATTTTTTTCAGAATTCTTAACAGCATCCATAAAAAAAAACTAAAACTAATTTTTTTATATTATAGCTATTACTACATATTAGAGTGAGGAATAATTATTTTGTGAATAAAAAACATGTGCTTAACCCTTTGGTGACTGTCCCTTGAAAAATTGTTCCTCCAGGAATGATGATGTATTGATTGAAATGAAAAAAAAAAAAAAAATTGCGTTTGAATACCCTTCCTGTACTAGGGATCATAATCGAGAGCCAGAGAGAAGCCAGGAGTGTCAAAAGTAAACAATAGCTGAGAAAATGTCACATAGTATCATCGACCCCCGCCCCCCAAAAAAACATTCATTATTTCCTATCTACATTTTATTTCAGTAGTCAGAGAGGACAAACCCATTATCCCAGGGTGGCCAATTTAGCACTTTTTGAGTTTTCGCAGTGCAAAAATTGACTACTTTGAGCAATTTTTCCTTGTGTTTTGGCCATTTTCCCCCGCCAGATTTTGACCATGCTAGCATCAGAGTGAAATTTTTTTTTATAACAAGTTTTGGCTATTTTAATTTTATTTGGCATTTCTTAGCCAAAAAATTAGCACAAAAATATTTTTTGAGTTTCCCACACTGATCCTTGCACAAGGAGGAAATGGGAGAGGTCAAAATTATTGACAGAATGCGTTTATATAAATACTACTACAAATTAGTTGTATAAAAACCACAGAGTAATAGGCTTATGACACCATTCAGAGATTGGTTGATAACTCGTAAGGTATAACAGATATCTCTTTGAAATTTCTCAAGTGAATTCATTGCATAATAAGCTTTGTTTGATTTATTGAAAGTTTTCCTCTCAAAATGTAATAAAATACCATTTTTTACTGTTTAGTTTAACTCGATAGTACTGTGCAATATACAAATTTCAATTAACTGATTTTACCAATAAGTAAATATGCATAAATGGAAACATTTATTTAGCTTATCTATCAAGTTTTGAAAAGATATATAGCACGAGGGGTTTATTTGAATCAGGCTGAAGTTACATTAGTAGGAATATGCAATTTTTTGGCAATCACCAAAGGGTTAAAAGCTGTAATAATTTTTTTTTGATGTCGAGAGAATGTTTTTTGGAGTCTCATTAGTGACAATTTTTTCTCATTCTACTATTTACCATCTAGAAGAAGAAATGAAGCAAAGAATTACACTAGGTTGACAAGCTTTCGGTAGAGCAAACTAAACTTTCAAGAACATACGAATCCCACTAGTCCTACAGAGAAGGGTATAACAGCCATCCTACCGATAGTCACCTATGGAGCTGAAATACAAAACGTAACCAAAAAGATTGATCTTCAAACTGTGAACCATGCAACGTGCACGAGAGAATCACGCTTAACATCATGTGGACAGATCATTAGACAGGACAGTATATTAGAGAAAAGGAGTCGGAGATATCATAGAAACATTTAGAAAACTCAAATGGCAATGGGCTAGCCATGTTATAAGAATGTTAGACAACCAATGCAGATCACGATTCATCATCGATCCCTTCAGATTGAATGCGAAACCAAGGCCAGTAGAATACATGATGGAGAGACGAAGCAGACAGTTCAGAGACTATGCGACGTCCATAATAGAGAGATCTGGTGAATCCTGGAGAAGGTATATGTCCAACGATGGACAATAAGACAGATGATTATCACTATTCCATTGGATTCCCTTCGGCTGTGAGTAAATAAACAGAGCAGATCAGAATGAACAATAAAATACCAATGAGACTCATGATTGTCATGCGAGTTCCAACAGCTAAGATAGCAAGAGCGGTAGGATGGATACCTCTCCCTGAATTAGACGGATGTGAGATCAAGTCTCACTGGGGGCTTATTTTTTTTTTCTTCTAATCTGCCTCGTTTATTCAGTCACGGGCAAAGGAATCTAGTCTGAGTAAAGTTGCGATGAAAGAGCAACAAAAAAAAAAAAAAAAAAAAAAAATTGAGGAGAATTTTAGAATGGAGAGAAAAAAAAAAAGAAAAAAAAAAAGAAGAAAATCGTCAATTAAGATTTATCATAAATCATTAAATCTATTGAAATAAATTAATTTTTCTGTCAGAATTTAAATGAAAACGTCAAGAACTAAAAATTACAAAGACGGATGCTAGTCCAAAAGGGCATATCTCTCAAGTGGTGAACAGTTAGCGCATACATACATGACAGGAGGTGGAGAGGAGAGCTGGGTGTCATAGTCCACTTCGCGAGATCTTTGCTCGAATAAAGCTCGGTTGCTTTGAGCACGATTTGACGCCAAGGAGGCTGCTTCCTGAAAGATGAGGATAGATTGGAGTGAATAACGCAAGAATCACAAAACAATCAAGGATGGTAAAGATTTTGAAAATGGATGAAATTCAAGAAAAAAGAAATTAGATAAATTATGAATGTTCACGCATGATAAGTGCCCAATCAACCAAAAGCAAGAGTCGATATTTTAGATATTTTTTTGGGTGACATTTTTTTGAGGCTTGAACAATATGAATCATAATGGGATGTTCATGCTTCAAAATAAAAAAAAAATTGTACATTGTAGAACTAAAATAAATAAAAATATTTTAAAAAAAAAGAAAAAATGGTTCATTGGGCACTTATCATGTATCGCTACTTACATAGTGTAAGTAGCAACCATCAGCCGAGACTGTTGTTTCCATCATTCATCAGCAGCCTAAACAAGTGCTGAGCATAAGAAATTAGAGTTGCTGCTGTCACACTTATGGTGACTTAACAAACCATTGTTATAATCCTTATGTGAGAAAACGTAGAACTTTGAAAGGGTCTAAGATATCATTCTCCTAGGTAGGCTATTTTTCATGATCATTATATGAGTGGATACTTTCTGGACAAACCTACAAAGACATGTCCTGAGGGTACAGAGCCAGCAGTTGATCTGCAAATAGAGAACTATGCAACGTGCACACAAGAAAATTATGCTAGGCCTCACATGGAGAGACCACAAGACAGCAGTGTACATCCGGGAAAAGACGAGAGTCAGAGACATCATACAATCCATTAAAAATCTCAAATCGCAGTGGGCTGGCCATATTGCATCAATGGCAGACAACCGATGGACATCGCGACTCACGACATGGATCCCCCAAGATCACATGCGGAACCGAGGCCGGCAGAACATTAGATAGAGAGACGAGCTAGACAAATTCAGAAAGTACTGGTTCCGTGACGCCCATGAACGTGGCTAATCCTGGGGAGGGTCTATGTCCAACGACGGACGCTGAAAGACTGATGATGATGATGATGATGACATCTAATGGTACCATTAGATTTCGGTACTTACCGCTGCTCTCTCTCTACGCAGGGATTCGGATCTATTCCTCCTTTCTTCCTCATCTTGCTTACTCTCAGCCTGCATTTGTTTCTGGAAGAGAAAATCAAAAAAAGTCAGGAAAAAAAAAAAATCATCACAACAGGAAGACATTTGAGGGCAAGAACAACGCTGTTACTATGCAGATTCCTAGTTTCCATGCTTAAAATCAAGATAGCCTCAGTAAACTTCAACCCATTCAGGCTGGGAGAGAAAACAGATGCGCTTAAAATTTTGAATTTGGCCATTTTGAATACATGGGTCACATGACCATCATATTTACCAGAAATGAAATCCAGATCTTGCAACCTTCAACATGATATAGGACTTCCTGGGATTTCTTAGAAAATAGAAAACCCTAAGTCCATCCATTATGTCCATGTGCTTTGTAACCCTTAAAAAGACCAGGCCTGAATGAGTTCAAATCTCCCCATCAAAGGAAAAGAGAACTAAATACATGAAAAAAAATACTGTTATTGCTATGAATAAATTCAATTGTCTCTACTAGCAAGCCCTTTTTAACAATGAATGAACGAGTGTGTGAAACATTTAAGGTTTGTATGGAAATAATGAAAGATGATTTTATTTATTTTGTGTTCTGTTCAAAGCAATGACAATATAATTTATGTATTGACTTTTGTTTTTCTTTGATAGGGGAGAATCCTTGGTTCATATTCAGGCAAACAGGAGTTATCTCCATTTTATGCAGGCAAACTAGGAATTAACTTTGTTACTCTAAGCGAGCCTTTCTCAATTTTTGCCAACTGAAAAAAAAAAAAAAACCAGCTGTGGTCATCTTTTTATAATCAGTCTAAATTTCAGCTTTTTATGGGAATAATCTGATTTCTCATATTGTTTATAAATATATGTTTATGGAAGAAAAAATAACTCTATGAAAGTTAAACTAAGCTTGAAGAAACAGACTTAATGTTTGTTTTTTTTATATCAAATATCCTTTGGGTGATATGTAACTGGAAAAAATACGGTAATGTTTACCAAAAGTATATATTAGGAAAAGACTTATAGTGGAAATATTTTAGGAAAAGATCAACCAAACGAATTTGTAGGAAATTCAGACAAGATACATTTATTTGTTACTCAAGTCTAAGCTGTGCTCCAGACGCCATCTTGGAAATTGGCGGCCGAATTTTAATTTCTTGTCAATAACTTCCTATCTATTAGAGCAATAGAAAATCTACATTATTTCAAAAGTCTTCCACATAAAAAAAAAATGAACATTTTGGTACATGGAGTTTTTTTTGTATGGTCAAAAATGAAGAAGGTTCACAAAATCCAAATTTTAATTTTTTGCTGATAACTTTCCAGATGGTAGCTTGAGCAAAGATTGGGTTTATGAATAATCTTAGTATTTGTATCAGATAGACTTGAATAAACAAATGAATAATCAAGTGACATTTTTTTTCAGGAGGAAAAAAAATCATTTATTTTTCTAAGTAGAAAATACTCTGTAATTGTTTTGTTATTTCAGCTGAAAATATGACTCTAACACACTTTAAAAAAATAAGTAGAATAATAAGTATTGTCTACTTTTGAAAATAAATAATTTTGTTTTTTTCTGAAAAGAAAAAATAGTTACATGGAGTTAGGCCCTGAAAGTCTGAACTTCGTGCAAATTTGTACGGTCAATTGATGTTTTTTGGTCAAAAATTATTCTATTACTGAGATCCACAATTTGAAATACCAGTTGTTAAATAGTACAGAAATATAATTGTTAAGAAGTTAATGTTATTTCAGCATTTCTAGTTATCATCATCATTATTATCATAATCAAAAAAAAAAAATAGTAAGTTATGGTTAGCAATTTATACCATTGAGGCAGAAACCTTAAATCTTGCAGGAAACAATTCCAGTAAAATAGTAATTTTGTCCTAATTTCGCGGGTGATCCATGGAACAACCAAGTATTGTTTGTAATAATTGTAGGAGGTTGCCTAAAACTCAAGATGGACTGCCTTACAGGGCTTAAAAGTTCCGATTGCCCTGCTATTTACCCATAGCTGGAGGGAGGAGTGGATTCATGCCTTCAGCTGCGGTCGGACTTTGGTTGGCCGATCCCATTCTCTGTGTTGTTAAGAGTCAAGCCAGTCGTAATTCCAAAATGAAGGAAGGGATTTGAGAAATCATGCAAGTTGTAAAAGAAAAAGATGGAGAGATATTCAAAAAGCAATTGGTTCTATTTTCATTCAACAGCTAGAATACTAAGGCAGGTCCTGGAGTATTGAGGAGACTGGCTATCACTTGATCACCTATGAATAGCACCAGTTACAGCCGATATGAAAACTCAAGGAGTGAAAATAATTATGAAAGTATTTCAATGTTTCTCTTGACAAAAACAAATCGTCGTATCCTGAAACAGGCTTGGTGTAACCTTGTATTGATACTATTGAAAAATCTTTCACTCGTACTTGTGGTGTTATGGGGAGGTCAAGACAGTAGTCAGGTTCGGTCCGTTTGAAAAAAATTTTTTTCTCATGTATAATTTCCAGTGTTTTACTTGAGCAAATTATTACCATCCACTTCCAGCTTGCTAGACCCATCAAAGCTTCATCAGAAGCCTGTTAATTGTACATTCCGGGAACTTGTTCCTGGCTCAGTTTGTTGCCAGCTTCTCACTACGCTGAATGTTAGGTTGGACTTTCCCTGTTTGAATTCAGAGTTGTCCATCTCCTAGACTGGTTGTCAACTGAGGCTAAAGACTGCCCTGCTAGTTACCCATAGCTGGGGAAAGAACCAATGGGGATTCATGCCTTTCCCAAGGGCATTTGTGCAAAGTGAACATAAACTGTAGGAGAGAGAGAGGAAGACAGTGTGCACTGGCTCAAAAACAAAACACGAACAAAATTTCCACTTATCGCCTTTTTTCATTAAAGCCGCAAGTGGTATAAAGCAAACTTTCATAAAGCGGGAAACACCTGTGTGTATGTATGTGTGTGTGTGTATATATATATATATATATATATATATATATATATATATATATATATATACACACACATACATACATAGGTAAATTAATAAGTCCTTTACACAACAAATGTTCATTTTTCAACATAATCTCGTTCATATCAATGTACTTAATTTGATGGCGAAATATCGACTCTTAAATTCATGTAAGACAAAACTGGCAGCTGCAGGGTCAACTTGACTCCATTTTCTATTCTGACAGATGATCATTGCTGCAACTTTTGTATTGCACATATAATAAATACAAAATTATAAAAATGTTCTGAATAAATGTATTTATTTATTAGAATGTATAAAGCCAGTGCATACCTGTATGATGAATTTTTGTTAATATCCGAGTCTTGTCAAATTAGCTCAGTCAATAAGACAACCTCTAGGCAATCAGTTGAACGACAGTTCAAATCACAGTGGGAGATATGAATTTTACATATTGGTTTACACCCCTGATTTTCATGAAGATGGTTTTTGTTATGGAAGAAGAAATAAAGTCAGTTCCGGTTTTGGAGTTTGAAAAATTTGATTGGTAATATCAAGGATAATAACTACTGATCAAAGTTAGCTCCCTTCAACTTCTGATGAATTTTTCAATTCATCTGTCATTTCATTTGACATGATAGATTTTTGAAGATTTCCTTCACCAAAGAGATCTACTGTCAGGAGCTGTATCAAGAGTTTTATGAATTTAAGAGTTAATCACAAATTGAACATTATACGCAGAAATTTCAGGTCAAAATAAAACTAATAATGTGTCAGCTAAGGACTTATTGATCCACTCACTTGCATGTGTGTATGTGTGTGTGTGTGTGTGCTCACATGTGTGATTGGAATGAAAAATCCTCTGTTTCAGAATTTCAGCATAGGATATATAACATCTGGACATGCTTAGGTATGGTCGACAGGATACCATGCAAAGGTAAGGGTTCAATTTCCTGAAGTATTTCATCACTGTATACCTCAAAGGACAGGGAAAGAAAAAAAGTGTAGAGAGAAAGAAGTAAAATTAAGAAGAAAAATTTAGGAATAAAAAATAAAGAAAAAAAGAAGGGAAGAGTAAAAGGAAGGAAGTTGAAAGAAATGAGAAAAAAAGGAAAAAGAAAAAAATAAAGAAGAAAAAAGAAAAAGGAAAAATGGGGAAAAAAAGAAAAAGGTGGCAATAAAAAGAGGAAGAAATAAGAAAAGGAAGAAAATAAAAAGAAGAAATAAAAGAAGGGAAAAAAGAAAAATATAATTCTTTGAAGAATAAGAAAAATGAAATTAAGAAAATGTTATTCAGTGCCATGGAAATTTATTATTGCTGGTACTCACGGTACTTCGGTTGAGATTGTTGGTAAGATCATCTTCACACTGAATTCATCAAAGAAAAAAATAGAAGGATTCTGTTATTTTAACTGTATTTCCTCTCATTTCCCAACTTCCAAAACACTCTTAGGCCAGGATAACAACAGGATATCCCAAACCCACCTCGGCCACTAGATCCTTCAACAGGATATCCCAAACCTTCCTTGGCCACAAGATCCTTCAACAGGATATTCTGAAACCGAACTTGGCCACAATATCTAAGAGCAGGATATCCCAAACCCTGCTCGGCCACAAGATCCAACAGGATATTCTGAAACCCCCCTTGGCCACAATATCCATCAACAGGATATACTGAACCCTCCTCGGCCACAATATCCATCAACAGGATATACTGAACCCTCCTCGGCCACAATATCCATCAACAGGATATACTGAACCCTCCTCGGCCACAATATCCATCAACAGGATATACTGAACCCTCCTCGGCCACAATATCCATCAACAGGATATACTGAACCCTCCTCGGCCACAATATCCATCAACAGTATATCCCAAACCCTTCTCAGACACGATATCAATCAACAGGATATCCCAAACCCACCTCGGCCACGATATCCATCAACAGGATATCCCAAACCCACCTCGGCCACGATATCCATCAACAGGATATCCCAAACCCACCTCGGCCACGATATCCATCAACAGGATATCCCAAACCCACCTCGGCCACGATATCCATCAACAGGAAATCCCAAACCCTCCTTGGCCACAATATCCATCAACAGGAAATCCCAAACCCTCCTCGGCCACGATTTCTATTAACAGGATATCCCAAACCCTACTCGGCCACAATATCCATTAACAGGATATCCCAAACCCTCCTTGACCACAATATCCATTAATAGGATATCCCAAACCCTCCTGGGCCATGATATCCATCAACAGGAAATCCCAAACCCTCCTTGGCCACAATATCCATCAACAGGATATCCCAAACCCTCCTCGGCCACGATATCCTACATTTTTTATATGAAGAATAGTCATTATTATTCATTTTTTGACTTGTTTTCCTTTCATTCCATCTTGTTGCTTTTTATCCCAAATATTCTTACTTTCATTCAACGGCCGTTAAACAAGCAGCATGGTTCGGAAATCTGAACATTGCGAGATGGAATCAAATAATTTAGAGATAGAATAAAGCCTGGCTGCTGCACGGTCAAAATCCATTGTAACTTCCGAAGATGATGACTGCAACTTTTGTATTGTGTACACAAATAAAATATTAAAAAAATATTTTTTTTGTACAAATGTATTCATTCATTCGGATGGAATAAGCCAGTGCATATCTGTATGAGAAATTTTTGATAATATCCAAGATTAGTCAATTCAGTTCAGTCAGGAAGATAGCCTCATATCAGTTTACATCTCTAATTCAGGTGAGAATTGTTCTTGTTAAGCTAGAAAAATGAAGTCAGCCTCAGTTTGTGAATTTGACACAATAGAAAAAAATCTGAAAAAAGAAATTTTATAACCCCCCCCCCAATAATCATAAATTGACCTTAAAAACAAAAAATTATCATTTTGCTTCTTTAAGAAAGATGTCTTCCGTCTTTATTCTTTATAAATTTTTTATTTATCAGTACAGGAGTAAATTTCTTTGATTAATTTTCTTTAGCCTACACTTTTGTGAATTCTGGTGATAAGACGTTTGAAAATCATTTTTTTTTTTATGTATCTATTTCTGATACAATCTTTTCCATTTGGACCCCAAATCCTGAATCCTACCCTAGTGTGGGTACCAGCCATCTCCATCTACAGACCAACCTGTAATTATGACATTTGTTGTATACTGCCCAGGATATCACACTGTAGACTTCATCTGGTGTCTCTTGTGTTCAGGAATGTTCTCAAACCTTGCTCCGAGGGAACTTGAACATCCCATCGCATTAGACATCAGATGCAGTGCTCGGGATTGTCTCCTCCCGACACCTACACTGAAATCGTGGCCTCCAATGTAAAGTCTACATGCACTCTCATCACTTGGTGCTGTGCCTATGAAATCTCACTGCTTGTTCATTTCTGATAACTCAACCAACTGACTGAGCATAGACATTAATAGTTTTGTTTCAAAATGAGGTCACGAGTTTGGCGCAGACGCCAGAAGACAATCCTGAGAACACAGAGACAAGCACCAGTTGTGATGTGTACAAGAGAGGTCCCCCAGAAAAAATTCAACATCACAGAACACGAAAGACATTGATGGAAGACCATACAGTACATGGCTGAAACATTGTGGGGGGAAAAAAAAAAAAAAAAAAAAAAAGAAATTAGTCCAAACCAAACATATAATGAGCCAATTAAATCCATTGCCAAATAAAAGCCCTGACTCACACACAGAACCAAGTTGGCATCTAACACAATGAAATGGAAATTTTATCAAGTTAGCCATAGCACAACAATGGCTGAAATTCCCACCATTTGCAGTTAATTGTTTAATTGAAGAATCACTTACCCAAAGTTCTTTCTCCTTTTCTTTGTCGGTGGTGTTGGCTCTGCGTTCAGCAACTTTTTGCTTATTGATTACTTTCATCCGTTCCGATATCATTTTTTCTCGTTTAGCTGTCTCTTCTGCCTAAAACGGGAAATAAATGGACTAGGTTTACTATTAACCACTCGGCAGTAGTATTCCATTTTAAATTTGTCGATACCGGAGAAAAGATTTGTGGATATATTTGAATTTCAGTGAAACTATTTTCCAAGAAAAATTAATTAGCAAATTTGTTTCATGGTGTAGGCCGACTTTTAATACCAATGGAACTTTTTTTTATTAGAAGCATGAAACAAAGTTTTTCTTATATCCTTAATATGAGTTCTTGAGAAAAAAAAAAAAATTTTTTTTCTATGGCCTGGTGAGTATGATTTTCAAGATGGCCACCAAATACTTAAAATACTCATTACTTGTCAATTATTCACTCTGGACAATTGTTTTCAAGGGTTTTTTTCATCAAGTCTACTTGATAACGTACCAAAATGCTACCAGTTTCTGACCATAAGAAAGGTATGGTTTTTAAGATAGTTTCCAAATTGACAGCCAAATTAGTTGGCTCTATAATAAACCCCATCCTAATCCCCCCCCCCAATCACAACAAAAAGTTTTTTTTGTACTTTAAGGTTCGCTCAATTACATACTAAAGTTAACTCAGTCTGACCACTGGAAAGGTATAATTTCAAGATGGCATACAAGATCTTATTACAGACATACTTCATGAGTTATAGATGTTTTCGTACCGCAGTACACACTAATCATTTTTTTTCTACTCTCTTTAGGCTTCTGTACTTTAAAATAATGGCCATTAGCCTTTGATGGTGACTAATCAAAATAATCATTTTTTTCAATGTCAGGATCCTATTAGCTTAACATAACGGATTTTTTTCTCCAAAAAGAACCACAAACCTCTCGAGTTTTCCTGTCATTTTCAAATTTTTGTTTCTCTTGGAGAACAGTTTGCTTCTCTGATTGTAAACGATGACGTTCCTCTTCCTGAAGAAAAGAAGAAAATAAAATAAATTTCAGTGAATTGCAAATACCATTTCGGTGGGTGTAGAACAGTTGTCCTCAACCTTTTTCAAAGTTTGCACTCACTTGGGGGTGCACGCACCCCAGGTTGAGAAATACTGAAGTAGAATGAAAGATTTCAAATTTATTTCATTAAATTTTATCGCCAACTAACAGTAATAGGAATAATTTTAGACCTCAAAGATGATGAAGAGTTTCATCCTTTCTTATATGTGCAGGTGTTTGTTTGCATGTTGCAGCACTCCTGGCAATACCGTTTTGTCTACAGACTTCAAAATTGGGATCAGTAACCGCCAAAAATGTTATTTTCTATTTTTAGAAACAAAACTTTTTTTGGATGATACAATTGTTCGATTATTGAATATGATGGCGAGTCATTTTTAATTTTTATTTTTCATTTTGAAGGTCAAACTCACATCAGAAGAAATAATCAGCAAGACAAACTTACTGATCACTGTTAGTATTGAGAAGCTCATTGATATTTACTAAGTTTAGCATAGTCTGGCACAAGGCTACTAACTATCACTTACTTCGAGGCAAATTACTCAACTTCTTTGTAACTACGGATGGGCTACTAGTCACATGGTAGTGTGTTATTCTGTAGCAAGATGGCACAATTTCTTTGGATGAGGATGGTCAGAAAGTAATTATATATTTCCATGTTTTGGAAAATTAATGCATTATTAATATTGACAGTTGCCTGATGGGAGAGCAAATTTTCAATTTGTTTAGTCGGAGGCCATATATGGGACATGCCAAAAGACACACACATGCATCGTGTTGCAGTGAACACGTACAGAAAGGAAAAAAGAGAAAAGAAGCCGCCAAAGGAGAATTACCTCCGTTTTTGCCCAGAACTCATCTCGTTTCTTTGCACTGATGTCTTTCTTTGCATAGGTTTTTTGGTAGACGGAACCCTGAAAGAGAAACAAATCTAAATTGAATAGAAGACGAAAACTCACAAAGAAGCATGTTCAAAAAAATTTAGGGGGGGGAAAAAAAAAAAAATCAATTTTCAGTAATAGTTATAGCAAGCCTAGCTGCTGCAGGGTCAAACACCATGCTGACTTCTATTCTAACTGAAGATGATCACTGCCACTTTTATATTGTATGTTTGATAAATAAAATATCTAAAGATATACATCTTTTTGTGAAAGTTTATTTATTTATTAGAATAAAATGAGCCTGTGCATATCTGTATGATGATAAACATTTTTTAATATCTAAGGCAATTCAGCTCAATCAGTAAACAGCCTCCTGGCAATCAGCTGGTCAGTAGTTCAAATCATAGTCCATAGTAGTAGAGCACTTAGTGAGGATCAAACACACATACGATCATACATGAAAAAAGAATATTTTCCTCAGAAGAACTTGTACACGATGTATAATGTGAATACTAAAACTTATAAATAAATAGTACATTTAACAATAGATGCTTTTTTTCCCCTGAAGATGACCCCATTACACTGATTCTAGAGAATTCGGAGTCAACCAATTAGCGGCAAGCAAATGAAAAGACGGTAATCTGAGAATCAGGAAATGGATACAGACCCTGCTCAATGGTAGATGAACTATTAAGATATTTATGTTATGCCAAATCGGGGAAATGAAAGCTTGGTTTCACTTTGATGGTAAAAAAATAATTGTTTTACATCAGACTCATTGTAATTAGAAATGGTTAGGTCAATGAGAAAAAAAATAGACAAAAAAGAAAATAAAAAAAGAAAAAATAAAAAAAGAAAAAAGAAAAAAAGGAAAAAGAAAAAAAGGAAAAAGAAAAAAAGGAAAAAAGAAAAAAAGGAAAAAAGAAAAAAAGGAAAAAAGAAAAAAAGGAAAAAAGAAAAAAAGGAAAAAAGAAAAAAAGGAAAAAAGAAAAAAAGGAAAAAAGAAAAAAAGGAAAAAAGAAAAAAAGGAAAAAAGAAAAAAAGGAAAAAAGAAAAAAAGGAAAAAGAAAAAAAGGAAAAAAGAAAAAAAGAAAAAAAGAAAAAAAGAAAAAAAAGAAAAAAAGAAAAAAAGAAAAAAAGATAAGAAAAAAAGAAAAAAAAAGAAAAAAAGGAAAAAAAGAAAAAAAAGAAAAAAAAAAGAAAAAAAGAAAAAAGAAAAAAAAAAAGAAGAAAAAAGAAAAAAAAAAAAGAAGAAAAGGTTCTTCTTAATTATCTATAAACTAGGGCAATGCCCATTCCAAAAGAGCAGGTGTGGAATGGGTTGAATTTCACGGAGTGTGGAGCACCCTGCAATAATTGTCTGTAAAATAATTTTCTGTATATAGTGCGAAACTATGGGCTCAAGATATTTTGGTTACTTCTCTTGGATCCTGCCATTTTTATAAGTTTTATATCTAAATTTAGATCTATTGCTTATTTAGATATTCCATAATTAAATTCAGATAATTGTAAAGAGCAGAAATCAAGAGAAATGATTTATAAAAACTTTGAAGGAAGATCTATGATCTTTAACTTATTCATTTTTATTAGAACTTTTGAGAACTGCTGACCCAAACAACATCAAACTAGACACAGCACTGCTTTGTATACTGACTAATACATCTGGCGATTATGAATTTCTTGCAATGGCAAGTTGTCGAGTAATCACGGTGCACATACACAAACAGATTTCTTCAATTGTAGTGATTTGGTCTTTGAAGACTGACTAGGATCACCTTTTACTGTCGGGTAAATTTAAGATGGACACGATTACTTACCACAGGTGTGGGTGCAGGGTCTGGTTTTGCTCGTTCCTGGTGGAAACTGTAGGCAGACCCTGAGGATTTGGCTACCTTTTTGCGGATATCTTCAAGATCCAAATCATCTTCAGTTCGAGCGTTGACTGTGACATGTATTCCCTGAAATGAAAATATTCTCTGTCTGAATCTTTTAGACGGGGGAAAATCATTCTGTAAAGTTTTTTGAGGACTTTTGTCCTGATTGATCTTTAGAACACAACGTTTCGGATGTTGTACCCTTTTTTATCACTGGGACAGAGAAAATCCAAACTAATACACATTGTTGATACCAACAACTATGGAAACAAAAGGTCAGCCATATCTGACATCATACAACAAAATGTGAATGTTTCCACACGATCCATCTTGATGATCAAAAATACACCCATTCATCATCTGAAGATGGCCGTTGGGTACAATGGTTGAAACGTGTTCAAAAAATGAACCAAGATGGAGACAAAAGTAAACAAAAAATTTACATAATGAAAACATTCTGTCGGATACATAGGGGACAATATATTATTCATATTTAAACGTAAAGATGTCCACTTGTTGGTCTTCGCTGATGTTTATACTACAACAGGGATGGTTGACGGTCCAGAAAACCGCAAATAAAAACAGAATTTCCCTTCTGGACTGTAGGCCCAATATTTCAGTCTATTCTACAATTTCGTAAGCCCATTTGACGTCAGAGGTGCAAAGTAAAGAAGCAAAAATGAAAATTTGGAGTTAGAGCAGTTATGCCTTTGCATTACAGACAGCTGTTTAGCTCAATGGTATTAGCAACGTTGAAGTGGCTACCCTATTGGTTGCAGGTTTGATTCTTGTAGCAGCTCCAACTTCTCTAATTGTTTATTTTATTTATGCTGTCTAGGCTAAATGATACATTTACCATATGATAACGGGAGATCATTTCCAATAGAGTTTCAAAGTAATATAACACATTTATAGTTATCATTATCAAGAAATAGATTTATAATAATGATATAATATATATATATATATATATATATACAAATCAAGCAAGCAGTATAACATAATATAATAATATATCAATAATATAAAGCCACTTCTAAAATGTAATAGATTTATTTGATAGAGTGCTCGCCTGATGAAGCCCAAAGAGAGCAGAAACATGAGCTAGTTTGTGTAGCGAATCCACATTCTAATATATATATATATATATATATTACACACACACTAGACAAATAAACTGTCTGTGGGAGGTTATTCAGCTATTCATACATGTATATAGATATATATATACACACAAGAATAAACTCCCTATTAGAGCTATTGGCCTGTACTGCAAAGCACAGAAGCAATTATCATTAATTCACATTGGAAACGTTTCCAAGTGTTCCAGTTATCAGCCTCGAGAGGCATTTCCTTGAGCTTATCACATCCATCTCATGACATTTTTAAAAAAAGGTTGCTGGGAGAAAGCCTCAGTAAGTGATAGGGTGTAAGCAACAGGAAATGAGATGCAAAAAAAGAAAAATTTTTTAAATATTGGAAACTTTTTGGAAAAATTGAAATAATCATTTGCGTATGAAAACAATTCTACCTTGAATAAGGCCTGTACGTCTCGGAGGTGATTGGCACATTTGAACTTCATATTTTCAGGAGCCCCTTCACCTTGCTATAATGAAAAACAGAAAAAAGAATTAATTCAAAAAATGGCTATACGTTGATCACTACAAATTTCTTGTTTTTTGAATACATTGTACTTATTGACATACTGGAATCTGGTCCTTTTTGTTCAGACAAAAGCTAATGTCCATAATTTAAAGTAGAGAAACCTGAAAAGGGGGTTGGATTGAAAAGAAAAGAGAAAAAAAAAAAAAGATCAAATTGCATTTTCTTTTCACTGAAAAACCCAAAATGCTGGGTCTTTTTCATTAGTCCCCACCACAAAAACCCCTGCCCCTGGGTGACTAACGAAATAAACTTAACGTATCTTAGGAGGGGATTGGAGCTAATGAAGAAGCCCCAAAATGCTTTACCAATATTGTTAATTTCTCTCATTTCAAATAAAGAAAAACTCAGGCAAGAAACTGACGGTTAAACTGATGTAGAACACAACTAAAAGAAATATATAAAACTGACAATTTTGTTAAAAAAAGGTTGAAATGTTTCGAATCTCAAAGATCAATTGCTGTAAAAATTTTGCCTCAAATTGACACGAGTAGAATTTCTAGTCTTTGAGAAAAAGAAAAGGTAAGTTGATCTTTTCTTTTTTCAGTTTATATTCATAAAATTATGGAAATTAGCTTTTGGTGTGGACTAATGAAATAAAAAAAAAAAAAAACAGAAGAAAGTTGGTCTGAATAATCCATGGAATAAAGGAAAGACTTTACGCCCTTTTTTTCCCAATTCCCAACTCACCACTGCGGACAGCAGCTCTTGGATACTTCGTCAAATAACGTTTTGCTGACACAGAGTCAGCCGACAGCTGTTTCGCCAAAAACACTTTTTTACTGAAATGATATTTTGCCAAAATCATTTTTTTTACTGAAAGGATGTCTTATTTTCTTTCTTTCTTAAGTAATTGCATGTTTGCTGTCTTGAAAAGAATGTTTCATATTGCAATAAATAAACAATAAGTAATTTAAAGGAAATTTTACACTACTTGTGTGTTGGCGAAACATTTTTCAATGAAACCTACAGACACAGCAACAAGCTGATAGCTTAAAATACATTTCCATGGTAAATGTCACATAATCCTGACATATTTTATTTACGTGACTAGATTATGTGCTTTGCATTTATTTGAACACATGTAAAAATGACATATCCTGTTGAGCACACACAATCATGACCTTCTTACAGCTCAGATGCTTAGTTATCTCACCTTGCTAAGCTGCTGAGGAAGGGCATAAACCTTGAGTGGATAGTGTGTGCAATCAGATCTCCACTTTAAATAATCAGTCCAGGCACAAGGAGTAGAACAACACAGCCAGTTTTGAGTTTGGAACTGACAGACATGCAGCTGCTGAGGACAAGATGGAAGGAATGGGTTGCCCTTCAGGAACAACAAGCCCGGACCTTCCATTGTCTTAAGTGTTGAAAGATCTCGCCATACAGATTGGATTCCACAGCCACCTTTGAGCCTGCAGAAGATACACCATTGTCCCCTGATCCTTGTAAATGAGGAGCAAGTTAACAATGGGGGGGGGGGGGGTTACGACCTTCTGTGGTTAACTGAATATATTAGATAAGTGAAACATCCTGCCTTGCCCAAGAATGACCAAGAAGTGTGTACCAAAACTAAGTGTACAGCTCATAACTTACCCAGTTGATAAGGACATATTTTGGTAAGTCTGTATTGGGGTCCTTGATTCGACAGTAGGCATATTGTACTTTACTGCTGTTCACCTCATCAGCTAACTCATCTATTCCTCCATCTGTAAAAGACAATACAAAATAAATAAGGGATCATAATAAGGTAAGAGCTCGAGGATTCATAAAACACTGTGGATAAGCATATGAAAAAAATATTCTGTCCAATATAGAAGATCTAAATGACAACTTACTGGATTCTCTAAACTATCACAAAGCCATTTTGAATCTCTTGTAGAAAATATTACATTAGAATAGCATCCAAGTCAAGAAGTTTTTCAGAGTGTCTTTAATAAAATTTTATATTCCCTTTATACAGACTGTGTATAGTGCTTGAAGTGAACAATACACAGAACATAAGTATATTCCGAACACCAAAACACCATCCCATGACGGGTAACACTTGGACAGAAATAATACTTACTACCAGATTCCACAACCTTGAGAACATTGGTCAAACCTTCGTAACCGAACAAGGCCCTGAAATTGAAAAAAAAAATAAACAATCTTAGTAAAAACAAAGATAGATTAGCATTCCAAGGGAAATTATGAATCACTGCCACCTATGTATGCTGCTTTTTACCATGTAAATTAAGCAGTGGTGATGGTAGAAATAAAATCACCTTGAGGAAAATATACAGCCAGCATGGTTCGGATCATACATCTATGATTTTAAAACCAAAAAGATGAAACAGACACAAACTAAGGGATCATTTTGGTATACATTTTCAAAAAATGAAAGAAAACAAACATTTTCCCTACTCATCGAGGGGAGGTGTACAGGTAAAATTTCAAGTTTTTACTATGAACTGTTAGGATAGACAAAGTCCAGATATATATATATATATATATATGTATATATCCGGACTTCGCCTATCCTAACAGTTCATAGTATATATATATATATATATATATCCAGACTTCGCCTATCCTAACAGTTCATAGTAGAAACTTGAAATTTACCTTTAAACATATCCAAACACATCATAAATTAAGCATCAAGATTAATACTATCCACTAAACCTACAGAAGATACCAACAGGGGCAATAAAACCCAATGCCAAGATACCTAGGTCAAGATAGAAAATACTCCCAGACCACTACTAAGCATCCTTACAGGAATGACCCCTATATGAAGTTCAAACCCCTTTGACAAAATGAATATCCCCACACTACCCACTACCACACTCTCACCAAATTCCCAATAAATAGACCCCCCCCCCCCAAAACAGACAATCATTCGCCTGATGAGGCCCTAAGAGGGCAGAAACACGAGCTGGTTTGTATAGTGAATCCACAATCTACTATTTATTTCCAGCTCTATTCTAAAACAACTTAACTCCATGAGTAAAATGTTGAGCGTATCGAGCACTCTATGAAATAAATCCATTACATTTCAGAAGTGGCTTTATATTATTGATATATTATTATATTATGTTATACTGATAGCCTGATTTGTACCACATATACTATATATATTATATATATATATATAATATATATATATATATAATATATATATATATATGTAAAAAAACATGAATAATTTAAACACAGCAGAATGGCCAAAGTTACAAAAATAAAGTTTTCGTAACATATTTTTTTTTCCCCAGACACAGTGAATCCATTATTGTAGCAGAATGTTCGTCATGTGTTAACAGCATGAATTTATATCAACCATAATTCATTTTTGACAAGTATTTCTTTTTTTTTCATCTTAAATCTTTTAGTTGCTTTCCATCTCAACTTACTCAGACTCTTAGCCAATGGCAGTGAGTAAATGTGTGGATCGTATGTAGAGGATAATGAACTAGACGAGTCCAGATGAGACCCAAACTTGTATCCGTTTTAGCTTAAGAAGCTGCCTATGTATGCCACTACTTAACTGACTGAGCTACTACTACAGCTGGCAGAAGATAAAATCCAGATCATAAACTCATCCTACATCTTTACTGAATCAGTCGTTTGGCATTAGTCATTGTTTCAATAGACATCAGTTCTAGTAGCAGTAATATTATTGAATCCCAAAGCCCTACAAATGGCCCGCCTGACTAACTATCCCAGTTGGCTACAGCTTTCTCTCTAGCCGGTCATGTGTGCATGTCTGATTACACATATGTGAGTGTGTGTGTGTCTCCAGGCGCTCCTGGTAACATTTTGGGGGCTAAAACCTTGAAAATTTGTACAAGTACATCACTAAGCACCAGTTTTCTTCATCCCCCCCAAAAAGTGCCTGGGGGGGGGTCTTTATGGTCATTTTGGACCAGCAATACCTAAATATTGTGCAGGTATTTTTCAGATGAAAGATCTATTATTTTAGACAATTTTTTTAGATAATTAATTTCAGGTACACATGCAGGCTATGG